>OX438818.1:9163996-9737149 GCA_949316475.1 Hypomecis punctinalis | reverse complement strand
ATACAAATCTATACTAATAATAATATTATAAAGAGGAAAGATTTGTTTGTTTGTTTGTAATGAATAGGCTCCGAAACTACTGGACCGATTTCAAAAATTCTTTCACCTTTAGAAAGCTACGTTATCCCCGAGTAACATAGGCTATATTATATTTAAAAAAAATTAGGGATCCTTACTAAAACTCCAATAATGTAACATAAGGTGTAAAAAAAGACCTGAAAAATTCCTTACGTCGCGTGCGCTGCGAAAACTATTGATGATGGAATAAAATAATGTACTACGACTTTATAGAACACACCATAATTTACAAAAAATGTCGCGACAGCATATATCTAACTATTATAGTTAAGCCGTAATAACTGTTCTTTTATTCTTAAAAATTAATTGAAATACCGGCAGGAAAAGGATCTTAATTTGTATCTTGGTATTAATCCTTATCAAAATAAATTATTTCATATTCAAGACTGTTTCAATAGCTTTATGCAACTTTTTAAATTATTTAATTCAGACATTTTATTATAAAGATATTACGAGTTCAAAAATGTAAGTATTATAAAAGTTTCGTTTCGCCGCTCACTTCCGCTTGGCAATTCATGTACTTTGTACAATGTACATAATACAAAATTCACTTCGAGCAAATATCTATAGAGTCACAATCGTGAAAAAAGTGTCCGAGCCAAAATCCTGCCAAGCTACGTAGTGGGTAGGCTTTTTAGTTAGTCGTAAGGCGATTCCAAGCCGACTACAACGCCGCGCGATGCCAAAGTGCTCGGTTACAGGCACTTATTGGGTGACATAACGTCGAGATTCGAGGAAACGGGTCATTGAGAATTGAGAAGGGTGCTTGGGCCATATCCACCACCGATGCCAGGGCCCAGTGTGGGTTGGTGCAGATTGCCACACAATATTTTCCTTCGCCGAAAAGCCAATGATTTGAAATTCCGTACATAAGTTCAAAAGAAAACTCATTGATACAGGATCGGGATTTGAACCCACCACCTTACGATTGTAGGACAGGCGTTACTACCACTAGACCACCAAAGTTATATATCTCGCCATTAGTGTGTCGATTTATGTTTTATTGGTAGTAAATAGGTATGCAGTGGCGTAGCGTGCCTTGGAGGAGCCCAGAATCAAACATAGTTGGGGAGCCCAAATCACTCATTTCTCACAAAAGAAACAAATATGCTTGCATTAAATTGAAATAAATATATACCGCCTTACTGCAAAAGATTTAAACCACTGTTTAGCCGTACAATTTGTACTGTTAAAACTTTAGTGGTAAGACGGTTATTTTATAAGTTGTCACTTCCTTCTAGAAATTGAGCTAGCCAAACAATTCAAATGAAATATACACTTTTCTTGCCTTTTTTTCAGAAATTGATAATTGATAATGAATAGAATATAATTACCTATATCAGCTAAGTAAGTCTAGCTGAAGACGATTTCAGTTGTTATAAAATTTCTGCCTCTTAGGACAACTTTTGGAAGAATGCTTAACCCGGGAAAAAAAGAGATGTTTTTTTTCGGGAAGCACGAGATTAAGTGACATTGTGGATAACATTTACTAGGTTTTGCTTACACACGTTAAGGCCCCTGTAGCCTGGGAGCCCCCGTATTATTGACACGGCTGATACTGCGGTAGCTACGCCCCACACATAGTATGTGAAACGAATTGTCGACCCTTAAAGTTCTCGAATGTAGACAATGTATTGGCAAGTGTAGCGAAGGTCTTCACGTGAATCTAAGATCTGGTCGTGACGTCCCGGAACACGTTGGATGCCAGCGCTTCGATTCCTTCCATCACAGCTCTTTGGGTTAGCAAGTTGAAGAGGCCTTAGGTAGGGCACACAATTCGTAGAAGTAGAACTGATGTCAAATGTTTTTTCAAAATTCTCGAGTGAAGACAAGATCAAGAAACTAACTTACATGGGTAGAATGTATAGACTGTGGGTCTGTAATATTTTAACGTCGCTTTCATTCTCATCATTGTCATTTTCTGAAATCAGGGCTATATATTATGTACAGCCACCCAACACATACGAACTCACTTTTATTTAGATATGCCAATACCTACTATCTCTTTTTCATAAACTTCGAACAGTTTAAGACTACGGAAACTCTCGCGATTTGGGTAGGTTTTAACTCATCATAATGGTTCATCCGGTATGTCTAGCATGTGTGTGGCGCATACCAACATTACGTGGTAAGTATATGTATAGCCAATCATACCCGGGCAAAGCCGGGACGGGCAGCTAGTCTCTGATACACTTATTCACGATAATGATGTAGAACATCTTTTAAAGTTGAAAAGTTAGAACACATGTCAAACAAATACATGTCAAAGGTTCTTAGTCAGCTATTCTCAAAACCTGCCTTTGTGCCAAAAATGTGCCTTTGTAATCAACTAAAACTAGACGCTTACCAGTTCCAACCATGACACACAAATGCGGCGAACCGTCTAAAGCCTTCAAAAATATTTCAATTCCATTATGACATGTGTTTGCACATTAATTTTTAGGGTTCCGTACTTCAAACGAAAAAAACGGAACCCTTATAGGATCACTTTGTTTTCCGTCCGTCCGTCTGTCCGTCTGTGTGTATGTCAAGACTCTTTATCCGGAAAACTCAATTTAAACTGTATACGTATATCTATGGTATCTTGCAGTCGTGTAAAAGAAAAAAAGTTAGAGCCGTTTATGTCGTAAAAAACCGCATATTTCGATACTCACAAAAATCAAAACCTACAGGGTACTTCCCGTTGACATAGAACTATGAAATTTGGCGAGAAGAATTGTCTTAGAGTACACATATAGGAATAAATCTAAAAACTGTACATTTTTATTTAAATCACAAAAAAATAGGGCCTCAAAATTAACAAAATATGGGTTCAAAATTTAAAGTGAGTAAATCGTATCATGTAAGGTATCATATAAAAGAACTTCATTAGCACATGCTAAAACAGGTTTTAAATTATTTTGACAATGTGTATTTTTTGATGAATGACTAGAAAAGTGAAAAAAAAAACTTTTTTGTCGATGGTTATTGTATAGAAATTTTAACAACTTACTTCCCAATTTTGTGAAATTTTCTGGATTTGTACGAAACCCTCGATGTGCGAGCCTGACTAGCATTTGTTAGTTTTTTTTTATTAACAGCTTGTCGACCGGTCCCAGTTGTAATCCTATCTCATTTGCAAGTTTTGCTACATAGGCATACATAATTTCAAAAAACCCTGTATAAATCATATTACTTATGAATAAATGTATGGTTTTGATAACTCTTAATGCTATTGAAGAGATAAAAAATATTATTATTTATACCTTTATCAATTTAAAATTGTACGAGCGAGATGAAATTTGTATTAAGTCCCCTTAAAATATCTGATTGCTCACAATCATTAATGTTCCCTAGCTACACACTATTTGTACATATTTCCTTATATTTCTATAGAATTTTAGTTCCCTCCCTACCAAAAGAGTTTGGTACATATTTTCTTATATTTCTATAGAATTTTAGTTACATCCCTACCAAAAAGTATTTCCTGCTTGAAAACAATTTCTCAACCCCAATACAATTGTTTCACCTTTGTAAAAAGCCAATTTTCCCATAAGGTTAAATCTGATTTAAAAGGGGCTGTGGATTGCGTAGAGTCTAAATATAGCTGTATATGGCAGCCCTTATAAGCTTAGGCAGTCGAATGAACAAGGAGGTCACCTAGTCGATCGGCCTAACATTAGATGCAGTGTGACCATTTTCAAAATCATGTAAACTACTAAATCTGACCAATTTTTGTAGCAATAGGCATGATGACTTAAAAAATATAATTAGTTCAGATAGACTATCAAAACATATTAGACACGGAATTTTTTCATTGGTCAATTAAACAAAAAAAAAATACCGGACAAATGCGAGTCAGGCTCGCACACCAAAGGTTCCGTACAAATCCACATTTTTTTACAAAATTGGGAAGTAAGTTGTTAAAATCTCTATACCGCAAAACAAAACAAACCTTTTTTTTACTTTTCTCGTCATCCATCGAAAATTTCACATTGTTAAAATAATCTGTTTTAGCATGTGCTGATGGAGCTCTTTTATGTGATACCTTACATGATATGATTTACTCACTTTGAATTGTGAACCCATATTTGTGAATCTAAGCCCTATTTTTTTAGATTCAAACAAAAATGTACAGTTTTCAGATTTATTCTTATATGTGTACTCTGAGACAATGCTTTTCACCAAATCTCATAGCTCTATGTCAACGGGAAGTACCTTGTAGGTTTTGATTTTTGTGAGTGTCGAAATATGTGGTTTTTTACGATATAAACGGCTCTAACTTTTTTATACGATAACTGAGAAGTTTAAATTTCAACTCTTTACGCGTTCCCGAGATAAAGAGTCTTGACATACGGACAGACGGACAACAAAGTGGTATGATAAAAATCTTACCTGTCAAAGTTCCGCGTGACGTCACAATTGCCATACAATGTATAGAGTTCTGTGAGAAAAGCCACTCCCAAACTTTGACAAGGTTTATTTTTGTTATTTATTGTTTCATTTACAAAAGAAAAAAATACGCTTTTAATATTTTTTGGTAATCTAACTCACGGACTAATTATATCATTAATTTTTTATCCAGTCACCATGCGTATTGTACCTCGAAGTACTCCGAAATCGCAATCCTAGAGATTCATCAAAAGTACATCGCTGTCCTCCAAAATCGCATTTATGAATTGAACTGAAATCTAAAGATTTTACAAAAAAAAAAATTACGAAAATCTACTGCGCTAACAAATTTACATCGAAAATCTACCAAAACAGTAGGCAATTTACTGCAGATGGTCACACTGGTTCGATGGCTTCACACTTACATATAGAGAAAAGTGAGCTTCTTAGTATAAGATTTTGTAATAAACGTAAACTATCATCGTTTGTGTGTCTCCATACATGTTTTATCATAATATACTACGGGACTAATCGTGCACTAAAATTACGAGATAAATAAATACTCTATCGACCGTGGTCACGGGTAGACTCACCGTCCCGTTAGTCCCGTAGTATATTATAATAATGTGTTCGAATCGCGATAGTTTAAAAACAACATCCATACATGTTTGTTGATGGTTTTTGGTAGAAGCAATCCCAGTTTAAAGTATTTACTTACCTATTTACAAAATATTTCGTAGTAAAATTAACCTTTGTACTAAAAATGTTAACGCCAAAATGCAAATCATGCCATTTAGTATAGCTTTTGAAGATATACCTGTTCCTTTACTTAATGAAAATGTGAAAACCACGCTGGTTTCCATAGTGAAAGTTTTTCTTTCGTTTTTGAGATAAACAACATGTATAAGTCATAAAAAATAAAACGTTTCAGTTAAACCTAGAATCTTTTCTTTTACTACATGTTGCTATCTACCAAAACGAATAGAATCCTTTAAAAGTTCTATCAAAACACGCCAAATGAATCCTAAATCAGGCTTACAATGTTGTTTTCTTTTACCGTAAATCTGATCCATTAGAGATCCGGGATTTGTTACAATTGACCATTGACGTAAATGCACACGAGATATCGATCTTTTTATGATACTGACTTAGTGAGCTTAGTACTGTTAAAGAAACACTAATAATTAATTACCTACCTTTTTGCTCAACCAGTCCCTTGACTCTCGTAAGTAATAAAAACTTCTACATTAATCTACAAAATACAACATCATTATTGTAATGACTTTTATTTAAGTAAGTAAGTTCGTATAGGCCGGGTGGCTAGCCCTGGTGTCAGAGTTTTTAGGCCGCTTGAAGGCCTCTGACATGGCTAAACGGTTAAAACAACCGGGACCTACAATTTAACGTGTCATCCGAGCCACGGTAGCGCTCAGTTGGAAAATGCCACCCGCGGTCACCCATCCAAATACTGACCGTGCGGAACGTTGCTTAATTTCGGTGATCTTAATATAACTTTTATATAATTCCTAGCGACCCGTCCCGGCTTTGCACAAGTGTGTTACACATAATATAAATCTTCTTCTTCAATCACTTTATCTGTTAAAAAAACTGTATCAAAATCCGTTGCGTAGTTTTAAAGATATAAGCATACATAGAGACAGATAGACAGCGGGAAGCGACTTTATTTTATACTATGTAGTGATGTAGATAAGTTTGTTGTAGTAATTGGTTTGGTAGTGGTAATTTTATATCATCAATCATTAACAAAAAAGGTTTTAGAGCTCCGATGCATTATTTTGCACTTGCCGGAGCACCCAAACACAACAATAGGCCACTGAGGAAGCTTCAGTACATAATATGATACGCATTCTACATATTCCGACTCTTTTAAAGTGTAGCTGATTTTAGCCATTTTCAGCATTTTTTGCTATTAATTTAACAAGATAAAATAAAATTTTAAAAAAATTCAGAGAAAGAAATTGACAAAAACCTTTCCAGAGAAAGCAATAGGTGACTGACTGCTGCTAGTTAGAATAAAAGCTGCCCTCAAACTCGGCTACGCTGGTCTTTTCTATAAGAATCAATATTCAAATCACCACCTCTATAAATACATCTCAATGAAATCCACAATACAAATGGCGTTCCTTACAAACAATTAATCGTTAGAGATATCCGACAGACGTAATGAGGATTCCGTGTTAAGGGCAAGTTAACTGATAAATGGAACAATGGCTGTCCTGATAAATGAAGAAACGACAAACATCACCTTAATTTTCAAAGAACTGTGTCGTGTGAGCGTGTGTTATATATGTAGAATGTAAGAATATGTAAGGATCAAGATTATTTTAAGCTAGAGAGTTCGAAAATTATCTGAGGTCTTCCATCTGACATGACATTGTTAATAAACATAGAGTAATTTTAAGCTGTTGGTCCATCTCTTTGACCGACAAACCGGTGGAGGTACCCAATTCAACGCGTACCTATAAAGGTATATATGTTTTTTTTTTATGTATAACCACGCATAACTTTTCATAGTAGTCCGATTTCAATAATTATTTTTTTATTGGAAAGAGTATACTTCGAAATGGATCCCATTTTAATTTTGTCGAAATCGATCAATAAAATTTATATCAACAATAATGTGAAAAATTCTACATCGATCCGTGCGAAATATTTGCGAATTCTGTACACGGGCGAAGTCGGTCATACTACTTTTTGCAAAAAAATAATTATTGTCTTTTACAAATGAATTAAAATTGTCAAAGTAAGAAGAAAGCAAAATGCAGAATAACTAATCAAAGGCGTTTGGCCACTCGGTCCATTTTGCGTTTATTAATAAACGGATTGAATAGGACGTAGATAAAATTATCATTAGGAGTAGCCTAGAAATTAGCATGATCGACTTCACCCGTGTACAGAATATTATATATATTATTAGCTATCAGAAGCAGGTTTATTTAAAAAAATACACGTGGTATAACCTTAACTTATTTAATTAAAACAATTTTATAATTTAACACACAAAATCAAAAGTACCGACAATCAAAACTTCAACACAATAATAATCTATTTGAATGTAAACTGGCAAGACGTCCGCTCCGCGCAAAGGTTCGAGAAAGAATGGCCGACCGGCGCGCTTGCGCCGGCTTATATACTTTTTCATCGGTTGGTCTTCTAATACGGCTTCTCCTGACACCCTGGCGTCCCGACAGGCTAATGGTCGTCGAAGATGTAGGAATCAACCGGGGTAGTGATCGTAGTGGTGGGGCTGCCGTTTCAACAGCGGCTTCGACGGGTTCCTGGTCTTCTAAGGAAGCAGGAACTAATCGCGGCAGAAGCTCGGCTGTCCTGTCGCTTGCAGAAGATGGCCCAGCCTCGTCGAAGTAATTTTCTTCTGGGTCTGGATCCAAGCACTCATCACCATTGATTTCTGCAGGAATTAAGGATCAAGTTATTCTTGTCCTACAATCATAAGTTATCAAAATTAGTTTGTTAGTGATTGTTAAGTCAAACAAGCAAAAGAAGAAAATCAAGAAAAACTGAATCATTTAACTTGTGATCATCACGCTGCTCACAAGTCAAAAGTTCAAAAGCATGCATAATAAAGTACTGAGTTCTTACACGGCGTAAGTAGGGTTAACAAAACCCTGCCCAGCCACTCAGCAATTCCTCGGTATGGGCCCCTACCGAGGAAACTAAAACTACACCGGGGGCAAGGCGCATGTAATCCCCCGGTGACTCTCTGTAACACAGAAAGCTTTCACATCGGGGGACGAAGGAGTATGTAGCCCCCCGATGACTCTTTGCAACGCGAAAAGCTTTCACGTCGGGGGAGAAGGAGTATGTGCTCCCCCAACGACTCTCCGTAACACGGAAAGCTTTCACATCGGGGGACAAAGGAGTATGTAGCCCCCCGATGACTCTTCGCAACGCGAAAAGCTTTCACGTCGGGGGAGAAGGAGTATGTGCTCCCCCAACGACTCTCCGTAACACGGAAAGCTTTCACATCGGAGGCGAAGGCGCTTGTACACCCCCGATGACTCTTCGCAGACCGGCAACCGCGCAGTAGTAGCCACAACAGCGGCACCCGCTAGCAGCGCCTGCAGCGACAACCGCGCCAGGGGCATCCGCGTGCCACGCCTGCTCGTCAACCGCGCCAGCAGTAGCCACACCAGCGGTATTCGCCTGTAGCGCCCGCAGCGACAACCGCGCCAGGGGCATCTGCGTGCGGTGCCCGCACGGCATCGCGCCAGCGGTAGCCATGCCAGCGGCACAAGCCTACAGCGCTACAACTACAACACACAAGAGAAAAAAACGTTTAATTAGAGTTGAGCTTACTCTCTCTCTTACTCCTTTGTCACGGCAGCTAAGCAGGTGCGGCTTTTGAGGAAAACAATTCTGACTACATACTTTCGAAATAAATGATACCCCATACCCCATAGAACGCACAAACTGCCGTATTTGAGCTCGGTCTCACCTGACCTAGACTTTTATTTTACCCAAACTGCTCAGTTTCTTTCATTAGAAAATAATCATTCCGAAATCAGACAAAGCAAAATTTATAGGTCCCCAAAGGAAATCTGATGGGACCAACCCCGTATCTAAATCTCAGTCATTTTTTTTTTAATCTAAACACAATCTATCGGTACCAGCTCTTTTTTTTTCAAAAAGAATTGACAAGTTTTCATATTGCACATGTTACGAAATTCCAAAACCACTTCGAGGCATTGCAACGCTGATCATTTTGGAATGAAATTCAAGGTTGCCTATTTTACGCATTATCTTTGTTCACCAAAACAATGTTTACTTTGAGATTTCGGTTATAATCATGTTTAGGATTTAAATGCGTGTCAAGTATGTCAGTTGGCATTCGCAGAAAATCAGACAAATTCATCACGAAAACAATGACTTGCAATAAGTCAAACTTCATAGAAATTATTTATGAGCACATAGTAGGCTTCTATTCTTATTTTTCACAAGACGTAACCTACACAACCAAAAATGTTACAAGGAAGGTAGTTTTGTTTTCGCTGTGTTCTGACCCCGAACAAAATGATCGCGATGTCTAGCTATTGCAGACAAAATAACTTGCGTTTGCAATAAAATAACCCCATGTACGGTCACTCTTTCCTTCCTTTGTTTACGCATGAGTCTGAATCATTATTTAAACAAAAACCGATTCGTATAAAGACGGTAATCTAGTCTTAGCACTGTCTATTTTGCCTAAGATAAACATGGGCACAAACGCAAAATGTAAAAGTAATGGATAGCTCTCACCAACATTCTGAAAAAGCGTACTGCATCAGCAATGTAGTCTGTTACCGTGACGTGGTCTGCTATAGTTTACCAGCCTCTCTTGGTGCCGAGTGCTGCCGAGCAAGACGAGGCTTGCCGACGGTGATGACTCCCATCGAGTAGCCTGCGTAGCAAAGGCGATAGGTGGCAATGCCCACCGAACAGGTGCAAACCCTGCTGAGGGCGGCATGCTCACCGGTCAGGCGGCGCGGCCTGCGGGTTGCGAGAACTTGACGCACTCCACGAGCTATCTACCACTGTTCAAACACTTCACTTCACTATTAACTCGCGCCTAGTCTTGCTTTTAGGCAACTACGATTGTCGTTCCAATAGCTGCGATCACGGCGGTTATGGTCGCGGCTATGACTCCGAATACGGTCACGGCTCCTGCTGCAGTCACGGCTCTTGCTACGGCCGCGGCTGCGATAACGGTCATCAACCCGCGTTCTTACCGGAGGGGTATACCCTCTCGAGGAACTGCGTGAACGACGACTCTCAGAGCGTTTGCTACGCGAGCATCGCGCGTAAGAGCTATGGCTCCGTTCACGAGATCGGGATCGACCTATTTCTCGCTTGTTTAGAACACACTACGCAAAATCCAAGCACAGAAACACCACAGCAAAACAAAAATCCTCAACAGTGGGTACTTAACAGCAACTTTGCACTTCACGGACACTCGGACAAAATGAAAACCGAATTTAGATTAGATTTTTAAAATCACCAAATACGAAAACCAACGTAAATGTGAGCACGGTGTCCTATCCCACTTCTGATATTAGCTATCAGAAGCAGGTTTATTTAAAAAAATACACGTGGTATAACCTTAACTTATTTAATTAAAACAATTTTATAATTTAACACACAAAATCAAAAGTACCGACAATCAAAACTTCAACACAATAATAATCTATTTGAATGTAAACTGGCAAGACGTCCGCTCCGCGCAAAGGTTCGAGAAAGAATGGCCGACCGGCGCGCTTGCGCCGGCTTATATACTTTTTCATCGGTTGGTCTTCTAATAATATATATTTATATATTATCATAATTTTATTATAATTATTCCAAGAGTTAGATTATCAAAACACATTGGACACGTATTTTTTCTTTCGTCAATCAAACAACACACGACAAAGATAAACCTTGTCAAAGTTTGGGAGTGGGAGTCGTGACATCACTTCTCTTGCGGAAGTCTATACATTTATATAGCACTTGTGACGTCACGCGGAACTTTGACGGGCTATATCTTCATGAACTTTTGTTTAATTAACAAAATAAAAAATACGTGTCTAATATTTTTTGATAGTCTATCTGACGGACTAATTATATTTATTTAGTCATCTTGCCTATTCTAAACACTATTTATTGGTCATCAGTTCTACATACTTTGTGTCCTGCTCGCTAGCATTTCAACAACCTAATCCACTGAGCTCTGTCGGTAACTTTAGTTCGTCTAGCTCTCTAGGATCTCTACATTCCTGGTTAGATCCCGCAGAGATTGATAAACTTAGTCTATCTATCTCGTAACTAACTTCACAGTTTCGACACACCCACACTAGATAAAGTTGAGTCTTTGTCAAAATCTAAATTAATTTATTGCAGCTCATGATATTGCTGTCGTCGCTGTTTCAGCCACGGGACGATCACTTCTCGACATAGGCCTCCTCTATGAATCTGTAATAAGACCGGTTGGAAGTGGCTTGCATCCAGCGCGGTCCTGTGGACGTCCGCGCTACGCTGTGCTTGCCGGTACGTGATCTCCACTCAAGAATTCTTCACCCCTATCGATAATTAGTACCGCTACGTGTAAGTTATGTGCCCTGCCCACTGCCATTTTAACTAGCCAATCTATTGGGCTATGCGGTAACTTTGGTTTATCTAGGGATCTCCTTATTTTTGATTGACCCCGCAGAGGAACTCCGAAAAGAACCCCCTCTATACCTCGTTGTGCTACTTGAAGTTTAATTACTTGGTTCCCGTAGTACACTCCCTGGCTAGTTCGGGAATCAGAGGCTTCATTATTTTTCATGTACTCTATTATATGTCAATAAAAATGTTTGATTAATTGATTATAATGCCCATAGTGAGAGAAATAAAATTATATATATAATAATAATTATATTTAAGACATGGTGGTCAAGAGGTAGTGACACTCGCCTTATAATCGTGGGTTCAAATCCCCGGTCCCGTACCAATGAGTTCTTTGGAATTTATGTACGGAATTTCACACGACTGGCTTTTCAGTGAAGGAAAACATCGTGAGGCAACCTGCATACGTCCGTAGAAGAAATTCGATGGCGTATGTGAATCCACCAACCCGCACTGGGTCAGCGTGGTGGATATGGCCCAATCACCTTTCGTGGGTAGGCCTATGTCCTGCAGTGGACTATTAAAAAGGCTGGTACAGTACAGTAAAGGTACAGTATATATAACGTAATACATTAAATTGAATTAAATGATTATTGTCAAACTTCGATTTATATGTACAGCTGTGGTTCATAAAATAAATAAATTAGAATCAATACAAACTCGCCTTTTCAAGGAATGCCACTTATACTGGCAATCGAATTTCATTGGTAGGGTTTGTACAAAAAGAGAAGCGTCGTAGGTGAGGTCACCCGTGTGCCATTTGACTAATTTTGTTACGTTGCCAACACTGATCTGTCATTGCTAGTACAATTATAAGTGTTTGATACTTGGTAGACATCAATTCGGTTTTCATCAGTAGACTCGCGTCTACCACTTTAGATTCTGAATAAAATCTTATTGTTAGTTCACCGCAATGTCACGACGGTTATCTTTTAGCACAAACTCTAGACAAGGCTCGGATATCATTTACAACCCGGTCGGAATATCTGTGCACCTCGCTGGAATGCGGCGCCTCTCCCGCTTCCCCTATCACCTCTCCGCGCACTCCCCGGTGCGACAGTACGGTTAGCATCTTCGTTGCCGATACACGTCCCGATAATTTTGATATTTTCGCTTTGAAGTTGTTTTGTTTTTTAATATTTATTGTTAAGTTTAGACTGTATGACGTCTCGAGGTCAGGTGCACAGATATTGTGACTGGCTTGTACTTATGTATATTTCTTTGCATTAGAAACTAAGTTCGTTTATTTCAAATTCGTCATTATTATCCTCAGTATTCAAAAATTGTTTGAAAGAGATCACTCGTCGCGACAAGACCGCCTTTTGTGACTTTCTTCTTTGTTTGTTCATTTTGTTCCTTTTTTGTATGAAAGTGTTGTTGTACTTTTTTAGAGCGCATAGAGTAGCTAAGTGTTTCTAAATAATAACAAAAATCCGTAATGTTAAGGACGATCCGTCTCGCAATCAAGAGAAGATATAAAATGTATTAATTTTAATTAGTATTTTTTTATCTGTTTAGTACGAAGTATGAAATAACATTATCCACAATTAATTTTGCAATTCCTTTTGATGTGCCTGAGGTGATCATTATTTTTCAAGATCAAAGTGATTGGTTCAATAATTGTAAATTTTTATTCGAAGAAACTATAATAATTATATTAGGCCCGCCGTTTTATTATCAAATTGTTTCGTTCTGATGTCTCATTTATATTTCGGCTGACCGTTAGTGATTAGCGCACATAGTATACAAAGTTATGGGATTAAAATCACTTAACAGAACAGCTATAAAAAAACAACGGTAGTGAAATTTGTTTATCTTTGTGTATTTCATCTAGCCGAGTTAAAGATGTTGTCCTACTAGTAATATTATACAATTTTTCTGAAAGCAAAGCCTGTTTAAAGAAATCAGCTACGATCGTACTTTAACTGACATAGGTATATATCAATCAAAACACACTATAAACCGTATTCAATTAATTGTCTAGCTGAGCTGTATTGCAAGCTTCCGACCCGCTACGAGTGCTACGAATGCTACGAACGCTACGTGATGTAGTCCGTAGCACGTAAGCTACGAGAAAAATGGATGGCACACATCACGTAATAAATTGAAGCCAGAAAAGTTCAGAATGTTTGAAATTTTCGGAAAATAAGCTTATATTAACACTTAAGTTAAAACTCCTTTGATATGGTTTGAAAGTAATTGTATGAAGGTTTATAAACTTAAATACAATACCTCTCAGTACAAAGTAAGCTTCACGTACAACTAAAAAAATATAATCTGTCAGATAGATTATATTAAAAGTTAGATGTTAGTGTACTTAACTTAATTTTTTTCTCATGGAAATGAAAAATACCTGTCTAATATTTTTAGGGTTCCGTACCTCAAACGGAAAAAACGGAACCCTTATAGGATCACTTTGTTGTCCGTCTGTCCGTCTGTGTGTATGTCAAGACTCTTTATCTCGGGAAGGCGAAAGATATCGAGTTGAAATTTAAACTGTATACGTATATCTATGGTTTCTTGCAGTCGTGTAAAAGAAAAACTTCTTACAAAAAAGTTATTGTTTTAAAAAGTTAGAACCGTTTATGTATTAAAAAAACGCATATTTCGACACTCACAAAAATCAAAACCTACAGGGTACTTCCCGTTGACATAGAACTATGAAATTTGGCGAGAAGCATTGTCTTAGAGTACATATATAGGAATAAATCTGAAAATTGTACATTTTTATTTACATCACAAGAAAATATGGGTTCAAAATTCAATGTGAGTAAATCGTATCATGTAAGGTGTCATATAAAATAACTTCATTAGCACACGTTAAAACAGGTTTTTAATTATTTTATCAATGTGTTTGTACGGAACCTTCGATGTGCTAGCCTGACTCGCACTTGTCTTGTTTTTTTTCTAATCTAGGGGTGTTGTCAGACAAATTATAATAATACGTTACGAACTTACTCCCGAATTTGGACTCGCTTTATCTTTACTATTTTTTGTTTCATCAACAAAATGAAAAAATACGTGGCCTTTTTTTGTATACTACCTGTGGCACTAATTATTATAATTGTTTTATTTATTTTACTCAGTCGTAATTCCTACTTTATGAACGTCTATGAACTTAGATGCTTAAGTATGTCATCCATCTATCAGCCAAAAGACGTCCACTGCTAGACATAGGCCTCCCCTATGGATCTCCAAGAAGATCGGTTGGAAGCGGCTTGCATCCAGCGCGATCCTGCGGTCTTAATAAGTGTCCGTCCACCTTGTAGGTGGACGTCCTACGCTGCGCTTGCTGGTACGTGGTTTCCACTCGAGAACTTTTCGACTTCACCGGTCATCAGTCCTCCGCGCTATGTGCCCTGCCCATTGCCATTTCAACTTGCTAATCCGTTGGGCTATGTCGGTAACTTTGTTTCTTCTACGGATCTCCTCATTCCTGATTCGATCCTGCAGAGAGACTCCGAGCTTAGCCCTCTCCATAGCGCGTTGGGCTACTTGGAGCTTACTAATAAGGCCCATAGTGAGAGACCACGTTTCTGTGCCATAAGTCATCACTGGCAACACACACTGGTCAAAAACTTTCGACTTGAGACAGTGAGGTATGTCGGACGAGAAGACACTACGAAATTTTCCGAACGCCTTCTCAGCAATCCTCTCGTCAGTCCTCATTGTGCGCACATTGTGTGTAACCAGGGCCAGCAGTAAAAAAAAAAAATACAAAACCCAGTTCATTTAAGTATGTAAATCAACTTAATTTGCAGAGCAGAGCAGCATGATGGATGATCTTTAGTTTCTAAAATTACTGGATATATATTCAAACTAATACATACAATCAGTAAATTTTGTTTGATTAAGTTTGATGTGCACCATTGAAATAACTTTTGGACTTTATTATAAAACTTACTTTTTATGGTGTAGGCAGATGCGTCCGGTAATTTTGCTTTATGCCTATAAAAACTTTTGATTTTTGAGGACACATCGTAATTTATTCCGCTCTTTTGAAATTTAAGAATCATCATCATCACCATTTCAGCTATAGGACATCCACTGCTGGGCATAGGCTTCCCCTAATGATTTAAACATCAACTCGGAGTAATTAGCCCGGATTTTGTGTTTTTTATCAGCAATTTTGATTCACTTCTAAAAGACAAGGCATATACTTACTACTAATGTTTTTTTATTCTATTTGATGTCTGTTGTCGTTGACATTAGTTAGTTTACATTGACTTTGTTATACATTAGTTATTTTTTTTTAATTGGTTATTAATGGAATTGATAAATTGGTTCGAATGTAGTATGTAATTGTAGATAAGTATTTCGAACATTGTTAATTGACGATTCCAAGTGCAGTTGTTATGTCTACGGAATAAATGAACTTTGACTTTGACTTACTCCAAAGTATTGCGTTTTTTAATAAACTACTAGTGACGTAACTGAATGCTGTAGTAGAAGTGATCCAGTAGTTTGACAAGGCGTTTCATAATTTTCACTAAAGTGAAGCAACATTCAAACTTAGAAACTCGTACTGGCAAACCATCCGGATTATTCGATCTTATAGACCGAATCAAATAACTTGGCGGCTGTGACGTTCACCACAAGCTGCGGATGACCCAATCCTGACCAAAGCTTACTTAAGAGTGCGCCTAATGCCATGAAAAAAACAGATTTCATCTGCGCTTCTTGCAGCGCCCGCTATCATCTATGCTGCTCTGTTCAGAGTCAAAAATCGCATGACACAGTTCACGATGATGTTGGCTTCTAGCGCCAGCTTACATTTTATTTATTTATTCAAAATTTAAGCATGTATTAAGAAATTATTGATTATTTGGCTAGAACATTAGTCTGACTACGTAATTTGTCAAAAATAATGTGGTGATGCTGATAATTTCAAGCATATGAATTTTTTTATTTTTTATGATGCGAAGTTTTAATTTTTTTCTTGAGTAACCATGTTATTTTCCGAAATTCTACGCAATTACTCTGCTACTATAAGTTTTTTCTTTCCTATAGTATTTTTTAATATGGATATTTATGTTCGGTACCTTTACACTACTTCTTTAAAAATACACCTTTTGCTTGATTTTGGCATTAGGCGCCCCCTTAACAGTTGCACGAGGATTAAATTATCCGCAGCTTGTAGCTAACATCACAACCGCCAAGTTGTGTGATTCAGCCTATACTTAATCTACAGGGTTATTTCTAATCAATTAGCATCCTTTTATTGACTTCACCTGTACATCAAAACTAACAACTTTTGTTCTGCGACTTTTGTCAAAACTCGAAGTCTAGTTTTGATGTAAAAAATAAGCCCCTAAAAGAATGCTAATTGATTAGAAATAACCCTGTACAGTCACGTTGCATAAACAAACAATAATTGTAAAATCAATTCAATCTGCGAGCCCTTCCGTAGCGCAGCGTCCAGAATCAAATCAAAATTTCTAAGCAATTCTCTCAACAAAACAACTGAAGCCAATTTAACCCTATTTTCTAAGCCATAAAACTCAAATTCCACCGCCATTTCCAAGTTGTAGCGAACGTGCTTGTTTCAATATCGACAATCCAAATACACTAATCCGTAGAGTAGGATTTTAGAGCTTATCTTCAATGGATTAAAAGCTAATTTTCCTGGATTTGCTGTAAGAATTTCTTTTAAAATTTTTCATCAATTCGACCTCAGACGAAGCGAAACAAATTAGTTGACAAAGTACACAATGAATGATCAAAGAAATAATATGAAATGTACTACAGTCAATTTAAAGTTCAAATTAGGGTGCTGTGTTTTCTGAAAAAATATTAATATTTTTCAAATTAGTTGGAGAAGTTTTTTTGGTATTACAGAAAATATTGTAAGAGGCAGTGTTATTTATTTTGGTTATCTTGTTTATGTTCAATCGGGCTTGTAAGTTGAAATTGTTAAAGAAGAAGTTGAAAAGGGGCAGTTATTATTACATTGATACATATAGAATTAAATTAAATTCAAGCCTAATATTTTTTTTTCAACAATACGTATGCATACATTTCGGACCTAATAGTCTAGTTGACAATATTTTTTTGATGTCCTATTGTAACAGCTTACCATAAACAGAGCCCATTTACGAAAACAAAAATAAAATCAACGTAGATACAAAGAAGTCACAAGTATATTTATATTCTTGCTAGACAAAGAGCTTACTATAACAGAATATGGCATCACTGCCCGTGCCATACATTAGTCATACTATGTAATGCTTTGCGGGAAAGCGACAAGGAATTCCCTCTTTATCCCTACCAAAATCTTTACAAACTAATATCTCTGGACTAGATATTAATTATTTTTTCAGTTTACGAATAATTGATTGCATAATTCACTTATCCTTATACTTTTAATATCAGTCAACTACCCTATTATAAGGCAGCAAGAATCTAAATATTATATAATACTAGCTGCGTCCCGCGGTTTCACCCGCGCAGCTCACGATTAGTAAAATGTCTCAGTGGCAATTTAACAATTAGGTAGATATATCTGAAAAGCCGTGGTGGTCTAGCTGTAATGACACCCGCCTTACAATCGTGAGGTCGCGGCTTCAAATCCCGGCCCCGTGCCAATGAACTCATTGGAATTTAAAAACGGAATTTCACACCACTGGCGTTTTCGGTGAAGAAAAACATCATGAGGCAACCTGCATATGTTAGTAAAAGAAATTCGATGGCGTATGTGAATCCACCAGTCCGCACTGGGCCATCGTGGTGGAGTTGGCCCAATCATCCTTCGCGGGTAGGCCTACGTCTTGCAGTGGACTATTAAAAGTCTGATACAGTACAGACCAGTTATATCTCACACTTATAAAGCGCATCATATTATTGTTTAGAGTAGGTATCACCCTTCGTGGTTAGGCCTACGTCATGCAGTGCACTATTAAAAATGGCAGGTACAGTAGGTAATTATAATTAAATATCAATTTTTCTCATGTTACTTTGAAGCTATTTTCATCTGTAACCAAGAAATGTGGAAAGACAATCAAGGAGGTTGAAGCATTTTTGGTGCTCCTACCTTTAAGGAGCAACTCATGTAGCAAGCCTGGGGGAGCGAGACTATGTAAAAGCTCTGCAGGCGGCGTTTAGCATTGTTTCCAGCACCTGATCAACAGATTCTTTGATTTTACGTATCTCTTCACATAATCAAAGAACAGATGGTTACATTTCCTAGATTTCTTAACTGAATGGCAAATAAAGTGTATTTGACCACTACATCAAAACTTTTTTTCAGTTATTTTTTTACGCGTACACCAATTTTCAGGATTTGAAAGTAGTTGCAAGATACTCATTTATTTTTTTAAACATTCAAATGGGTATCCCCACCTAACGCTAAGCATCCCAGCTGACTGAATCCGGGGTATTGTTGTACACCACCGTGACAACGTAATACTAACATTTCAGCTTTTAGAAAGTAATTGCAATTTTTGGCGCTTACCTCCCGGGCTATAAGTACACAATTCAAATAGTTCGCTCAAATCGATGAGTACCATTTTTTGATAAAGATAATCTTTCAAAAACGACTGATGAAAGTAATGAACCGAATGGAACCACAACCACAACATTCTTTAGGAATGTAATTTGTTTATTCTTGATTTCTAAAAAACTGTTCGTCAAAAGAAACTGTCTCTGAAGCACCTACGATGTAGCAAACAAAAAAAATCAACAAAATCGGTTCACAATTGTCCAAATAATCGCTTAACTTACGTACACAAAAATATACCGCTGAAATAAAAAACTTATTTTTTGAAGTCGGTTAAAAAGCATCGGTATGCATCATGCACTCGAGCATAATAACAGTATAATTTTCGCACTTTCTAAGGTAAATAAGTGCTCACTATTAAACCAACTATTTTTGCAGTAAGTACCTTCGCAGTTAGTATTAATTTAGCAAAGAAACATGGGAACATATTATAAAGAAAGGGAGATCGGAAAAGTGACAAAAAAGCTGTGGCCGCCTCTTCTATATTCTTACAATAAATCGGGATTTCAATGTCATTTTGACACAATAATTATTTTGTCAAAATTTTGATTAATCAATCCTACTTCATTGAATCAATCAAATACTCTAAAGTTTCAATTCTGACGTTAAAATCGTCCCAAAAATAGAGAAGAAAAATACGAAACACGTGGTCAATTAATTTTGTTTAAGTATGCCAAATTTCAAGTCAATCGGCCCAAGGAATCGTGATTTTCCATACTAACTTTACCTCGCTTTTTCACCCACTTAGGGCTTGAATTAGACAAAATTCGTTTTTAGTGAGCACCTATATCCTTAAAAGAACCCCCATGTAAAATTTGAGACTCCTAGCACTTGTTGTTTTTGAGATTTTGTGATAGGTGAGTCAGTGAATCACGATTTTATATATATAGATAGATATATTATAATTTAATGTAATATTCTGAATTGAATCGTTTTACTTTTACTTTCTTCTCCTCTCAGTGAAATAAAACTTTCACAGCTAAAAAGTCACAAACACATGGTGCGATTTATAAGTCTAGGTACTAAAAATGTCAATGATATTTATGGGGTAACTATAAAATCACAAGGGTTCCTAATGCTGTAATATATGTATTTAAATGATAATAAACTTATTTCGAAATAACTGAGTCCACCGACATGATAGACCGATGATCTAATCAACACAGCAGGACCATGCTGAATTCAAAACCCGTGGTGGTCTAGTGGTAGTGAAACCCGCCTTACAATTGTGAGATCATGGGTTCCAATCTCGGTTCCATACTTAATGAGTTCTTTGAAATTTATGTACAGATTTTCAAACCACCGGCTTTTCGGTGAAGGAAGAAATCGTGAGAAAACCTGCACATGTCCTTAGAAGAAATCCGATAGCGTATGTGGATATACCAACCCGCACTGGGCAAGCGTGGTGGATATGGGCCAATCACTCTTCGTGGGTAGGCTTACGTCCTGCAGTGGACTATTAAAAGGGCTGGTAAAAGTATAGTACAGATGTTGGATGCAAGTTTATAGCTTTAAACCAGTCTTATTAAACACCCTTACATAAGGCTTAAGGCTTGTCTAGCAGTGAACGTCTTACGATAAGTAAGTAAGTAAGTAAGTTCGTATAAGCCGGGTGGCTAGCCCTGATATCAGAGTTTTTAGGCCGCCTGGAAGGCCTCTGACATGGCTAAACGGTTAAAACAACCGGGACCTAGAATTTAACGAACCATGGATAGAAACTGTAGATGTGTACAGATGCTGGATGCAAGTTTGTAGCTTTAAACCAGTCTTATTAAACACCCTTACATAAGGCTTAAGGCTTGTCTAGCAGTGAACGTCTTACGGCCGATAATGATGATACCATGGATAAGTAAGTAAGTAAGTTCGTATATGCCAGCCTTTGCTCAGGATTTTCAATCAGCCTAAAAACTCTGTTACCAGCTATCCTACTTCCTACTTATATTGTATTTATATATCCTACTTCCTACTAATATTATAAACGCGAAATTTTGTGAGGATGGATGGATGGTTGAATGTATGGATGTTTGTTACTCTTTCACGCAAAAACTACTCAACGGATTGAGATGAAACTTTGCAATAATATAGCTTATACGAGTATATCAGAATAATACATGGGCTATAAATTTTAATAATATTGCGTCAAAATCAAAATATCGTGCGGGCGGAGCCGCGGGTAAAAACTAGTACTATATGTATTTACTAACTCAGCTTACTAATATAAAGCAGAATGTCTGTATTTACAAAATAAATTAAAGACATCAGTCGCTCTTGGAGCGTAGGTAATTACTAACTTACGCACTGGATAGGTTAATTCTCTTCCACGCTATTATCTTACAGCTATTTCACAGTACAAATTTATCAAAAGGTAATTAGAACTGATGGTTATTTTTTCTTAGCAATCATGAACCTTAGACGAATAGGTACTAATAAAAAAAATGTTCTTAATTAGAAAAATTATTGCTGATATTTATTTTCAGAGTTGGTATCATAGAAGACATGATGGTCACATTTAATAGTAGATATCTAAAGTTTTATCATTACTAACATGACACTTATTATACATATGTATTGAACACAGCAATAAATAGATGTTTACGAAACATATGGTTGAATACATTATAGAATACAAAGTTGTGTAAACGCATAAGGCTCAAGGTCTTTCAGACATCCTATTAGCCTTCAAAGTCATCATAGTTATACGAATCACAGGCAGAATTCTTTCTTTAGTAGATCATCTAATTACATTAATAATCTCGTTGACTTTCCTGAGCTTGACTTGTTTAATACACAGATATCTAATCTGCTTGTTTCGATACGATATTTTGGATCGATCCGGTATAGTGTTTTAAAAAATAGAACATACTGTCTTTTATACAATCAAAGTTTATTGTTTTGGGTACATAAACAATACTTAATTACATCAACCTGTAAGTGGCAAAGTACACAGAAATAATATTTTCTAAAGCCGCTCTTTGTTGAAACGATACGATTTTGTGGTTTCGATACGATATTTGATCCAGTATCGTGTCAATAGTTAAAAAGATGTGTTATTGCGATATGATATTTTATTCAAAGTAGAACCAAGTCAAAAATATCGATATCGATATTTTGCTAGTAACATTTTTGGCACCACTACAAGAACTGTTGTCATTGCGTCATTTTGGCGTCAGCCAATTACAGCCAGTGGAGCTTACCTCTCCCCCCACTTAAAATCGGTGACCTAAAACGGGGCCCACGCGCTCTCCAGTCTTTTCCATGATTTATTTTACACATTTGTAAGCATCAATCATCACAATCGTGCAAAAAATTGTTCTAGCCAAAACCTTGCCAAAGCTACACAGTGGGCAGGCTTTTTAGTCAGTCGTAAGGCAAGCCGACCAGCGTCGTCAACGTCGCGCGATGCCAAAGTGCTCGATTACAAGCACAAATTAGGTGACGTTACGCCGAGATTAGAGAAAATGGGTCATTGTGAATTATTTAATATATGTAAATATTTAAGTAGGTATATTATGACGGCGCTCGGACATTTATTCACTACTTTCACTTAAGGACTGTGGTTCTGTAGATATTTGCTTGAAGCTTGTAAGCCATACTGTTTATTTGTGCATATCTTTCATTTCCCGGCTATATTATTAGTCCATTTCCTCATTTCCGGGAAGTTCCTTCAGCCGCAGAGTTTTGAAACTCAGTACTTAGTTTGAATAATGTTAATCACATTTTGGCTGAAGTTCGCTGCGCCCATATTAATTAGGAACAGAAGTTAAGTAAGTATTCTGTTAATTGAACCCTTGGAGTTACGGCTCAAAGATTTGAATGATTTCTTACGTTTCAGGGCTTTTTTCATTTTAACTGCCAAAAAACTAGGGAAATAAATGTAACTTATTATTTCTTCATAAGTATAAGTTTTATGAGTATGACTTTTCTTTACTAGCTGATCCAGCGAACTTCGTTTCACGCAATATCTTTATAAGTTATAGAAGTAAGAGACTTTATTGCAACAAACTTAAATAACATTGGAAATAGGATTATTTACTGCAGCTATCAACATAATTAAAAATAAACTTAGATAAATCAACAATAATGTGAAAAATGCTACATCGATCTGTGCGAAATATTCGCGAATTCTATACACGGGTGAAGTGGGTCATGCTGATTTTTGCAAAAAATAATCTTGTATCTCAATCCATTCAGCGGTTTTTGTGTGAAAGAGAAACAAACATTCATACATGCCTACAAACTTTCACGTTTATAATATTAGTAGAATAAAACTCACTAGTTAATCTGTATTTAATATTATATATTTTGTATCTGTTTGTGGCATGATAGTTCCCAAATATTATAATGGAGATGTTTGATAGTTCTGTCTATCTGCCTTTCCCTGTTCTACTTATTCATATTAGGTCGAGTGTATTAGGTGAAAACTAATTAAAACAGTATAGCAATTGTCTGAATCACGCCCATTTGGCTTATATATAACCCTATATATATATATATATATATATATATATATATATATATATATATATAAGACTAAAACTAAAAAAAAAAAAATTAAAATACTCTTTAAAATTAAAATTTTAGAATATAATATAATAAAAGATAACAAACCCTACATATTCAAAAGTAGGAAAAAAAACTGTATAACTACATAATATTATGTACCTACATATAGATAAAACATAATAAATAAAGCAAATAAATATTTGGGGACACATGGTCTCTGACCCCAAACTAAGCAAAGCTTGTGATATGGCTGCCAGAGACTGATATACTACATATACTTATTTTTAAACACATACTGATATAGATAGTACCTAGACAGTCATCGGCAGCTCATTTTCACATTTCAAAATGTTGCGATAAAATGGGCTGAAATGTTCATTAAATGTATATCGGATTCTATGTAACTACATTTATGTACAGAGTGATTGGTAAACAATTAGCATCCTTTTAGGGACTTATTCTGTACATCAAAACTAACAACATTTGTTCTGTGAATTTTGTCAAAACTAAAAAAAAAAAAGTTGTTCCATAGAAAAATGTCGTTCACCCGCCACAAAATGTATGGAACAGCTGATTTTTTTTTCGTATATTGACAAAAGTCGCAGAACAAAAGTTGTTAGTTTTGATGTACACAATAAGCCCCTAAAAAGATGCTTATTGTTTACCAATCACCCTGTATAAGAATCAAATAAAAGAAAAACAAAATGGAGTAAAAATCATGTGTCTGTCTCACATGTTTTAAACTCTAACTTCTGTCTCACTAAAAGAACAAGTGCAAAGTCAAAGCGATTCAAGTACAAATTACAGTCTCGAAAATGTTTATAACAGCACTGTGGTTGCCATTGTCTGGCCGTCCCTTTCCCACATGGCCATTTAACTTAGGCAGTATCTAGTACCCAAGGACTGGCTAAAATCCACGCAAAATAACTCTGTCCACAAGAGGAGCGACGTATATTGTATTGCCAACTTACTTTTATAAGTTTCACTTTACGCCAATGGCAAGAAATTCAAATCTCATATATATTTTTGGACTGTGGATAGGATAGTTGCAAAAAATGCACTTAACGCACTGACTAAACGTGTCCTCCTATTTTATGTTCTCAGTAAGCCCAATTTTAGATACGCCATCGTAACTATAATAGCTAACTAGACTATTTCTGTTCCTTTTTCACTTTAGGCATTCGATAGAGAGAAAATTTTTACGTTGCTATTTCTACGATGGCGCCTCTAAAATTGGGCTTATTGTCCAACGATACCCACTAAATATAAATATCCACAAGCAATCAAGAGTGACTAGCCCTTAAATGCATGTTCTTGCCAAAAGTCTACAATGCGATTGTTTTATGATTTTATACAAAAAAATCGTGCATTTAATTTTACTTACTATCTACATATTTCATAATTATGTGCATACAGGGTCATAGGTATTAAACGCAAAACCTCTTAAGGGCGGATCTAAACAAAATTCGCTTCTTCATACATTTTGCCGCGCGTTGACGAACTTTGTGCATAAAAAAGCCGATTTTTAGGGTTCCGTACCTCAAACGGAAAAAACGGAACCCTTATAGGATCACTTTGTTGTCCGTCTGTCCGTCTATCCGTCTGTTTGTATGTCTTTATCTCGCGAACGCGTAAAGATATCGAGTTGAAATTTAAACTGTATACGTATATCTATGGTTTCTTGCAGCTGTGTAAAAAAAAAAACTTCTCAGTTATCGTTTAAAAAAGAGCCGTTTATGTCATAAAAATCCGCATATTTCGACACTCACGAAAATAAAAATCTACAGGGTACATCCCGTTGACAAAGAACTACGAGTATGAAATCTGGCGAGAAGCATTGTCTCAGAGTACATATAGGAATACGAGTAAATCTGAAAAGTGTACAATTCAAAATTCACAAAATATGGGTTCAAAATTCAAAGTGAGTAAATCGTATCATGTAAGGTATCATATCAAAGAAGTTCTTTAGCACATGCTAAAACAGGTTTTTAATTACTTTAACAATGTCTAATTTACGATGTATGACGGGAAAAGTGAAAAAAAAAACTTTTTTGTCGATGGTTATGGTATAGAGATTTTAACAACTTACTTCCCAATTTAGTGAAATTTTCTGGATTTGTACGGAACCCTCGATTAGCGAGCCTGACTCGCACTTGTCCGGTTTTTTTTTCTTCGTGATTTTCCATAAGTCCTAGAACAAAAGTCGTTTGTCTAGATGTACTTAGTACTTAGACGCCTTTAAAAAGTTTTGCGTTTAATACCTATGGTGTTAATTTAAAGACCATAGTTAGCTTCAGAAATAACATAAAATAATAACAATTTAACAGACTAGTTTTCGTGCAATGTGAAAAAAACACCAAAAAAATAGCTTATTTTTTTCTGTTTTTGTATGTTTTTAGTATGTTTGACAGTTAATGTCAATAAAACATGTTTAAAAGTAGCTAGAACAACACTACTTTCAAATAACACTAAATTAGTCATTCTGCAACTCTTACGTACTCACTTATTGCAATTTTAGTGCATGCTCTACATTAATCGTAACTGAAAAATAGAAATGGCTGCCATTTTAAGGGAAGTGAAGTAGGACATTATAAGATAGTGGATTTGCCAATAAAAACCTGAAAAATGCTTTCCTGAAATATGTCATACCCGGACACATTGTATAGTGATACACTGTAGGTAGTAGCAACGTACACGAAGCTACAAGCAGCAGGAAGACTGATCCCCTTGTGAGCGAGACGACAGAAGCCTCGCAATGCTCCCGGGATACTCCACATCTTAATCAAGTCCACGTGAAAAGGCTTTTGTATGCAACCGGTGAAGCTACTGAAAGGGAATGGATGAACTTCATGATATGTGAGTGCAGCGTTCTTGTTTGGATTAAGATATTAAAAGAGTTTGCAAAATATTATCAAAATAAGTAGACATATAGTAATTGCAGCAATCCTATAAGTATTATTAGCAGTATCGCTTTTCGCACTTTTTTTATAATTATTTTTTTTTAGTCGAAACGTCCTAACCACAAACTCCAGGGTCTGTGCCCTTTGTTAACTAAAGATAGTTATTAAATTTTACTGTACAAAGAGAGTAGGTACATGGTTAAATCTTAGTCTAAGCTATTCAGTCGATGCATTGCATGAAAGCCACAAGCAGACCGGCGACCCGCTAGCAGCAACCAATCACGAGTATGACACATGTGCCCGCCATCGCTCTCCTCGACCATATTTGAAGGAAGAGAACGACCCGACACATGATGCCGCCGCAAGTAGCCTTCAATGGCGAGCATGAATGCTTGGGGCATGTACGCAATGCTTACATTTTTTTATATTAGGGATAAAGGAACTCCATTAAAAGTCGTAGAGATATACAATAGGCCCAATTTTAGAAGCGCAATCGTAAATTTAATAGCAACGTAAAAAGTGTTCGATCGAATGCCTAAAGTGAAAAAGGAACAGAAATATTCTAAACTGCCAATATAACCACTATGGAGTCTTCATAATTGGGCCTAATTTACATATTTATAAATATTATTTTTATAGGTAGCGAGTTTTGTTTCATTGACAAATGAGGCTTTCGGCCGCGTACTCAACCAATGTTCGCAACTGGTTGCGTAGGCAACTAGTTGCTAAGGAAGAATACTCATTTCCGCATACTCAACC
Source organism: Hypomecis punctinalis (assembly GCA_949316475.1). Classification (NCBI taxonomy): domain Eukaryota; kingdom Metazoa; phylum Arthropoda; class Insecta; order Lepidoptera; family Geometridae; genus Hypomecis; species Hypomecis punctinalis. Next base: position 9,709,882 of record OX438818.1, on the reverse strand, counting down.
AACGACTTGTTTACATTGCCATACAAATACAAATCATTTATTGGTAATTTTCATTATTACATGTCAAATTAATTTAGTAAGCGACGTTGGACTACAATCTGCAAAGCTCAAATGGGATTGGGCGGGACACGTGAGTCGTATGCACACAGACAGATGGGCAAAGGTCTCGACGGAGTGGGTTCCTCTGGCCAGCCGACATCGAGGCCGTCCTCCAACACGATGGCGCGACGAAATCGAGAGGTTTAAAAAGGATTGGACGGAGGTAGCACAGAACAGAAAGGGATGGAAGGAATTGGGGGAGACCTTTGCCCAGCAGTGGGAAAGTACAGGTTAAATAAAAAAAATACATGTCAAATTAAAAAAAATAACCAGTAATGGAAACCAGTAAATATTAAAGTAAATCAAAATACATTAAAAATAATAATTTAATTATAATTTTAAAGTCATACTGATTCTGGTAATTTTAGAAAGTCATCAATGTCATAAAATAATTGTTCACTAAGCCACGACACCACTAAGCACTGAGACCGGTAGAAGAGAAACAAGGTTCAAACAGACAGAACAGAAGATTTTTCTGTCTTCTATAATCCAAACTAACATCTGAACAGTTAAAACTGGCTTTATATCGCAGTTCACTTATTTTGTACGAGTCGGCCGTCGTCGCCGCGCTGACAGAAATAAACAGTAAAACTACCTCACATGTATAAAAAAAAATGTTTTTATACTGCTGATTTTTAGGTACTTGGTATATGTATAGTGTTGCCGAAATTCCACGATGGTTTTATAGTTTCTTTTTACTTTTTATTTTGGATAAGTCTGCACTTTGCGCTTCAAAACAAGAATGTACTTATGAAAAGTGTGTAATCTCAGTAAGCGAATTTTTGTAAATTCTTTTTAGATTAATAAATATTCTTAAACCAGAAAAGAAAATCTTTTGACCTGAAGCATACATGCTTTGCTCGCCTCAGTCAATAATGGTACTAGTAGTACACGTGAGTGCAAATTATGAAAGGACATGTCCATAAAATGTATGGAGGCTGGTATAATAATAATCAAAAATTGTAACCACAACACTCGTTACATTCCGAAAAAGTTAATATTTTCAGTTAATAACAAAAAAGAGCCCTCCGATTTTTTAAAGATTTTTGAATTTATTAGAAAAATAAATATATTTGGCTCAATAGGTAGTTTATCTCTAGCAGCCCTGATTAAGTAACCTCCAAATTGTTAAATAAAATCATTTTTACCAATTTGACACACTTTTTAAGTGATTTTTGTCACATTGTACTCGTACCTGCTAACTGGTCACACTGGTAGGTTATAATTTTTAATTTAAGCAAATTTAGAGATGAATGTGGAAGAATCAGCTACGAATGCAAGTAAAATAACTATAGAAGCACTTTATTACTGCTAAACTAGAAAAAATAATACGCTGTATTGTTATTTCTCATACAATATATTTTTTGCATTTAAAAAAAATGGAGGGATGAACTAAATTAAATATTTTTAGGAAGCCCATATAACAAGCTTTCAAATGATGTATAATATATCATCTTGGTTCGATATTTCTCTGAATAATATACCACTCGTGGACGTCACGTTTCTTGAACACAGATTTTGTGTATAGGTGTATGTAGGCTAGCGCAGTATCGACGCGCCTGCCCGCAGCTGATAAGACCACAATGACCCATTGTCAAAGTTCGCGCCATTGTCACGCGAAATTCGACCTTATTGTAGAGCTATCAGCATTGGACCGTATGTTTTTACTTATTTAGATTAGGTTTTGGGTTAAGTGGTCAGCAATATGTTTAGGTTGGATTTAGTTCTCAAATATATACGGATAGTAAAACAAAATTATTTGTACGAAATCTTTCGAAGGGAAAAATCTAATGTAATATAAATAACTAATAAAATATAATTGTGTATTTTCAAAGGCAAAACAGTGGTTTTCAAAAACATATACAGGGTCATAATTAAACGCAAAACCTTTTTAGGGCGGGTCTAAGTACATTTAAACAAACAACTTTTCTTCTAGGACTTTTGGTAAAACACGAAGAAAAAAAATCTGCTTTTTCATACAAAAAGTTCGTCAACGCACGGCAAAATGTATGGAGAAACGATTTTTTTCTTTACGAATTTTAAAAAATCGTAATACAAAAGTTCTTTGTCTAGATGTACTAGACCCGTGTTTAATACCAATGACCCTGTATAAATAAATATTTTTAATTATTTTTCTTTTAATTTCATTTCATCGTTATTCAGAGGTAACTTAAATACTTAATTCGGTTCACTAGCAGTTCGGTTTACCAATTAAGTAAACGGTTACGACTAAAATAATCAATTTTATGTACTTGAGTTATTTTAATACAACTTTTCTGATCAAAACTTACGTATCACAGCAGATCTTATAGCGAACCATTTAAATAAATCCATTTTGAATAAAATTATTACTATTAGTAACTATTTAGTAAGTTTGATAAGAATAAGCTGCTGGATGTAATGCTTTTCCAACTGAGAATATTTTGAAAATGCTTCTTCCAAGCGGTGGAAATTTTACTTATTCTAAATAAAAACCTAGTGCATAAGTTTGTTTAGGCCGGAAGGATGTGAGAGCTTTAAGGTCGCCAGAAAGTCTCTGAAATCGCTAAACTGCTAAACCGACCGGGACCCACAATTTAATGTGTCATTCTATACCTTAAAGACTGACCGAGCCGAACAAACCAAATAAAAATATTTAAAGGAAATCGATGTTCGGTAAATAAACATCCTACGATTATTAACATTGTACTATACTGTGCCAACATATTTGACATTCTACTCCTGGACGTAGGCCTATCCACGAAGAGTGATCGGGCCATATCCGCCACGCTGGCTCCTTGCGGGTTGTTGGATTTACATACACCATCGAATTTCTTCTACGGGCGCATGCAGGTTGTCTCATGATGATTTTACATACTGAAAAGCCAATATAATGTAGTCCTATCCTACTTCCTACTAAAATCATGAACGCAAAAGTTCGTGAATATGTACAAATATTTCTTACTCTTTCACGCAAAAACTACTAAACGGATTTAGATGAAACTTTCATAACACATAGGCTATAATTTATTAAGATATTGCGTGAAAATAAATTCGCCGGGTCAGCTAGTAGTTACATAAATTCCAAAGAACTAATTTGAACCTACGACCACACGATTTTTTTTTTTTTTTGTTTATTTATTTGATAAATTACAATGATAGATAACTCGTTCATACATTGTCTTAAAACCTAGATTAGGTTTGTCTAGACAATCTAGTTCTCTTATAATAACAGTATTAAATATTCTATGCTACAAAATAAATTTTCATGCATAAACAAATATATATATACATATCAGTGCAGATAAACGTACAAAAAGATCATCAAATACATTTTAAATGATAACGAAGAACCAATTCAACATAGCAAACACAAATTGTAAAGAACTTAGGTGTTACTACCAATAGACCACCACGGCTTCGGTTTTGCGGTTGATAATGATAAAACAAAGCCTCAAGATTTCGCAAATTGTTTGCCATTCCGCCCTTTGGCGTAACTCGACCAAACTAAGTTAGCCCACAAAAAGTTAAATTGAAGAGTTGATGGTGATTCCCCGAACCCCCTGCGTGTTCCGTTCGCAAGTTTCACTCACAAATCAGGGGTCTACCACGAGCTGTTGAGAGGGAGCGATTTGCATAATGTAGGAGTAACAATTGAATTTTATGATAAGTGATTTTAAACTATTTGCTTTAAAACGCGCAGCGCAGTAGACGTCCTACGGCAGATGGATGGATAACGGTAATAAATAATAGGAACTCTACGAGTATTATAAATTGTATTTAAACTATTTCCTGTTCTCTGTTATGTGTTACTTTTAATTCACTTAGTGGATTATACGAACCCTTCTTCTTCTTATTCATTATCTTAATTGCTGAAGGTCGTACCCGTCTTGAAATGTTTTAACGGAATCAGTGACGAGCTGCTTCCACGCCGCCCTATCTTCGGCATTCTTCAGAGCAGTGGAAACTGGAAGCCCGGTTATCAACTTAATCTAATCAGACCAACGGGTAGGTGAGCGTCCACGTGGTCTTTTACCATCTACTTTCCCAACTACAACCAGTTTTTCAAAATTATCTGGCTGCCTACGGACGATGTGACCAAAGTAAGTTAAGACTCGTTGATAACAAAGTTAATTACAAAGTTATACAAGCTATGTACTTGAAATAAAGTGTAACGTCATAGCAAAAAAATAAGTATTTGACATTATGCATTTTGATGCCAAGGCCGAGCAGCTCTTAAAAATTTACATTCTATAGTTTTTGAAGATGTTCTTGAAAATTAGTGCGGCTCTATATACCAAGAAAAAAATGGACTACAAATTTTCTAAAACCAAACTTGTTCAGTTTGATTTTTACAGTTATATTTTTGCAATTATATAGGGAAACCCTGTGTCCAGCTGTGAACATAATACAGTTGCTACGATAATGATGATGATAGAGTTCAACTATCATATACACAACTTGCATGTATAATAATTTAATTTTATTCTAATTACGTTAAAAAATACGCGGCAATAGTTGCCCGCGTAGATGTGAGGATGAAGATGATGAGTAAACACTGTCGATAAAAAATGGACCATCATAGATCATTCTTACATTTATCATTATTAAAAAACGCAAAAAGCGATCCAAGAAGATTTTCTTCGTGGTAGGTACTCTCCCGGGTCTTTTTGAAACAACCTTTTTATCCAAACTAATGAAACTTGAAAGGGTAACTGTGAGGCGGCGTTTACTTAATCAAAGTTGAGATTTTGCTACGAGTCTAGGCCTAGAAATTTCTTAGGCTATCTAATTGAAAGTGACCTTGACAATGTAAGCTGTAGGTAGGTACTTCTAGAGCGTACGCAAGATAAATCTGTAGCCAAATCATCAATATGGAATGTAAGACAAAAAAACTACAAGTTAATGGGCCAAAATTAAAACTGATAGATACCTAATTACCTTCCACTGCAAGTAAAACAGACCCATTATGAACCCCACTAAAATGCACTATCTTTTCCATAAAAGGAAACAGAGAAGATACTTATATACATTTGTAGAAGAAATATTATGGCATGGTGGACTAAATACTGAGTTTTTGAACGACGAAAAACCGCAGGAGGTACTCAAGTCGACGCGTATATGTATTTTTTTTTTATTTTTACCCACATACAACTTTTTACTGAGTGGTACGATTTCGGTTTTTATTGGAAAAGCTCCGAAATTGGTCCCATTTAAATTTTATCAACATCAGCCGAGCCATTTTTGATAAATCAACAATATTGTGATAAATGCTACATCGATCCGTGCGAACTATACGCACATTATGTACACGGTTGAAGTCAGTCATGTCATTTTTTTGCGAAAAATACCAAATTATAAATATTTTCTTTTGTGTAGGTAAATAATTTCTTCTCAGCTCTGAGCGCAAGTCCAAGCCCAAACGTCGGGAATATGGTCATATATTTTGTGATCCTGGTATCATAGTGTGAGGAAAACCGAGGACTCGATGCAGTAGAAACACCATTATTTCAACAACTCTTTGTAGATTTATTTCTTTGAATACATTGTTCCTTAAGCTTTAATCTAGACTTGTTCTTCGCTCCGACGGCTCGACCAGAATGGGGCTCAAAACCTCGTGTCAGTCCCAGACCATGATTCTTAGTCAATTTATTTATTATTTTTACGACTTTCTCTGCAATAGCTAACCACAGCTCGTTTCCTGTTGCATTTACTTTTTAAAAGTCTGTGGTTCACTACCACCCTCGAACTATCGTGTCCGTTCAAAAACCGCACATTATTTAAAATATGCAATTTTTGCCCAAAACCCAACAATAGGTAACAGCTACGATTGGCCAAAAAAAATTGGTTATCAATTCAGGCGTGTAAAATCGTATATACGAATGTACGTACAATTGTACGGCAAGATAGAATATAATATTACAGCGCGATCAAAGATCGATTAATGTTTGATGAAAAATAAATAAATATTTGTTTATTCATCAAACATTAACAAAAACAATCAATTTTAATTAGCTATAGAAATTACCAATATTCAGTCCTAATTGCGAAAGTAAGGCTTAAAATACAATCTAAATAAAAGCTATTGGATTAAAATTATAAATATAAAATAATGTATTCATATTGCCCATAACAAAGTTAATTAATCATTTTACCTGAAAATAGTTTAAAAATTTTTACAACTATTTCAGCTGTAAACTAGACTAAAAGCTCCCATAGGCACTGTTTATCAACAGACTTAAATTTTGTTGTGCTAAATTATGACTAAATAATAAATGTGTTCAGAAGTTTATTTTAGGTTTTAATATTTTAATCAAATATTATAATTTTACACTAGCTTTGTTTCATAATTGACTTAAGTACATATGTCGAGAATAAAGATAAATGAGACAAAGGACATGTCCACAAAATGTATGGAGGCTGGTATAATAATAATCAAAAATTCTAACCACAACACTCGTTACATTTCGAGAAAGTTCATATTTTTCTGAGCCTATTACAACAGTTAAAAACAAAAAAGAGCCCTCCGATTTTTTTACATTAATTTTGAATTTATTAGGATAAATAAATATATTTGGCTCAATAAGTAGTGTATTTCTATCAAACCTATTAAGTAAACTCCAAATTGTTAATTAAAAGTATTTTTACCAATTAGACACACTTTTAAAGTGTTTGGTGGTCACATTGTACCTACTAACTGGTCACACTGGTAGGTTATAATTTTTAATTTTAGCAAATTAAGCGATGAATGTGGAAGAATCAGCTACGAATGCAAGTAAAATAACGATAGAAGCACTTTATCATTGCTAAACTAGAAAAAGTAATAAGCTGTATTGTTATTTATCATTCAATTTATTTTTCGCATTAAAAAAATTGGAGGGGTGAAAAAATCTAAATTAAATATTTTTGGAAAGCCCATAAAACAAGCTTTCAAATGATGTTTATATCATCTTGGTTCGATTTTTCTCTGAATAATATACCACTTGTGGACATCAACTTTTTAAAAGCAACTCGAAAAATGGTATTATCACGAATATCATTAATATCAAATTCTTAGATAACGTTTCATACTGTACCAACCTTTTTAATAGTCCACTGCAGGACGTAGGCCTACCCACGAAGGGTGACTGAGCCATATCCACCACGCTGGCCCAGTGCGGGTTGGTGGATTCACATACGCCATCGAATTTTTCCTACGGACGTATGCAGGTTGCCTCACGATGTTTTCCTTCACCGAAAAGCCAGTGGTGTGAAATTCCGTACATAAATTCCAAAGAACTCATTGGTACGGGACCGCGGATTTGAACCCACGACCTCACGATTGTAAGGCGGGTGTTACTACCTCTTGGGCACCACGGCCACGGTAGCGCTCAGTTGTAAATGCCACCCGCGGTCACATATATACGCAGACTGACAGTGAACAGACAGTAAAGTGCATTCACTTAGGATCTCTTCAAGCCACAACAAAACTAACAAACAAATTACTATGAGAATTTCCAGAAGTTGTGACAAACTAATGTGGTCTGGGCCGTTTTGTGGAATTCTGCAAGTTTGCAATCTGCATTCGCAAACTTTGCAATGCAAATATCGAGGATGGGGAATGAAGGCTTAAGTTTATGTGTACCTTTTAGCAGTTTTGGCAAACTGTAGTTTGTTTGTGTAAATGTTTGGCGGTGACAAATTAATGACCTTTTTGACTGACGAAACGGAGCAGGTACTCAATTCGACGCGTATGTATATTTTTTTATGTATAACCTTATGTAGTTTTGTCTATGGTATAACCATGCATTACTTTTTACATAGTAGTCCAATTTCGATTAAACCTTTTTTATTGGAAAGAGTACTTAAATTTTATCTGGCTGAGCTATTTTGGTTAAATCAATAATGAGAAAAATGCTACATCGATCCGTACGAACTTTTCGGGAATTCTGTTCACCGTTGAAAGCGGTCATGCCATTTTTTGCAAAAAATAGTTATTTATATTCGCAAGCGGAGCGTTAGTTGTCCAGCAGCAATATCGACGACGTTATGAAAATCGGGTCTAACCTGGACACGATTAGCACAGCATCGAGACTATTGGCCCCGTAAGAGAGGGGGATTATAGCCTGCAATGGGTTAAAGAAGATTGCTAAGGATTATAATGATAGATGCATAATTTTTGAAGCCACAGATATCGGGTTGGCGTGGAGCGGAGTGAAACCCTAGGCCCAGCGGCCGTATTGTATAAGTACAGTTATGACGTTCGGATTCGCTTTCCTTCCCGCTCGCACTCGTGGTACGAGTATCTGGCTCGAGCAGGAGAAAAAACGAAACCGAATGTGAAAACTCATACACGAATCCAGAAAATAGAAGAATGGTGCAGAGCTGTATTAACTCTCTATCCCGACACGGGGGCTTAGGATAAGAACATGAAATGTAAGAAAAATGTTTCTTATCCAAGAATACGTATTCTAGTCCGACACACCTCAGTACCTCAAGTCGAAAGTGACCAGTGTGTGTTTACCAGTAATAACTTATGGCAACGAAATGTGGTCTCTTACTACGGGTTAACAAGGAGCTATGGAGAGAAGGACTGATGACCGATGGGGTCGAAAAGTTTTCAAGTGGAGACCAAGTAACGGCGTAGGAGGTCCACCCACAAGGTCGACGGTTGACTTCATTAAAACAGCAGGATCCTGCTGGATGCAAGCCAAATCTAACCCAACCCGTTTTTACCCTTTGGGTACGGACCCCTAAAAATGAGTATTATTGTTGGATCTGAAGACATGAAAAGTTGTGTTGCAGTGAAACCACCCGGTTTCACTGTTCGCGTCGTAGGACCTTGAGCAACTTAGAAAACCTGGCATTCAGACCGAATGCCAGGATTTCTAAGCTGCTCTAATCTATACAAACTTATAGGCGGCGTCACACAAGTTGGCAGAAATGAAGTTAGAGTCTGGCCAACGAAAGCTGTCCACGTATTATTTTCAGAAGTTTTGAAATGGCAATAATTTAAGACTGTCAAAATTGAAACTTTAACGTTTCGTACTACTGAAAACGATCTTGAACCATTCATAATACATGTTGGGGACAGTAGCAGTTGCAGCGAAGAAAGCAATGAAGCTGATTCAATATCAGGTGTAGAATTTTTGGAATCCGATTTTAACTATGACTCATAGCTCCTATATTTCTACGGCTCCTCGGGGTCCTCGACTGTACATAAATAATGGATTATTTGAAAATAATAAAAAGACAAAATTAAAAGTAATCTTTTATTTGATATTCTTCATAATACATTCGGAAATTTCAACAACAGTTGCTAACAAAACAAAATTTTTACAACTCGAAAAAAATGTACTTTCTGAAAAATAAATAGTATCAACTCCGTTTATGCAGTGTATAGCCAGGGTTAACAGCTCTTGATTTTTTAAAATTCCCGCCTTTTTTCTTGAAGAGCTTTCGTTGGCCAGACTCTAGCTACAAGATGCGCAATATCCAATCAACGCGCGGCTTTGTGTGAGCTTCAGTCGGATTGGGTATTGCGCAGCGTAGCTAACTTCATTTCCGCCAACTTGTGTGACGCGGTTTATAACAGGCGTTCAACTGGATGAACCCGCCTCACTTGAAATGAAACGTGCTAAGTTCCACTTTTTTACTATTTGCACTTTCCAATCTCCACCTTTCCTGTTATTTCATATTCACTAGAAATACTCGTGGCAAAGCGCCGCCGTTTTAATTGCTCCGTTTTGCAACTTGCACTAAAAACACTGAACACCGGAGTGATTTTTTTAACGGCGCCTTTTGTAAGTGAAATTGGAAAACGTCACATGCAGCTTGATTTTGTAACGTTAGCTAGAACCGTTTTAGCAGTTTCGCTGATAAAACAAAAAACCAGTTTTGGTAATACCAAAACGTTAGTTATAATTAGATGGTTATGTGGATTATAAATTTTATTATAACGCAGAAATTTTCATCATCCAGTAAGTTATAAAATTACAGACTTAAAATAAAAAAAAAAACAATTCTGTAGGTCATTTAGTTCCGAAGTTAAGCGAAAGCGAAGATTCGCATTTATGACACTCGCTCATGATCATCAGAATAGAACTAGTACTTCCCATAAACTCAGAGAGCTGAAATTTGGTACAGAGTTAGGGTTTAATGGCCACATTAAGAGAAAACTAGGATCGTCGAAGATCTGGAGTTCGTGGTGACCCTTATTTGAAAACACAAGAGCCCAACCAAACTATTAAAGATCGACATACCGCCTTTACAAAAAATATTCATTTTTGTTTGCCTCTTCATTTGATGTCAAAAATAGAAGGACTGAAGTATCTGATGAAGAACCCTTAGCTTGTCTCAGCTGTATTAGAGATATGGTAATGCCCCCTTCTACTACCTATAGTACATAAAAAAATCTATGCGGTCTAGGATGTAGCACGCTTACCTAGAAGATACCTACTTACTCGAGATTTGAAGACACCTATAATGTACTTTAACGGAAAGACAGACTCAGGCAAAGCGTTCCACATTCTGGCAGTTTGTATGAGGAATGTGGACTCAAAACACTTGGTTCTAACGCGTGGGATGTCCACCATAAAGGGTGGCGCTTTGGTCGCGTCTGTCTAGCCGTACGATAGAAGAAAGGGGCTGGTGGAACCAGATTGTGCAACTACTGGGCGCACTCACCGAAGTGTATCCGATAGTAGGCTGACAGACACGCCACAAATAAAATTAAAGGAAAACTCAGGACAAGACTAGACTGGCTTTTATACTTATACTTACAAGTTTACAAAAAGAAATAGTCGAACGATTAACTTTATTTTACTCGAACATTACTCAAATGAAATAAACAAATTACAATTTTCCATCGTCAATGCCTAGCGGTTCTGGCGACATATTGGAGCAATGGTGTCATGGAGCACCTGGTTTTGTACCCTTGTGTACCTTTTAACGGCAAAGTCACACAACATTAACTATAATAATAAAGATGTTATGGAACAAAGCTAATATAGAACCTTAGACTTGGCACGACTTTGTCTAGATTTCATTACTTTTTAGAGATAAACAAGTAGCTCCATCGGGACTTAGCTAGTTTTTTACAGAATGTTTTTGGTGATATATTTTGGCCATTATCCCTGTTAAACATATTTTGTTTAAGATACTAGTACATATTTTATTACACTGTTAAACACATGCCTGCCTTCTTAGTCACCATGCTGAATATTATGTTTTCTTTATTTTAAACAGATATGATATTTACATTTATTATTCCAAAAAAACACGCTTTAAAAGTTTCAGCTATGAAAAAAGTGGGATTTTGTTCAAAATCCCTTTTTCAAAGGGCTACTACAAAACATATGAAAATTCATTCCTTTACGGGCTCTCAAACACATCAATGCTCAAAGGGATCATACAGGTAATCAAATATTTCAAAAGCATGAAAACGGCAAAGAGAATTTAAAGATCTGGCCTTCACTTTTATCTTTGAGCGCCCACGTAAATAATCTGTAATCTAAAATATGTATATGATTCTCTACCTGAAAGTACAGGGCCTTTTACTCTAGTTTGTGAATTATTTTTGAGTTTTTGATTTTTTGTTTTTAAATGGGTTCATGTTATTTAGAAAAAGTTCTAGAGTCCAGCAATTTGACCACGTGAACTTTTTTCCTGTTAGACAAATTCCTTTATTGCAACAAACTTAAATAACATTGGAGAACGTACTATTTACAGCTATCTACATAATTAAAAATAAACTTATACAAATATCACTAAATCTCTGAATTTATAACATATAAAACTTAATCTAAAAGCCCCTTTGTAGAAGGAAACGTGGCCAGAATGCTGGCAGCATTGCCTCGCTGAATGGCAATGCTGAGCTTTTGACCAAAGTAGACGCCAGCATTCTGGTCACGCGTCACCTCTACTAACCGCCCGGCCAAGTCTTTGTAGAGTGACAGGGCGTCCGGCCCCCATGAACCTAAAGTCTCAACCCCAAACGGCACAAAGAGGTATATTCTATCCAACGACTCATATTTGTGCCGTTTGAGGTTTTCGGCTTTAACTGCGGCAGCGCCAGCCCCAATTGTTGTGACAGGAAGGTGAGACGACGCCAGTGTGTCGACACAAGTTGCGTCCCACACTAAAGGTCGTCCCATCTTCCATGGCACCAATGTCATTCCGTCGGGCCTCTTACCGTCGTCTCGCAACAGTCCGTTGGGCTCTAAGACCGACGGGACGCCGGCACTGACGAATGCCCGACGGATGACGTCATTCAGACTGGCGTGTCGCGAAAGGCGCCCTGCACTTTTAACGCATGACAATGCATGGTGGCCAAAACGGTCGACTTGATCACCACATTGGCAGCAGTGCGCGACCAGACATGGAGCACCTAAACGTAGGGATACGCATATCCGGAAAGAGTTATTGTCTAAAAGGTTGCCAACGTTTATTGAAGGTATGGCATGTAACCAAAGCCCCGACTCCCATCTCGAAACGGCAAGCAAGCGAGCACGCTCTGTGATAGAACTTGAAGTTTGTATTAGTTTTTGCAGTTCTAACTCACAGAGCGGCCCGTCCCACTGTCTCTGAGAATTGGGAGCCTTGGGCAAAGGTTGGCTTGGGCAGGCTATTTTCCAACTCTCAACAGCATTACTCAGATTGCTGATTTCTAAATTTGGAAGAGACGATGATAATATGTCATTTACTAACTTTTGAGTGCTGAAAACTGAGGACAAGAAAGCTGGCAGAGCTACACTGGAAATTTTCCGTATACCGAGACCGCCAAACCTTACAGGCAGTGAGGCTTGGCGCCAAGCACGGTCGTCCAAAGGGGTGTTAAGAATGGTGGTGAGTGTATCCTTTTGAACGTTGTCAAGCTGTTGTAAAGATAAAGGGTGATTCCAAAGCTGACAACATCTAAGAGAATACATAAATTTTGGGACAAAAAGGCAGTAACGAATAATGGCATAGGCTATATGAGTGTTAATTTTTTGAAGACGATCGGATACTGAATAAAATTTTTGAATTTTTTCGTCAACAAAATCCTGAAATGACTCATCTAGAATAGGGGACCCTAATAGGCGAAGAGATCGGTTTTCTAAAACTTTGATATTTGGAGCAATATGATCGAAAAGCTTTGTGGTCTCGTCTTTTAGGACTGCGGAGGAGTTTGGAACAAAAAGCTCGCATTTAGAGAAATTTAAGGTGAGCCCTATTGTTTTAAACTCTGTTGTTAGAAACTGCAAGTCTTTTAAAACAGTGTTAACGTCGCCTCCAAGGGACCCATCGTCTAGGTACCAGACGTTAAATTTTGACTCTAATTTTTTGATGATAGGATGAATAGCTAATGAAAAAAGAGCAGGCCCAAGCGGGTCACCTTTCTGACACCCAGTAGCAGAAAATAGCACATTATTTTTGTACATTAATTTAGACGGTTCACCATAACATTGCCAAACAAAATTGTAAATAAAAGGAATTTTGTCTTTAATTTGTGCCAAAAAAGCGTGTCTATTAACGGAATTGAAGGCGTTTTTAACATCCACCTTCAGCAAGACTTCACCTCCTTGGTGGTGAAGGAAAGTTCTTAAGGCATGCACTGCTGCCTCACAGCCGCCACGTGTACCAAAACCGAGTTGTAGTGGTTGGTATTCATTGCAAAGAGTTTTTTTTAATACGCTTGACACAGATTTTGGCTGTAAGGCGACGGTAAATTGACCCGACAGCAATCGGTCTTATGCCGCCATCTTTTTTAAGAAGAGCGCATAGGTTTGCGCCGTATAATATAGCTTTAATGTCATTATTTACTTTACCTGCGAGCATTAAATTTACTAAAGCCGTCAGCTCTTTAAGTAGGGAGTCCCCGATCTCGCCACAAGCAGCACTTGTGAGGTCTTTCAAATGCTGCGGTGTGAGCGAGTCGAGTCCCCCCGCTGAGCCGCTAGGAAACGACGCAATGGCGTTCGTGATGTCGTCTACGCTAGCAATAAGGCACTCTTCTTCTCCAATGGTCGCAGGTAAAGTAAAAGCTTGGTTTGCTGCTGAAGGCGGATGTTTGTCCTTGAGTGCTAGCAAAGTGTCTGAAGTGTTTGGTGCCAAAGTGTCGTCGGAGAACAAGAGTCTCGCTGAGCCTCTAATGTCTCCTTCGCTCATCTTGTCTTCTACTAAACGATAGTTAGTAGAAGAAGACACCGGCTTTGCTGTGTTGTGCGGAGCGAAGGAAAAATTAGGGCAAGATTTTGAATTTTGCCGACAATTTTGTTTAATTTTGCTAGTAAGCGAATTGTGATCTAAAAGGTTTTTCGAAATATGGAGAATTCTGTAAGGGAAAGTTAACAAGTGCTCCCAAGCATCACTAGAATTACATTTTTAACATCGTCAATGAGACATTTAGCCACACTAGGTCGTGCGCCACGGGGAATCCTTTTAATAATTGGTAGGTTAGCTAGACAAATCAATTAGACTATCAAGTTTGACCATCCGGAAGAACCCTATTTTGGATTACGTACGTATACTTATAGATACATCTATATTTGAAAGGTATAGGGTACTTTGCCCTACTATGAAAATAGTAAGTGATTTGTGTTTTTTAGGGTTTCGTACCTCAAACGGCAAAAATTGAGCCTTATAGGATCACTTTATTGTCCGTCTGTGTGTTTGTCTCGAGAACGCGTAAAGATATCGAGTTGAAATTTAAACTGTACACGTATATCTATAGTTTCTTACAGTTGTGTAAAAGTAAAACTTCTCAGTTATCGCTTAAAAAAGTTAGAGCCGTATATGTCGTAAAAACCGCATATTTTCGCACTCACAAAAATCAACACCTACAGGGTACTTCCCGTTGACATAGAACTATGAAATTTGGCGAGAAGCATTGTCTCAGAGTACACATATAGGAATAAATCTGAAAACTGTACATTTCTATTTAAATGACAAAAAAATACGGCCTCAAAATTCACAAAATATGGGTTCAAAATTCAAAGTGAGTATATCGTATTATGAAAGGTATCATATAAAAGAACTTCATTAGCACATGCTAAATCAGGTTTTTAATTATTTTAATAACGTGTTTGTACGGAATCCTCAATGAGCGCACTTGTCCGGTTTTTTTTTAGTATTTTGTGCCTCAGTGAATGTATCTAATATACAATAATTGGATATTTTTAAATAAGAATGGCTGAAAGCTGTTCTCTATAAGTATGTTAATATGTTTATAAGCCCGGTTGAAAGCTTGTGGGTGGCAGAAAGATTGTTAAAAATAGGCGACACATGTTTTTTCAAGATTCTTGAATACGTAAAACAGGTAATATTACAGCTCGTAGCGTTTTTAAACGAATTCTTGGTTTGGTGATTGGTCGCGCGACCTATCATTTATTGTTCATTTGTTTTGTGTATATTCTTGGATCAATGATTGGTCGCGCGACCTATCATTTAATCTAAGGTTATATATTATTGTTTTTCGCGCTATTTGTTAATGATTTCAAAATTGTACATTCATGACGTTTCAAAAGTGTATCTTAGGTACTTAATTGAAATAAATATATTTGAACTTTGAACTTTATTCATCAAGATGGAGTACTAGCTCGCGTTGAAATATTAAAATGTGCCAAAACACAGTCGTTTCTATAAATCAAATGTATTACATAATAAATTGTATCGTTTAAAATTTCCATCAGTTCCTATCTGCACCCAGAAACATAAATATAAAACACTTTCATTTTTCATACACCAGCTGTTAAAAGCCCTAATACGACATTTCTCCATTTCCGCAAGTAGATTAATGAAGGCACAAATCCCACATTTAAATAACAAAGAAAAAAAACTACTTACAAAAAGAATAAGCCCGAACGGACAATGAAAAAGAAAATGACAAATGGTATCGCTGTTTCCTGTCTGGAATCAATTTTCCTTTACCTCAACTGTCAAAGTGACGGGCTTAGCACGCCCTCGAACTGTAGGGTGGTTAGGCGCAAAGTCCACTGAAGCAAAGCTGGGCGGGACGTTGTGGACTTTGGTGTAGCTAGAGATTTTTTAAAGCTGCGGGCTACTTTTCTCACCACAAAAATAGAATGTACTGACTTTAAAATTTTCTGGGTGTGCAAAGAAGTTTTTGGGGCAGGTACCTGTATTTTCACCTATGGTTGTAAACTGTAAATAGACGTACAACAGTTTTTTTAATTTGACTGAGTGATGACACAACCTATGCGTTCGCTGATGTTAACTCTTACGCATTTGGCATAATCATGACAGGTCTGCTGGCACCACCTTGCATTTTAACTGCACTATACATACACGTCCAAGACCTCGCGCGGCATGGCAATGAGGTTATCACTCTGAAATCTGTATAAAACTTTTAAACCTTACGTTGACCAAAACATTTTTTAGAAACATTGCTTTTTGATTGAACGACCTATGCAGGTTGCAGCGTCAAGACCTCCCACTTATGGTAGGACTCATAACTGGTTACTGCAACTTAAATAGTCACTTGTACAAACTTGGAGCCACTGACAGCCCACTTTGTCGTGGCAGTTTGCAGGAAAACGAAACTGTAGAGCATATTCTGTGGCACTGCAAGGCCACGGAAAACACTAGAATAGCTAACGGGTTACATGATGCCTCTGCATTATCATCGGCTTTGTCATCTACATCGCCATCATCTCATTCACCATCTAAGCTACTGGAGCAGTTATGCCAGCGGCCCAGAGCCACGCTCCGTTACTTTAAGGAGCTGGGCTGGCTCGGGTAGACGCTGGAGGGGGAAATGCACAAAACACCCTATGCGGGACGTCAGTGCACTGATCGCCCCTACTTCAAATTAGAATTAGATTGCTTTTTGATGCGGAAAAAGGTAACTCTTGTTGTCTTTATATTTGTTTAGCTAGAAATAAGACACAATTTAGAGCTGAGCGTAGATTTTGTTATGTTTTTAGCAAGCAAATTAAATGACATTTCTGCCACAAGCTTATGAACTTCAACGCGTTGTACAGTTCTGAATATATCTACTCCATTCCGCTTTAGTAGAGTCTGAGTTTTATGATGGGTGGGAACATTTTGTGAAAGAATTGGAGTAATCACTGATTAAAAAATATACCTACTGATTCAACGTTGCGTGCAAATTGAGTGTAGCAGCTTGGTCAGTTAGAAGCTGTGAAGACCCATTAGTGGGGCAACTAATTTAATTTAAAATTAAATTTTAGTTAACACGTTAGAGTAAGTTAGCATCCGGGAATCAGAATTTCTTGTCCGGGTGCTAACACATATTTGTATATTATGTCATGTATTTTGGTGTCAATAAAAATATTATTTATTTACCTAAATCAGTCAAATATAAATTTTGGCTCAGTGGCTAGTGACCCTGACTTCTGGATCAAAGAAGCATGGTTTCGATCCCCACTCAGGGCAAGCATTTATTAGATGAACATAGGTTTTTGCTCTGTGTCTGGATGTTATTTAGGTGATATTTATATAAATATGTATATGTAGTATATCAATCTCTAACAGCCACAACACAAGTTTTGCTTAGGTTATGGTCAGAGTCCGTGTGTAAGATGTCTCCGAATATTCATAAATTTATTTCGGCCGTCGGACACCTACTGCTAAATATAGGCCTCTCGTTTAGATTTCCCATAGGACCGATTGAATATTATAGCATATGGTAGCTGCGATCATATTGTGTCAACCTACATATATGGCCTTATGCTACAAGTGTAGGCAAGTATGTGATCTACATTCAAAATAAATCAAAATTATTCATTCATGTAAAAGTACAACCAGTTTTTGATGGCTCTACCTGCCTGCAGGGTGTGGAAAAGCTAGTTCATACCTATGATACCATTAGGATCACTATCAGGTCTTCACATTGGTTACATTATTTTGTTACAAAAGAATGATTTACTTCAACAGCTGACATAAAAAACTTCCACTTTTTAAGAAAAACACTATACCCAGTGTATTAACCATCAGAGAGTAGATAGAGACATATAAACCTACGAATAAACCGAGTATTATTTTTGTTCGTAGGTACAAGTTGATTAGGTAAATATATTCATTCCCTTAGTTCAAAACCAGGGGCTTGATTGCCTAATTCAAATCAGAAGTAAGGCGTACAAGGAACAATAATCGTAATCTAATTCCTGTAAATTTTGAAATCTAAATGTAAATTTATTCAAATATGAAATTCCAAGTCCTTGAAGTGCGTCTTAACAAGTTCTAAAAACGGTCTAAACCACTCATCCTAATACATCCGTACTCCATACGAGCGACGTAGCAGTGTTGCTAAATAGAGGAGAATCTCCCATGAAGTGGGTGAATTAAAATTATTTAGAATTTTATTGGGAGACGATGATATAAAAAGAATTTTGGAAAAAGTAAGATGAAACATTAAATCATCATATCAATTAAAACAATGCGACACATTGTTATAGGAGTTAACAGTTTTATTGTTACGTAAATAATTAGTGATACCTTATTAAACAAGTAGCTATTTTTAAATTAAGCCGTAGTCCACTCAGTTGTCATCCTCACTGGTAAATACAAGAAAATACTCACATAAGGTTGTCGTTTTAACATTAGACTGTAAAATAAAGGAAGCGCCATATAAAAATCGGCTCTTTATACCAAACAGGTAAATTTGGACAGTAACAAATGAAGACTTTCTGAAGAAGAAAATGTGTGCAATACGCAAATTTACTACTGTACTGTATCAGCCTTATTAATAGTCCGCTTCAGGACGTAGGCCTACCCACAAAGGGTGATTGGGCTATATCCACCACGCTGGCCCAGTGCGGGTTGATGGATTCACATACGCCATGGAATTTCTTCCTTGGACATATGCAGGTTGCCTCACGAAAAGCCAGTGGTGTGAAATTCCGTACATAAATTCCAAGGAATTCATTAGTTCGGGACTGGGTTCGAACCCACGACCTCACGATTGTAAGGCTGGTGTCATTACCACTAGACCACCACGGCTTTAAAAATTACATTACATTAAATTAATTTACTACGCTCTGTGGTAAATATGACTTTATCGCTGGCAACTCTGTACGGTAAGCGAGTACCTTCAATTACCAAATTTAAATTCACACGTTCTGGTATTGTGCGTCATAATATTCCGGGGTATAATTTAATTTTACTCCGAATGAGGGGCACGTGGAGGTAGGAAATATGCGGTAGGGTAGAAATAATTTGGGAGAATTTTGGTATGGATTCACCGTGACCACAACATATTGGACACACGGTTTGGATAGATACGGGTATGTGTTTATGGGAAAAGGCTTTATGGTTATTTGCTATTGGGTAATTTCGATTTATTATGGTACTCGTAGATTTTTGGCGGGCTATAGTGATAAATGCATGTAAAAGCATTTTTTATATTATAGTAATACTTTTTACGTAGCGTCTTCTCGTTCGACATACCTCAGTGCCTCAAGTCGAAAGTTTTCGACCAGTGTGTGTTGCCAGTGATGACTTTTTCGTTATTCTACGGATCTCCTCATTCCTGATTCGATCCCGCAGAGAGACTCCGAGCATAGCCCTCTCTATAGCTCGTTGGGCTACTTGGAAATTACTAATAAGGCCCATAGTGAGAGACCACGTTTCTGTGCCATAATTTCCGACATAGCCGAATGGATTAGCAAGTTGACATGGCAATGGGCAGGGTACATAGGGCGGAGGACTGATGACCGGTGGAGTCGAAAAGTTCTCGAGTGGAGACCACGTATCGGCAAGCGCAGCGTAGGACATATGACCTCATTAAGACCGCAGGATCGCGCTGGATGCAAGCCGCTACCAACCGGTCTTATTGGAGATCCATAGGGGAGGCCTATGTCCAGGAGTGGACGTCCTTTGGCTGATAGATGGATGGAATGCTTTTTAGAGAAGATAAAATAAAGGTATGAAATGTTATGATAATATGAATTCGCGTTAACTCGGAAACACTGCCAATAAACTCAAAAAGAGATGATTTTTTTCATCAAAATTGTTAGAGCCGCTTCCCTGAAGAGAATTTTGCAGAAGTAAATAAATACACAACTAAATTATTTGAAGGTATAATAACATTATTCTAATTTTAATAAAACAAGAAGTATTTCGAGAAAAGTATCCAAATCTTCTCGTTTGGGAACTTCACGTCAAACTTTTATCTAATAATTTTTTGGGTCGGAAAACTGTTTCAATATTTGGATGTGGTATTTATCTTGTCAAAACTAACTGAATTGCCAATCTATCAAATAACTTTGACCTTCTTATTCGAAAACTTGTCAGTGCCAATAAAAACATATTGCCGTATCCAAATTCAGTATAATTATCACATTTTTCTCGTTTCTCGTCACGCGCGGAGAAAATTCGTCAAATCAATATTAATAGGGTTTCTCTTAAAATATTACGGGAGTAACTGAGTTAGGGGCGTTCTGAAAGGAGCGCTTTTACGGGTTTTCTGATCCATAATCAGCGGCATGTAGATTTCATTTGGTGACACCATTAAGTACCTAACCAAAAGGCGTCGACACTGCAAAGCGTACCCTTCTGCCAAAAGTACGCGCCCGGCGGTCATGCTCTTTATAGTGTATGTGTGTGTGTATTTTTTCCACTATCTATTATATAGATATAACGATGTGGTCCTGCCAGGGAGTGTGACACTTCGATCCGATTGCTCTAAGCTTTGTCGGGTGTGTTACGTATCTCTGCATTTTTGGGAAGCAAATAGGTATCTTGAACAATTTTATTTTGCGCATACTGTACTGCACTACGTTGCCCAGCACTATACCGCTATAAGCGAACATGGACAAGGTGAAGGACCATATATTATAATGCTAAAGTAGTACCCATTCCAATACCTGTTGAGAGCTCGGTTTTTGAAGCTGGTGGCTCGTACGTCTACAAGGACGTAAGGAGGACCAAGGAGGTGTAGGACAAGTAGTTCAGTTAGGTAAGTCCAACTTCAAGAAAGAGCTCAATCGATGAATCCAATTTAATTCGGCTAGACAGTGTTCGAAATACTGCGCTTCGTCTTTTCGTCTGATATACCTCAGTGCCTCAAGACGAATATTTTTCACTTGTTGTAATGATGTTGCTTTCGAACTCTCAGTTCAGGGTGATGTCAGTTACCTATATACTAATGTAACTTAATTTATTTAATTACGAAACAGTCTGGTTTCTCACTCGCCAAACAAAAATTAATTACGACTCAACTCATGTGTAAGTCCCGGTTTTAAGCCTAACGACGTAGAACCTTATCGCAGAAACTTTTAAGCAAACCCTTTACATTTTAACCGAATTTTCTCTGAAGCAAAATTCCTTGTGATTACGACATGGAAGCCAAATTGGCTGGCAATTACATTTATGCGTATTACATGTAATTTATTTCGTCGTTTCATTCAATTTATAAAAGAGTTATGTTTTAATTTCTACGCGGATCGTTTTGAAGCGTAATTTAGCACATTTGTAAAAAATATTCGGGTATTTTTATTCCACCGAAATTTTTAGCTTTAGCATAACATATAGGTTTACAATTCGTCTTAGTTAATAGTTTAAAAACCGGACAAGTACGAGTCAGGGTATCGAGGGTTCCGTACAAACACGTTGTTAAAATAATTAAAAACCTGTTTTAGCATGCACTAATGAAGTTCTTTTATATGATACCTTACATGATACGAATTACTCATTTTGAATTTTGAACCCATATTTTGTGAATTCTGAGGTCCTATTTTTTGTGATTTAAATAAAAATGTTCAGTTTTCAGATTTATTCCTATATGTGTACTCTAAGACAATGCTTCTCGCCAAATTTCATAGTTCTACGTCAACGGGAACTACCCTGTAGGTTTTGATTTTTGTGAGTGCGAAATATGCGGCTTTTTACGACATAAACGGCCCTAACTTTTTTAAACGTTAACTGAAAAGTTTTTCTTTTACACAACTGCAAGAGTTTATAGATATACGTATACAGTTTAAATTTCATCTCGACATCTTTACGCGTTCCCGAGATAAAGAGTCTTGACATACACACAGACGGACAGACGGACAACAAAGTGATCCTATAAGGGTTCCGTTTTTTCCGTTTGAGGTACGGAACCCTAAAAAACACTAGAAAACAGCTCACTTAGCCATAGAACCTTGAAACCTGATCGTGTTCAAAGTCCATTACGTGGCCTTTCTCACGGGTACAAACACGACTATGCTACGATATTCCATCATGGGATGCTAGTGTCTATGATGAAGGTCTGAAGATGAAGCCGGAAAACCTAATCGTGGCCAAAGTTCATTACTCTTGTAATTTAATTTCTTTTCTAAGAAATCCAAAACAGCTATGATACGATTTTCCATCATAAAGTTCCAGTTCAAATCTTCCGGCTCCACCATCAGGTCAGTTCGATAGTACCATATTAAAAATCTATGTTTTGAATAAATATTTAGTGTATTTCCGCTATCTTGTTGTAGGCAAATAAGTTTAAGGGCATTAAGTGCATAAAAAAAATTACAAACAATTTCTAATATTACAATAATTATACATTTAAAAACTTAATTTTACAAAATAGATAAAATAATAATAAATATCACTTATTTTCATTACACCCTATTATATATCTTTAAAATACTATATTAATAATCCGTTAACAACAAATAAATATTATAAAAATCTTTTAAAAATAATATAACAAAATATTGAAAACACTTCACTAATAAATAACACCCTTATTCTCTCTGCACTACACTCTGTTCGACACGTGTTTCGCCTCTCAACGAGGCATCTTCAGGACGTGTTGACTCTTCGAGGTCGCTCGCAAAAATACACTAAATATTTATTCAAAACATAGATTTGAAGATGAATTTCCGCAAAGTAACGCCTGATTAAATCAAGTAGGTACCATATAATATACAGCTGCCAATTATCAATACGCTATGACCCTTGGAAGATGGTTAAATTAGTTACCTTAGCTTCCATTACATCGCTAATAATAAAAGCGTAGGTATTAAAAATATACTACGCCCTGACGCTATTTTTGAAGTTAGTCCGCCATAGTGCTGAGTAGCCAATATGACATTTTCCTGAGTAGATTGAATTTAGTGTCGGTTGTTTCAACTAACTTATGTCGTTGATTACGAAGCAGATGCGTTTCCGAAGATATGTATCATGTTGTGTCCCTCCAAATTTTCTTCCATATGGCACTTTTACTCTCTTTAAATTTCTTTTTAGGGTTCCGTACCTCAGAAGGAAAAAACTAAACCCTATAGGATCATTTTGTTGTCCGTCTGTCCGTCTGTCTGTGTGTCCGTCTGTCCGTCTGTCCGTCTGTGTGTATGTCAAGACTCTTTATCTCAGGAACGCGTAAAGATATCGAGTTAAAATTTAAACTGTATATATCAATGAATTCTTGCTGTTGTGTAAAATAAAAACTTCTGAGTTATCGTTTCAAAAAGTTAGAGCCGTTTATGTCGTAAAAAAACACATATTTCGACACTCTCAAAAATCAAAACCGTTTACTTTACCGGGTACTTTCCGTTGACATAGAACTGTGAAATTTGGCGAGAAGCATTGTCTCAGAGTACACATATAGGAATAAATCTGAAAACTGTATATTTTTATTTAAATCACAAAAAATAGGGCCTCAAAATTCACAAAATATGGGTTCAAAATTCAAAGTGAGTAAATGGTATCATATAAAAGAACTTCATTAGCACATGCTAAAACAGGTTTTAATTATTTTAACAATGTGTTTGTACGGAACCCTCGATGTGCGAGCCTGACTCACACTTGTCCGGTTTTTTTTCTTGTTTTTCTACTTTCTTTTTCTTTTGTAACGTGTAAGAGCGCTTGTTTACGGCAATTTGTTTCACCGGAAAGAGTCCGTACTCTTTTATTTCACCGGATTCGCGTTGGTTGTTGGTTATAATGAACGTGTGCTGACGCACCGGGCATCCATCCGGCGAAAAAATTAAGTATTTGTTTATTGTTGATCCGATGTCCCGTAAAAAAACTACGGCTGTGAACAAGCGCTCTTACGCATTATTTAAATTCACAAAAACAATAACGGTAACTCTAATGTTTGTTACAAAATAATTACATTTGCTGCGATTGATCTTTATCTTAAAACCTTACGTTTTTAAAATAAGTCACGCAATTTTCCACGCGTGCAGTATTTATTAGTTCACGAAAAATATCCAATTCCCAGTAACGGATAGGGGAAATTATTTCCACCTTAGTTAATATTGTAAATGATGGATGTGTTCGAGGAAGGGAGCACAAGGATTGGATCACAACACTTCTTAGAAGTCTCATGGCCCATATAAATAGGTAAAGCAATCAATCGTAAAATGAGTGCCTACGATATGAAATTTAGATGTCATTTTGCTATTGTTGTTTTAACTGCTATATTAGGGCCAGTGTTCAGGTTCATATTGCATTAAGAAACGTTTTAATATATTTTAATTTAACTGAAAAAATTTAATTCTATTCGTGGTCGGTTGCCGGATCTGCTGCACGTAGAGCCATGTCGTACCGTGGCGCGTTCCATGTCTCCGTTGATACGAACGCGCAGACACCTCAATACACTCCTGGCCGTCAGCACTGAACGTGATATAATGTTTGACAATTGGAATATTGTATTATCGTCTTTTTTGACATATTGTGAAAATTTGACCGATCAATGGGACAGATGCAGGGGAGTTGACCGCACAATTGAAATTGAAGAAATTGTTTGACATAGGTAATGTTGTATTGACATTTTTAATTTTGACATTATTATCATATTTTAAGGACATGGTATTGTAATAGTAATAATTGTATTCTTTTTAATTTAATTTAATTCTTAAATACTATTTCTTTATTTTGTGAGATGTATGTAAATGGTATTATTCGTTTAAATCTCAATAAACAATTAAACAATTAAAAAGAACTGTTACTTTCGTTTTTAGGGTTCCGTACCTAATTGGTAAAAACGGGACCCTATTACTAAGACTCCGATGTCCGTCACTCCGTCTGTCTGTCTATCACCAGGCTGTATCTTATGAACCGTGATAGTTGGACAGCAGAATTTTTCACAGAATATGTATTTCGGTTGCCGCTATAACAACAAATACTAAAAACAGAATAAAATAAATATTTATGGGGGCTTCCAAACAACTCATAGAGGATGCGCCTGCTTCCCCTAATTTAGTTAATGGTCGGTCATGGGCGTATTATAAACACTGATATAGCACCGATTACACTTTTAATCCAATCGTTATTAATATAAAAGATATGATCTCGCGCCATTGCGCATTCCCTGTTCAAACTGTAGCGTCGCTAGTGTTGTGCAGCGCGTCCGTCGCGCGTTAGGGTTGTACCGCTGTCACTCGATTTGGCGAGTCGAGTGTGCGGCTAACACAACAAACGTAATTTTTAGGAGTTTTTTGCTCGCTACTAATAACAGCAAGAGGAATGGAGCTAAGGGCCTTCAACACGCTACGGAATCCTTCGTGCGCGAGTCCAACTCGCACTTGGCTGATTTTTCAATTTACTTTCTCAAATCCTTACTAGGTAGGTATTATAAATCCGAAAATCTGTTTTTTTTTTGGTTTGTTCCTCTTTCACGCAGCAATGGAGCAACGGATTGACCTGATTTTTCGCACGGATATAGTTCAAAAGTGATAGAGGCGCCCAGCCCCTTCGCCTACTTCTTACCCAAAAAAAAATAAAAGTTCCTAGAGGATTAGTTAGTCATTACTTTGGTTTTGTTTGTATTCCATTCTAATCCAACTTTGTAGCTTTCGCGGTCAAGTGAACACATCATTTATTCTAGATCTTTTGGGGAAACACCTGTAACAGATAATAGAAACCCAATAGAATACGTAAAAAGCTACATCTACTTGGGCAAGCAGATCTCATTCATAAAAACAAGTAATTAAGAAGAAGTAACAAGATGAATTAATACAACTTGGAACAAATACTGGTCAATGAGAGAGATCATTAAGGGAAATTACGCACTACCTTTGAAAAAAATTGTATTTGATACATGCCTATTACCTTGTCTTTTATATGGCTGCCAAACATGGGGGTTTACAAACAAAATAAAACAAAAAATCCAATACACCCAAAGCTCAATGGAGAGGAGCATGTTAAAAATTAGAAAAATACATAAAGTCAAAAAGGAAACGATTAGGCAAAAAACTAAAATTACTGACGCCCTAATACATGCCCTCACACTGAAATGGAAGTGGGCAGGGCACATATCACGCTACACAGACAAGAGATGGACCATAGAATCTGTAAGGTGGACAGGGCCCAAAGGAAAAATAAATGTTGGAAGACCAATAAAACGGTGGGCTGACGACATCAAACAAGTCGCAGGAAATGAGTGGATCACCTTAGGCAAACACAGAGAGCTGTGGAAAAGGTTGGAGGAGGCTTATACCCAAAAAGGGGTCCATATTTCCAACAATGAAGACTAACAATAGCTGTAAGCAAAATCAACTACTAATAACTTACTAACAAACATTTGAAATGTAATTTTTTATAAGAAATATGGAATAAAAGGCTTTAAATTAAATTAAATTTAAATTTATTATTATTTGTTTTACAACTCACGGGTTCCCCCGGATCTTTGAAGGGCATTGATGGGGCCGAAACCAACACCAAGAGGCCCTTTTACAATCATTAAGTGTTATTATTATTATTAGAGGATTAGTACAAAAGCCAAAATTTCACGCCAGCCAAATCGCGGACAAAAACTAGTGTATAATAAACAATAGTATATTATTAAGTTTTGTTAATTATCAAAGCATTAAAAAATGCAAAATACTACAAAACGTGTGCATACCTAGGTATCAAACAAATAATACATCAAGTTAGTTATGAAATACCTACTCATATTGTAATTTCTACACATGAAAGATTTGCTGTGAGTAGGTGTCCAACGAAGCGCTAAAATTCTTAGGAAATGTGAATATTACGGAAGTTTTCTAGGAATAATGTTTCAAAATACTATAATGAATAATATTTCAATAAATTAATGAATGAAAATATCATTCTTATTTGATGATGTACGCTTAGCGAAGCACAAGTGCCGGACGCTCATATTTGCCTCATATGGTTTCCAGGAAGTTCCTTTATGAATATGTAGATTGTATGATTAATAATGAAGTCGATATTTGTAATTATAAAGGTACGTTTCGCACACGAGCTAGTGCCTTTATTGCAACAAAATTTAATACAACCAAACTTTTACTCATTAATATAAAATACAAAAAACATGTCGATGTTTCTAATATGTCGTTGGTTTGAGATTGCAGTAAGGATGATCAGCAAGTCAATGTCCTTACCATCGACTACCACTATATCATAGGTAGAGGGAACAGTTACAGTTGTAGTGATGGTGAGCCTATCAGCATCTTTCTCTGCTTGGAGTACTTGAATGTTGTAATTTCCCATTTTTATTGTCAGCAGCTTTAGAAAACGAATCTTGTTTTTGTCATAGATAGATAAAAACCGTGTGTCGTGGTGGCCTAGAGGTAGTAACACCCGCCTTACGATCGTAAGGTCGTGGATTCGATCCTGCAGCAATGAGTTCTTTGGAATTTATGTACGGAATTTCACACCATTGGCTTTTCGGTGAAGGAAAACATAGGAAACCTGCATACGTCCGTAGAAGAAATTCGTTGGTGTGTGTGAATCCACCAACCTGCACTGGGCCAGCGTGGTGGATATGGCCCAATCATCCTTCGTGGGTAGGCCTACGTCCTGTAGTGGACTATTAAAAACAGGCTGGTATAGTACAGTACAGTACAGCAGATAGAAACGCTTTATTGTTCACACAATCGATAATATAAATACAATATAAAAGACAATATACAATATAAAAGAGTACAATATAATTAAAATAGTGCGACAATCAGCGGCCTAATCGCTTATAACGATTTCTTCCAGGCAACCTGATTAAGAGAGGAAAGGATTATAGAGGAAGATAAGGGACGGGGTGTACTGTACAATAATGGCGAATTAATTAAAACAATTTGATATGAGGAACCTGTGCCATGGGTTTTCGTCAACAATAGTGGTTAGAAGTAACTTGCATCCTGCGGTCTTAATGAGGCCATCCGTCCACCCACAAGGTAGTCTCCACTCGAGAACTTTTCGACCCCATCGGTCATCAGTCTTTTGCGCTATGTGCCCTGCTCACTGCCATATCAACTTGCCAATCCGTTGGGCTATGTCGGTGACCTTGATTCTTCTACGGATCTTCTATAATGTGTATACGTTAAATAAATACCAGCACTTTGATATGATCATTGTCTACTTCACACACATTATATGACCAAGATGTATTACTAATTTATATTTGTGCTATAACATGATTACATTATCTTGATTTGATCTTCTATCAAAACCGTGCACTTTTTAAACTGCCTTCAGAACATGCTCTAAATAATGATAAAGACCTCCTTTTTATAGTTGTCTAGTTGGTTAAAAATATTCTTCCGATTAAACCAAAGTTATATATTTGATTACTTCAGTAAATCATCATGATAACATCAAAGGCCCTCACACAACATTTAACATTACTTACGTCACAAACTCACTCCACGTGTACGAAGTTTCCAAACATTGAAACCACTCTTACACGAAACGACCAAAATAACAAGTGTCTGTAGTAAATACATTTTCAGAAAAAATAAATCAGTTACATCGTCAAAACGACATGCAACCAATTCGTATGAGGACTTTCATTGAATAAGCATGATGACTAAAAAAACCGGACAAGTGCGAGTCAGGCTCGCACACCGAGGGTTCCGTACAAATCCAGAAAATTTCACAAAATTGGGAAGTAAGTTGTTAAAATCTCTATACTATAACCATCGACAAAAAAGTTTTTTTTTTTTCACTTTTCTCGTCATACACCGAAAAATACACATTGTTAAAATAATTAAAAACCTGTTTTAGCATGTGCTGATGAAGTTTTTTACATGATACGATTTACTCACTTTGAATTTTGAACCTATATTTTGTGAATATATTATTTATTTTATTTTATTTAAATAGGTCCGGTTACAGACAAAAGGTTAACAATAAATAACAATAATAGACTTAGTACAACATTTAGAACCTTAGGTCCAATTACAACCGCACACAACTTAGGCAACTTAAGAAAGGTTACACAGTACAAAGTTCGTTATATAACAGTTAGTTATAGTGAGATAACATTTTAAAATTATATTTTGACATTTTAAAGTGAAGATTCAAAAGAAATTTAGAAGACATTAATAACAGCAGATTTAAATGATGCATAGCTGCAAGAAAACATGTCTGGGGGGTTAGATATGTCATCGTATGCACGACACATCCTAATCAAAGGACTGTACGTGAGACGTTATTGAAAGCGGGTGTCGAGTTGAAAAGCTGAAACTTACGAACCGAGCCCTATTGAGGCCCTATTTTTTTGTGATTTAAACAAAAATGTACAGATTTCAGATTTATTCCTATATGTGTACACTAAAACAATGCTTCTCTCCAAATTTCATAGTTCTATGTCAACGGGAAGTACCCTGTTGGTTTTGATTTTTGAGAGTGTCGAAATATGCGGTTTTTACGACATAAACGGCTCTAACTTTTTTAAACGATAACTGAGAAGTTTTTCTTTTACACA
Organism: Hypomecis punctinalis; assembly: GCA_949316475.1. Classification (NCBI taxonomy): domain Eukaryota; kingdom Metazoa; phylum Arthropoda; class Insecta; order Lepidoptera; family Geometridae; genus Hypomecis; species Hypomecis punctinalis. Next base: position 9,680,214 of record OX438818.1, on the reverse strand, counting down.
ACTGCAAGAGACTACAGATATACGATAGCTCGATATCTTAACACATTCCCGAGATAAAGAGTCTTGACATACACACAGACGGTCATCAAAGTGATCCTATAATTGTTCCGTTTTTTTCTGTTCGAGGTATGGAACTCTAAAAATATAAATAGTCCGTCAGATACACCAGCAAAAAATATTAGACATGTATTTTTCCAATCAAACAAATATTGATGAAGATATAGCCCGCCAAAGTTCCGCCTGACGTCACAAGTGCCGTAGGTACAAATGTATAGAGTTCTGTAAGAGAAGTGACGTCATTGCCCCCACTCCCAAACTTTGACAAGGTTTATCTTTGTCATTTGTTGTTTGATTAACAAAAGAAACAATACGCGGCCGATATAAATAATAACCTAATTCACGGACTAATTATAACATTGAGAGTTTTCCGACAATGGAACATATTGTCTAAAACTAAATTTAAGCAGCTACAATTTACAAATTTTTATAGGCCAGTTTTAGACGAGATGCCAGATTTAGATGAGAGGTCCTCACTCCGTGTAAGATCGGCCTTACGGAGACTTCCGGTTCGATGGACGACGTGTATCATTTCCGGCCTGCCAGGCACTCGACGGATCGACTGTTATTACTTTTAAATGGACATGTAAGTGGGTGTTTGTGTCAATTTTGTTCTAAGACTTACTCTATAAAATTTAACTTGATTTCTGCGACAGTTACATATTGACTAATTTAGAGTTGAGATAGTGGTGGAAAAAATCGATTTTCAAACAATGTTGTAATGAAATCGAATGAGTCGTTGAAGGTGAGAAATTGGATTTTATTTACTTACTATTATTTAAGATCAAGTATGTACACATGTAAATAATGTTATGATAATTAAATTCTCAAAATATTGTAACGATAGTACATATTTATCGACGTTTTTCACTATTATCGATGCTAATGTAACATATAATTGGGTTTAATTTAATTACACATGTAAAAAATGTTATGATATTAAAATATACAGTAAAATTAATGATAAATTAAGTTTTATTTAAAATATCGTTTTTCGCTCTATATTAATAATGGTAACAGGCTTGCAATATTCACAGAATGTTTAGTTAAATATTCACTTCAAAAATAAATAATAAAATAAATGTTTAAGTATCGCGTACAAAATACGTGATTTTTTGCTCGATATTAATGACGGCAACAGGAAGATGCTTGAAATATTCACTGGATATTAAGTTGCACCAATATTCCCTTCCCAACGAGCTATGGAGAGGGCTATGCTCGGAGTCTCTCTGCGAGATCGAATCAGAAATGAGGAGATCCGTAGACGAACCAAAGTTACCGACATAGCCCAACGGATTGGCAAGTTGAAATGGCCTTGGGCGGGGCACATAGCGCGGAGGGCTGATGACCGATGGGGTCGAAAAGTTCTCGAGTGGAGACCACGTACCGGCAAGCGCAGCGTAGGACGTCCACCCACAAGGTGGACGGATGACCTCATTGAGACCGCAGGATCGCGCTGGATGCAAGCCGCTTCCAACCGGTCTTATTGGAGATCCATAGAGGAGGCCTATGTCCAGCAGTGGACGTCCTTCGGCTGATGGATGGATGGATGGATGGAATATTCCCTTCAAAAATAAATACTTAAAAAATATTATTAAGGAGGGCTTCCATACAGTACGGAACCCTTCCTGCGCGAGTCTGACTTGCACTTGAGGGGTCTAGATGCAAATCCTCCACTATCCATAATTAGGTTTTTTTTTTTTTTATGCTGACAACACCTTGTCATCGTTGTTTTTGGTTCTGTTATAACAGTTTGTCTCAAAAACGCCTCTATCCCATAGAAATCACCTTCTAAACATATGAATTAGATGCAAAAGCTTCACTATCCTTACGATAAAGTACAAAACCGCCATTGTCCGTTGTCAACCAATCACAGAACAGTATCAACTAGAAAACAATTTGGCTGCTTCTTATGTTTTGGTGTGATTGTTGTGCGTTATTTTATTGGAATTTGTTGCGTTTTTGTCTTTAAAATGGAGATAAATGTTACCCCAGTCACTGCAAACAAAGCAAGGAAGAATGTTCGCAACGTGGAGCAATGGAAACGTAACAAGGAGAAGGAGAATCAGTAAGTTTTACCAAGCCCACTGTTTGGAGTGAAGTGGACGATTTATGCTAGAAAAAGTATACGTGCTTACGTGCAAATCTCCCTCTATCCACGTGCTTACGTACAAATCCTCCTCTATCCATAAGAAAAAAGTGCAAAACCACCTCTATCAATCAATAAGATGCATAACCACCTCTGTCCATTTTTATTTTATATTTTCTGTTTTTCTGGCTACAAGGCAGTTTAAATTAAAAAAACGAGATGAGTGAGTATTGATACTTTTTCTACGAAATGATGATTTGATTTAAAAAAGTATCAATACTATAATACTAAAAATATAATAAAGTATATTTGACAAAATAAGATTTGGTTAGCCGGCAGAAGTTTTTGTCCTCTAGCAAAATAAGTCAAATGGTGGACGGTGGAGGATTTGAATCTAGATTCAAACCCCTCACTTTGCCGATTGTAAATTATTAATTACGGTATGTGCTTTGGAGCCAGCGCAAACACGTGTAATCTGCAGCGCGAGTCCCGCAAACAACAGATGACAAAGATAAACCTTGTCAAAGTTTGCGAGTGGGGGTCGTGACGTCACTTCTCTTACAGAACTCTATAAAGGTGATGTCCACAAGTGGTATATTATTCAGAGAAAAATCGAACCAAGATGATATATACATCATTTGAAAGCTTGTTTTATGGGCTTCCCAAAAATATTTAATTTAGATTTTTTCACCCCTCCAATTTTTTTGAAATGCGAAAAATAAATTGTATGAAAAATAACAATACTGCTTATTACTTTTTCTAGTTTAGCAATGATAAAGTGCTTCTATTGTTATTTTACTTGCATTCGTAGCTGATTCTTCCACATTCAACGCTTAATTTGCTAAAATTAAAAGTTATAACCTACCAGTGTGACCAGTTAGTAGTTACAATGTGACAAACAAACAATTTAAAAGTGTGTTTAATTGGTAAAAATGCTTTTAGTTAACAATTTGGAGGTTACTTAATCAGGGTTGATAGAGATAAACTACTTATTGAGCCAAATATAGTTATTTATCGTAATAAATTCAAAATTAATTTAAAAAAAATCGGAGGGCTCTTTTTTGTTTTTAACTGTTGTAATAGACTCAGAAAAATATGAACTTTCTCGAAATGTAACGAGTGTTGTGGTTAGAATCTTTGATTATTATTATACCAGCCTCCATACATTTTGTGGACATGTCCTTTGCGTGGCACTTGTGACGTTACGGTGAACTTTGACGGGCTATATCTTCATCATTTTTTGTTTGATTGATCAAAGAAAATATACGTGTCTAATATTTGTCGATAGTCTATCTGACGGGCTAATTATATTTTTTTAGATTCCTTAAACATCAAATCGTACCAACTCATCAATATTGAAACAGTGAGCTGTTTCAATGCCTAGGCTATCAACTGTAAATGCCTTAAACGTGTACTTGAATACTTTACCCATATTGCTAGGAAAGACTGTGATAATCTAATGAAGCTAATGGTTACTGGCAAGGTAAAAAACGTCTTTGAGATTTCAGTCCGATGTGTTGATCCGACCAGTCCCCCTACCGCCTAAGCAATAGCAATCGTAATAGCAATCGTTTATGACTTCATTTTAGTCATTTGGCACCGCCTATGTGACGTTAGCCATCAATTGCTTTATGTGGATTGCGAAAGCAATCGTTGAATGAACAACTTTGATGGCTAACGTCACATAGGCGGTGCCAAATGACTAAAATGAAGTCATAAACGATTGCTATTACGATTGCTATTGCTTAGGCGGTAGGGGGGCAGATCCGCACAATTTTGGATTCCTCAGCGTACTAAGCGCTTCATGTCTCCGTGGATCGGAAAGAGTGGAGGAAAATTATCGAGGAGAAATTGGTGGAAGGAGGAAATCGCTACCCTCAGATATGAGGAAGTCGACTAAAGAAGGAAAATGCTACACTTCCCGGTGTACCGTAGAATAGAATGTCCACGGCTTGTCCCGTCTGTCGATAACTTTACCGTCCTATTAGCTTTGAGTTCTGACGTGTACCTTTAATGTTACTTCTTCTTCTTCGTGTCGATGGTTCTAAAATTGGTGAGATATATCTATACAAGCTTTGCCCAGTGGTTAGCGACTGCCACTCCAGATGGAGAGGCTTCCATAAGGCTTAATGTTACTTATGGATAAGAAAATATACAAATACGTGTTAAAATATGTCAAATTTTGATTTCCTAACAAATCTATTAGAGTAAATAAATTATTTTTCAATATTTAGTGCCAAGTACTGTTACGGTGTGACGGTAAGTAAGCCGTGGTGGTCTAGAGGTAGTGACACCCGCCTTACAATCGTGAGGTCGTGGGTTCAAATCCCCGGTTCCGTACCAATGAGTTCTTTGGAATTTATGTACGGAATTTCACACCACTGGCTTTTCGGTGAAGGAAAACATCGTGAGGCAACCTGCATACGTCCGTAGAAGAAATTCAATGGCGTATGTGAATCCACCAACCCGCACTGGGCCAGCGTGATGGCCCAAACACCCTTCGTGGGTAGGCCTACGTCCTGCAGTGGACTATTATTAAAAAGGCTGGTACAGTTACAGTACTGTTTCGGTCAAGCGCAGTCTCCGAGCATACCTACACCTATGTAGGTAATTCATCAGCACGGCGCGCGGCGGTGGCGTATGAAATGTGGTCTCATAGAACAAACCAAGTCACGATTTCAATTATCACCACGTGCTCTTAATGGGCGCTATCATAACTTGCGGGATATACTCTATATCATAGATTTATTTGTTACTTCGTGAAGACAGGGCAGTGGCGTAGCGTACCTTGGCGGGGCCCCGTATAAAATTTATTTTTTTAAATTTTAATTTTATTTGCCTTTTTAATTGTATTTTTAAACTTTTTTTTGACATTTGTCATTTCTAAGAATAAATAAAAAAATCGCGATGTTTTTTTATTTTATTATCTATTTATATTATATTATATATTTTATTAATTTTTGCTTGCGCACGTCAGGGGCCCTCGTGGCCCGGGGGCCCCGTATAATTGATACGGCAGCTACGGCGGTAGCTACGCCCCTGAGACAGGGTAAAACAGAGCTCATTCTTGTCACTTATACCTGGAATGTTATGAAGCCTGGGCAAACAATTTTGGTACATTGATCATCATTGATGTCATGTATATATGAAAAAAAAAACATTTAATTGTTATTTAAACTATTAATTCTCACTACGCTCTTTTACAATACTAATTACAAACTTTATTTGTCCAAAGAAAGAAATATTAGAAAAAAGTGCTGTAGATTTTTTTAGGATCAGACTGTTGTCACATCCGGGGAAGGCAGAAACTAGGTTAGACTGGGAGACAGAATAACCTTCCAAGACTGACTGGTGAAGATTAACAAAAATGATGAATGTTATAATTATAGCCTAGTTACTGCAGAATTTCCAAAAACATTGACGTTGATTGATCAGATTCTGCTAAATTCAGTGCTCAGCAGAACTGTGAAAGGTCGTTTCTGCCTTTCGTTCGTACCACGCACCTACATTTTGTGGAATGCTTTTCCATTAGAGCTTTTCAACAAAAATGCTATAAGGTTGCTTCAAGAATTCTTATATGATCTTATTTTTGTTTTTGCTGCATGCAATTAGTAGGACGTTCTAACGAAACAATGTTTGGCAACGAATGTGTGTAATAGGCACGATGACTGGGTAAAAAATTCAATAATATTGTTACGAGATGTGTTCTTGGGTAATCAGTTAAAACACTGATTAATCACTTTGCACTTTATTGCACAAAATCACAATACACACGACACAACTGGTTCGCACAAAAACTTCACACTGGCACTGATATTCACACAAACTAGTCACTTCACAATCACTGGTACCACACTTGAACACGAGATGTTTTCGCTCGACGGTACACGAAAAACTGGTCCCCAAGGGTCGGCCGGCGTATTTATATTCGTTGTTACGTACAGTCTCGAACCTACGAGATAGTTCGCGGCATTACTCGATCTAATAAATGCTATTGTGTTAACAAGTAAACAACTTATAAGTTCGGGACTTCCCTATTGTTCTCAAATACACAAAAATCACCATAAAACCGAATACAAAAGACGGGGAAACAATAAGCACCAAAAAACGCAAAACAATAGAGCACCTCAGAAGCGTGATCACGTAAACATCGCAGATTACATCATAGTTACTAGTACCTACAACGTGCGTGCGCCTACTGCGTTACAATATAATTTATCTGTGAGTTAGATTATCCAAAAATATTGAACACGTATTTTTTCTTTTGTCAATCAAACAACACACGACAAAGATAAACCTTGTCAAAGTTTGGGAGTGGGGGTTGTGACGTCACTTCGATTACAGAAGTCTATACAATTATAAGGTACTTATGACGTCACGCGGAACCTTGACGGGCTATATCTTCATCGATTTTTGTTTAATTGACCAAAGAAAAATTACGTGTCAAATACTTTTTGATAGTCTATCTGACGGACTAATTATATTGTATGTATTGTATATAACATGCCTGTTCAAATTCCTATGTATAAGAATGTTGAATTACAAAGTGCGAACTGCTCGCAACACCTCTAAGTATTTAACTCAATGACTTGGATTACTGCGATAATGGCGGATAAATCTCTAATTTCCCTGTCTAAATAACAGACACACTGTTGAATCGAGTCGCACAATGTATGAGAAGTATATATTATTTATAACCCTCAGTAAAAGCAAAGAACATATAATAACACTACGTAGTAAAAGTCTGCAAATTTATAGTATCAAGCAAAAATATTTTACGAATTTGACAGTTTCATTTTTATATGATCTTAAAAGACAATGTTACGTTGCGGAATAAGTTTTTAACCTCTTCACCGCCAAAGTCCTATACAGGGTTATTCCTAATCAATTAGCATCCTTTTAGGGGATTATCCTGTACATCAATACTAAAAAAATTTGTTCTGCGTCTTTAGTCAAAACTAAAAAAACATTGTTGTTTCATAGAAAAATATCGTTCATCCACGACAAAATGTATGACATATCTACTCGTAGGTGTTTTTTTTTAGTTATGACAAAAGTCGCAGAAGAAAAGTTGTCAGTTTTGATGTATAGAATAAGCCCCTAAAAGGATGCCAATTGAGTAGGTATATCTAATAATATATATATTATTAGATATATATCTATACCCTGTATAATCGCCTTTTTTGGACCAGCATTTCTGAACGCCAACAATGTCTATAGTTGTCAAAAACAAGATTATTTTTTGCAATAATTAGAATGACCGACTTCACCCGTGTACAAAATTCGCGAATATTTCGCACGGATCGATGTACCATTTTTCACATTATTGTTGATTTATTAAAAATGGCTAAGCCGATTTCGATAAAATTTAAATGGGACCAATTTCGAAGTATATTCTTTTCAATAAAAAAATAATTATTGAAATCGGACCACTACAAAAAAGGTAAGCGGTAAAAAAAAGTTATATGGTATACATAAAAAAATATATTATACTTACGCGTCGAATTGTATACCTCCTCCGGTGGTTCGTCGGTCAAAAATAAGGCTCAATATTTTGCAATTCAAAAATAGCGTGGTAATCAAAAAGCTAAAGATTGTAAAAATTTGTTGTTTTACTTGCCATAGTCTAAAATATTAGATATTGTACTTAAAACACGTTCCTATTTAGTTAGAGCCAGTAGCGGTTTTAAGAACTGGAACTGTTGTTAAATGATAATTTTATTCCCAATAATTGGCATGACCAGTTGACCGACTTTAGCCGTGTACAGAATTCGAGAATAGTTCGCACTGATCGATGTAGCAATTTTCACGTCATTGTTGATTTATCAAAAATGGCTCAGCCGATTTTGATAATATTTAAATAGTAACGATTCTAAAGTACACCCTTTCTAATAAAACATGAATTATCGTAATTGTACCACTCTGTAAAGAGTTATGCGTGATTGTACATAAAAAATTATGTAGGTACGAGTACGCGTTGACTTTAGTACCTCCTCTGGTTTTTTGTTGGTCAAAAATACACTACACTATTATTTACATCTTAGTTATTTATAGAGAATTTAAAAATACCACGTCTGATAGGTTCCGAACCAGCAGCGCGAGTACCGTTCTTATACGATCGTTAATTTGACATTTAAATCGATAAAATTCGCTAAAACTCAGAAAATACCGATTTTTAGCGAATTTTATCGATTTAAATGTCAAATTAACGATCGTATAAGAACGGTACTCGCGCTGCAGTTTAATTAGTAAACGACTCTGTTACTCGTATTTATTGCCACATTATTCCAATGTCTTTCTTCATCCCTTCGAAATCTTCGAACAGTTTTTTAAATTTCTCGAGTCTGCATTCTAACTAAAACCACAAAAACGCACTAACTATAAAACCTGCACTAAATAAGTATACATAAAATAAATCTCCTACACTGCCACAATGAATTTTCCACGAGTGCAAAGTGATGTGCCCTTTACGAGCAGAATAAAATCCTCGTACACAAAAACAAAGTTAACGTTACAGTTGAAATGGAGCTCTACAATTATACTTTTGGGAGAAATTGACAGTCGTCGGTAGAGGTAAAACTAGTTGTGTAATTTGGTCGGTTGTATAAATAAATTGGTCGTTTCTTGGTGGATATCGTAGCGTTGTTTCTGAGATAGAAGGTAGGTGGTGTTTTATGCACGTTTCGGTTATTTTGGCGCTGGGACATGTTCGTGTTATTGTTCTGTCTAGTCTTAGTGTCAGGTAAGTAATTGGCTGAGAGAGCTTAGTCTGTTGGCAATGTATGAAACTCTACTAGATTTCTTTTTCACACTTTTTGTGGAAGAAAATGATAAGATTATGGAAATTTTCAAATGGTTGATGATTATTTATTAATTTTTCAAAAAATTAACGAAAATTCGCTTAGTGAGATTAATACACACTTACCTATTTCTTATACCTATACATATTTCTTTCGAGTGTAGACTTATATGTATCATTCATAAAAATAAAAACTATAAAACAACGTAGTATTTTGGTAAAACAATATACGTGGTATCTAAAAAATCAATAGATCAAACATATGTTTTTATTTAATTATTATATTTATTTTTGTAGTCGGTCGACAACTTACAAAGGACTGCGTTATAAAACCCTATGCATTAGTTTTCAAAGTTTTCAATCATAAAAGTGAAGTTCTCAATTAAACTTTATGTTATTATCATAATTGCGATTGATCATCATCTCATTTATTTTTATTGAAATCGGTAGAGTCGGCTGTAAAAAATACACAATAACCTCTTCTTTTGCTGCGTGAAAGCTCAGAGCCAATAAAAAATCAAGATAGAATATTGTGAACAAACAAGTGAAGCCAACCAAAACTACGTCTCGCCTTGTACATACAATTACACACACATCCACGTACAACGAAACTACGCCTTGGCTTGTCAGTCGAACTATGGCGGCGCGACACGGACGCACTCACACATGTTTAAAAAACCGGCCTCACTTGACTGTTCGACGACGTTCTCTCTTGATTTTCTTATTTGCTCTGAGCGTGAAAGCGTAACAAACAAAGCAACTATCACATTGTCGTATATTATAATATTAGTAAGGAAGTACTCTCATTATAATATGACGTTATCTCACTAGGGATGAAACAGGCGCTATACAATTAGGTATATTAACGTCATGCATGTTCATAATGTGCTTGCTATACAATTGTACATATGCTAAATTACCTGCTCCTTTGTATGGCTCCCTGAAAGGAAACAGGCACAATGAACGGGATACTTTATTAAACTGAGAGAGATAATTAATTTTCTTGCTTAAGGTGGCATATGAGTGTAATTTTCATTCAATAGTCTGACGTCGGCGTCGTTCGAGAAATATGTAAAATAGCAAAATTATTGTAGAAAAGTTTACTTTTAGAACTTTTGTTAGTGCAGTACCTAGATAAAAACTTTAAAATTTCCGATGACTCTATAATTACAAGGCAATAAAAATAACTTTATTAAAATGCAAATTACCTCTAAAAAAAGCTAACCGAAATTTATAGATCATTTAAGATAGTTCCAGGCATATATTGTGACTAAGTATGAAGTTTGGCGTAGAATTTGGCTCTATATAAGATCTTATAACTATTTTTGACAGTGCGAGTCATAATTATAGTTTTGGCAACCTTTTATAGGAAAAAGTTTTCGAATACTATTTATAAGAAATGTACTCACTATACAGGGTTATTTCTAATCAATTAGCATCCTTTTAGGGGCTTATTCTATACATCAAAACCAACAACTTTTGTTCTACGACTTTTGTCAAAACTAAAAAAAAAATCAGCTGTTCCATGCATTTTGTCGCAGGTGAACGATATTTTTCTAAGGAACAACAAACATTTTTTTCGAGTTTTGACAAAAGTCGTAGAACAAAAGTTGTTAGTTTCGATGCACAGAATAGGATGTTAAATTGATTAGAAATAACCCTGTGTAAGTATAATAACAGATAAATAGTCTGAATTTGATAAAATTTTACTAAGGTCATAATATCCAAAAGTGTGTTATTTTTTCATGTTACTTTACTCTTTCAACCAGCTAAAGTACAAGTATTTTTTAATACTTTAAATTCTGAAAAAAAGGTTCCTATAGAACAGAAAAATATCAATCAAAATATCACGCGTATGAAGCCGCAGGCAGGAACTAGTTAAAAAAACAACAACAAATAGTTTTACTCCAATTTATTCTGACTAGAAACTTCAATACTCTGACTCACAGTTCTTGGAAATGAAGCAGCTTAATTATTAGACATTGAATTTATAGAAAACTATTTACATGACAGCGTTTACCTAATGATCAAGACTATACTTACAGCGTACATTTTTTAAGATATTTGTTCGATAAACAACAAAATAATAGTACATTATGGTACAGGTGTGTAATGTTGGTGATTATCGTTGAGGTATTGAGACCCGAACCGTAGGCGAGTCTTAAGAGAGTCGAGGACGGTAATCATCAATACACACGTGTAGCATACGACGTTTTAAAACACACTTGTGAATAAAATAATACTAAAAAAATATTTTCAACAGTGAAAACAAATTGTGAAAAATGTTTCGAATTGGCGCAAAAAAATTATCAGTGTTTCTATGCGCGCGCAATGCCAATCGGCCATAGACTAAAAGAATGAGGTTTCATTTTTTGGCTTTTCGCGGGTAGCGGAATAGGCACGTACAAACTGGGGAATTTAAAGTTTTCTTTATTGATTACAGAGAAAACAAAGGTTATACTCGTATTTGAGTGAATGTTTTATTTATTAAACACGTACCAGTTGAAATACGAAGTTGCATGAAATGAGCAAACAATAGGTACATTAATTTATTAGTTCCTACTATTGAACACGATGTTTTTTGTAAACATCGTGTTTTTCCAAACTTTTTAAAGAACAAAGCAATTCAAGCAATAAAATAAAAAAAAACTCTATAACTCACTCGTGAATAATAGCAATAAAAAAGACACAGTTTGATTACAGGTGTCATTTTGTGCCTGATTGTGGTGAAATTTGAGCTTCTTTATGAGCAAGTGTGTTGAAAAATGTTATTTTAAGACTTGGGTCCAACCTATGACGATAATAATTCTTGGAATACAATCCACTATCAAAATAATGGTTAAGGTAACGTTTAAATCATGACAGTGTCTGTAGTTGTTTTTGGTGTTGCCAATGTTTTAATTTTAGTAATAATATAATATTATTCATTATTGAATTTACCCTTTAATAACATTGGAGAACGTACTATTTACAGCTATCTACATAATTAAAAATAAACTAGGAAATAGTCACCAGTACAGTAAAGATCATTGCACAAACATTGATTATTAATGTAACACAGTAGACGCCCGTTGTAGGTATGGAGTGCAGTGTTTACGTGATCCGGTCCTGGGAAGCCCTATTGTTCTGTGAAGCTTTATTGTGTTTTTATTGGTGCCTTTTGTATTCGGTTTTATGGCTTAATGACTCGAGTTTATTTGTTTGGTGTTTACGTATTTGAAAAACAATAGGGATTTTCGAACTTTCAAGTTGTTTACTTGTTAACACAATGGCGTTTATTGAGATCGAGTAATGTTGCGAAATATCTCGTAGGTTCGAGACTGTAGGAAATAACGAATATAAATACGCCGGCCGACCCTTGGGGATGAGTTGTTGTTCGTTTACCGTCGAAGCGATAACTACTCGGGTTAGTGTGCGATACCAGTGATTGTAAAGTGACTAGCTTGTGTGAATATCAGTGCCAGTGTAAAGTGTTTGTGCGAACCAGTTTTGTCGTGTGTTTTTGTGATTTTTGTGAAGTGATTGTGTGCAATAAAGTGCAAAGTGAATAATCGGCGTTTTAACTGACTATCCAAGAACCCATCTCGTAACATTTGGTGTCAGAAGGGTGGATAGTTGAAAATGCCGGTAACACCATACGACGAAGAGACCCCTCGCACAAGGAGTCAGCGCCGACAGGAGGAAGCGCGCCGACAAGAGGAGCAGGAGCGCCGCCAGGAGGAGATCGACCAGAGGCGCTTTGGAAATAATTCGCTGTTAATGGAAGGCAGTGAGTCCGAGGCAACCAACGACGACTGCAGAAACCCAGGAGCACCTGCTGCGGCACCTTCTGTGGTACCTGCTGCACCACCTGCTGCGGCACCTTCTGTGGTACCTGCTGCACCACCTGCTGTGGCACCTGCTACATCACCCGCTGTCCCTGTGGCATTTGATATGGCTGCTTTGATGTCGATGATGCAGTCCATGACGCGGCAGCTAGAAGATCAGGCCCGAAACAACGAGAAGCAGACTCGCCAGCTGGAAGAAAAATTGGACCGCAACAAAGAAGACCAGGCTCGTCAACTGGAAGAACAGGCTCGCCAACTAGAGGAGAAACTGGATCGTGGACAAGAGGGTCTGCTTTCAAGCCTACAAGCGACCATGGGAAAGGAAATAAGAGAAATGAAAGAAAAAATGGACCAGCACGATACCAAGATGAAGGAGTATGAATCTCGCATTGTCGAAGCGGAAACACAAATCGCCGACGTGAGAAAGGCCCTGAATGTTATCAAATATGGAAGCGGAGCCGCTGCATCTACAACCTTCTCGCCAGCCTCACAAAAGATTAAAGTGACGCCTTTCGACGGAACATCATCATGGTCAGCCTACAAAATTCAATTCGACGCCGCAGTCAAAACCAATGGATGGAACAAGGACCAAGCCAAGAACGCCCTCATAATGAGCCTTCGCGACGAAGCCCTGAGTATTCTCGATGCCGTGGGTAAGGAAGTGACCTACGATAAATTAATGGAAACGCTGGAGAGTCGCTATGGTGATGAGCACCTGGAACGTGTGTACCGAGCCCAGTTGAAGAACAGGGTGCAACGTCGTAATGAAAGTCTTCAACAGTGGGCTGTCGAGGTGGAGAAACTATTCCGGAAGGCTTATCAGTCCGCGCCATTACCCAACGACGAACATCTAGTGGAAGCGTTTGCTAATGGGATAGCAGACTTCGAAGTAAGAACTGCAGTGAAACTCGGGCATCATAAAACACTAAAGGAAGCTTTGGCTCAAGCCTTAGAAGTCGAGGCTGTACGAAATCCAGTGAAGGGTATCCAACATATAAGGGAGGTAAAGGACGCATCACTTCGTACAAGGTTTGGCCCTAGATGCTACAACTGCGACGAAAGAGGCCATTTATGGCGGAATTGCCCAAAGCCATGCCGAACCAGGGACGATCGACTATTGGAAGAACGAACGGATCGTGAGGCGACGCATTCACTATGGAGGAATAAACGACCTGCTGAAGAAAACAGAAATTGGCGAGTGTTAACCGGGTCAGAAAAGCCAAAGATTTTGATATCACAAGCTCACGATGGGAACAGCCTGATCATCAATGGTGCCATTAACGGAACTTCGTGCAAGCTGACATTGGATACTGGAGCTTCTCGCACTATCATCAGTTCCCGTTTGGCTAAACGCTTTCTTCCGAACTTCGAAAGCTGCAAAACAGTTCAACTTCTGACAGCGACCGGTCAGCACATATCCGTCCAAGGAGAGAAGCTGGTGGAGTTAAAGTTGGGTGAGAAAACCTTCCAACATAAAGTCATTGTGGCAGATATAGTTGACGATTGCATTCTGGGTCTTGACTTCATGCGAGAACATCATTGTGAGATTGACGTCAACCAAGGAATCTTGAAATGTGGAACAGAAGAAATCTTCATGGAAGGCGCCATATCAGGAAAGGTTTATTGTCTGCAGAGAACAGTCCTTCCACCTAGATCGGAAACCATTGTGGCAGTTAGATTACCGCCAAAGTTGGGACATCAACAACGATGTGTGCTAATAGAACAATCGGAAGGTGATCAACCATGGTTAGTGGCCCGAACTTTGGTGAGGACTACTAATACTGCTGTGGTGCGTGTGCTCAACACAAGTAACGAGGAACAACTCATCAAAGGAGGAACCCCGATTGGTACATGCGAAGAACTAGACTGGATGCGCAGATGCCAAGAACAACCAAAGGAGGAATACAACTGTGCTGAGAGTTGCAACGTGTCAACACTATTGGAAGATTCCCGGAAAGATCTCTCTGGAAAAGAACTTCTGATGGCGAAGAAGATGCTACAGCGCTTCACCGACATATTTGCCCTCGATGATGCTGTCAACGGGAAGACTGGCTTAGTGAAGCACACGATAAATACAGGAAACGTGCAACCGATACGACAGCGGCCAAGAAGGATACCAGTGGCTCGAGAAAAAGAAGTTGAGTCAATGATTGAAGACATGGCGCTAAATGGTGTGATAGAACCTTCATCCAGTCCGTGGTGTTCGCCAGTGGTTCTAGTGAAAAAGAAGGACGGCAGTATGCGGTTTTGTGTTGATTATCGACGACTCAACGACGTAACGAAGAAGGACAGCTACCCTTTGCCGAGGATTGATGACACGTTGGATACACTGACGGGCATGAAGTGGTTCACTACGTTGGACTTGAAGAGCGGGTACTGGCAAGTGGAAATAGACCCTAAAGATAAGGAGAAGACCGCATTTTCTACGGGAAAAGGCCTGTGGCAATTTAAAGTGATGCCGTTTGGGTTGTGCAACGCCCCCGCTACGTTCGAAAGGTTAATGGAGTTAGTTCTTGCGGGACTAATTGGAGACGCATGCCTTGTCTACTTAGACGACATCATAATTGTGGGAAAATCCTTCGAAGACCACCTAGAAAAGCTGGAACGAGTCCTAACAAAAATACGTGCTGCCAATCTTAAGCTGAGTCCGAGGAAATGTTCCTTCTTCAAGAGGCAAGTGAATTTCTTGGGACATGTGATTTCCGAAGCTGGTGTACAGACGGATCCAGGTAAAGTCAGTGCTGTGAAGGATTGGCCTGTGCCAAAAGACAAGACGGAAGTCAGAGCATTCTTGGGATTATGCTCCTATTACAGGCGATTCGTGAAGAACTTTGCTGACATCGCTAAGCCGTTGCATAGACTAACTGAGGAAAAACGGCCCTTCCTCTGGGATGAAAATTGTGACGCAGCTTTTCGAGGACTAAAGGAGCGACTTTGTAATACGCCTATTCTTGGCTTTCCGGACACCGAGCACGAGTTCATCGTGGACACTGACGCCAGCAACACCGGCATTGGAGGAGTATTGTCGCAAAGAAAAGGAGACCAAGAAGTGGTGATTGCGTATTTCAGCAAATCCCTGTCCAAGCCAGAAAGGAACTACTGTGTGACAAGAAAGGAGCTACTTGCAGTGGTGAAGACATTGCGTCATTTTAGCAAATACCTGCTCGGGCGAAAATTCCATCTGAGGACCGACCACGCTGCTCTAAAGTGGCTACTGCAGTTTAAGGATCCCGAAGGCCAAGTGGCAAGATGGATTGAGCAACTACAAGAGTTCGACTTCACCACGGAGCATCGCAGTGGAAAATCTCATGGCAACGCAGATGCACTGTCAAGAAGGCCATGCTCAGAGGACTGCAAGCATTGCTCAAGACAAGAATCGAAAGATCCAGTACCTGTCAGAATGCTCAAAGCTGACATCGGCGACGAATGGAAAGAAACCCTTCAAGCTGCACAAAAAGAAGACGTCGACATCAAGCCGATTCTTGAATGGATGGAATCAGATGCCCGTAAGCCTGACTGGAGTGCTATTGCTTCACTGAGTGTTACGACAAAGAGCTATTGGGCGCAATGGGATAGCCTGGTACTTCAAGAGGGAGTGCTGTGCCGAAAATGGGAAAATGCTCGAGGCAACCAGTGCCATCTCCAAATGGTTGTACCCAGAGCAAAAGTTCCCGAAGTTTTGAAGCTGTACCACGAAGGGTTTTCGGGAGGACATCTGGGTGTGAAACGGACACTGTTGAAGATTCGAGAAAGGTTTTACTGGATCAACTGCAGAGATGATGTAGAAGACTGGGTACGGAAATGCACGAGCTGTGCATCAGTGAAAGGTCCGCATACCCGCAGCAGAGGAGCACTAAAGCTGTATAATGTTGGAGCACCATGGGAGCGAATCGCACTGGATGTGGCCGGACCATTTCCTGTGAGCAAAAGTGGCAACAAGTACTTCCTTGTCGTCATGGATTACTTCACCAAGTGGCCGGAAGTCTTCGCAATTCCAAACCAAGAGGCATCGACGATAGCAGACAAATTGGTCCATGAAGTATTCTGTCGTTTTGGAGTACCATTGGAAATCCATAGTGACCAAGGAAGAAATTTTGAATCTCAACTGTTTCAAGAGACGTGTCGGCTAATGGGTGCACACAAAACAAGGACAACGTCATACCACCCGCAATCAGATGGAATGGTGGAGCGATTCAACCAAACTCTGGAGAGATACCTGGCAAAAGTAGTCGAAAGCAAACAACGGGATTGGGACAAGCATATCCAGCCATTTTTGCTGTCATACCGAAGTGCTGTTCATGAGAGCACCAATGTCACTCCTGCTTTTGCCAATTTTGGACGTGAATTACGGCTACCCGCCGACTTAATAACTGGTGTCCCACCGGATTCTCCACAACCCATAACTGAGTACGCCAGTGACCTCCGGAACAAGATGAACGACATCTATGAGCACATTAGAGAGTATGGCCAGCAAACATCGGAAAGAATGAAGACTAGATACGACAGAAGGACTAACAACCCTGGGTTCGAGGAAGGCTCGCTAGTATGGCTACACAACCCTATACGCAAAAAAGGGAAATCTCCAAAGCTACAAGCCAAATGGGATGGACCATACCGAGTGGTGACCAAGATCAACGACGTGACGTTCCGCATACAGAAGGGACATCGAGGTGCTCCCAAGATAGTTCATGTGGATCGATTGGCGCGATATTACGGGTGCAACGATGCTCGGGACGAGCATGTCTTAGGAGGGGGTAGTGTAACACAGTAGACGCCCGTTGTAGGTATGGAGTGCGGTGTTTACGTGATCCGGTCCTGGGAAGCCCTATTGTTCTGTGAAGCTTTATTGTGTTTTTATTGGTGCCTTTTGTATTCGGTTTTATGGCTTAATGACTCGAGTTTATTTGTTTGGTGTTTACGTATTTGAAAAACAATAGGGATTCTCGAACTTTCAAGTTGTTTACTTGTTAACACAATGGCGTTTATTGAGATCGAGTAATGTTGCGAAATATCTCGTAGGTTCGAGACTGTAGGAAATAACGAATATAAATACGCCGGCCGACCCTTGGGGATGAGTTGTTGTTCGTTTACCGTCGAAGCGATAACTACTCGGGTTAGTGTGCGATACCAGTGATTGTAAAGTGACTAGCTTGTGTGAATATCAGTGCCAGTGTAAAGTGTTTGTGCGAACCAGTTTTGTCGTGTGTTTTTGTGATTTTTGTGAAGTGATTGTGTGCAATAAAGTGCAAAGTGAATAATCGGCGTTTTAACTGACTATCCAAGAACCCATCTCGTAACATTAATTTCGACAGACTAAATAGTGAACAGCATTGTGAACGATTGTTGATAGCATTTAAGTATTAAAATTCTTTATTATGAAGTTAATAAATTAGATGAATAACGTAATATAATATAGGTTTATTACCAGTGTTACTACCAATCTTACTACCAGAAATAAGAATGGTAAATGAATTACCGTTCTTACTACTCCCATTGAAAGTTGTTTGAACAGCAATAAAAATTACCCGTGTTACTACCGTAAAACTAAAATGACGAAAACAAACAAAATATGACGGTTATTGTACAACGGGTAAAATTTATTTCCCGTAATACTACCTAGCAGTAATAGATTTTTTTCAGGTCATAGTTTAAGTCATGACAGATGTCAGAGTGACAGCTGTCATATTCTAGAATTCATACTAGAGTTGCATGATAGTTGTCAAAGTGACTGTCAAACTTGAACTGTACCTGTCGTTTTAGATTTTTTCTGCAACAACAGTTGCGTCAAGTTTAATCGGAACTGAATAATCAAACAAAATACTGAAAATACCTGGTAGACTTACAGACACTGATTTTATTTTACCGCTTTGCAAAGATTCAAATTCAGTCAAGTAAAAGTTCGATTAGATTATTCGTCCTCCAGGTTGGTAAGTCGACTCAATCAGGTGAAAAAAAGATAAGTCATTAAAAATAAATTTATAATAGGTACTAAACATTACTTGAAATAATTAATTATTAACGTTAAATTACTTAATCGGCAGATACTTTGAATAATTTGTATAACTTTTGATTATGTAATCATCATTTGAACTCAAATATTTATACTTTACTTTAAACTTTATGTTACCTTTTTAACCTCCGACGCAAAAACGACAAAAAGTTTGTGTGTGTGTGTGTGTGGGGGGCGGGGGGGCGTGTGAGGGTGTGTGTGTCTGTGTGTGAGTGTGTGTGTGTGTGTGGTATTGTACTCCGGAATAAATGATTCTATTTTGATTTCATTTTTTTAAGTCGTTTTATTTAAGTTTTCGTGTTGCGTCCAAAACGGTTCAGCCGTTTCAAAGTTATCAGCTCTTTTATTAGCTGCCGTAAGAATGTTATGGTTTTTAAGTTTTTTTTTTTAAAATATAATTTTGTAAAGTAACTTTTAAACCAAGATAGCCCAGAGGATTAGTAAGTTGAAATGGCAAAGGGCAGGGCACATAGCTCGGAGAACTGATGGCCGATGGGGTAGTAAAGTTCTCGAATAGAGACCACGCAACGGCAAGCGCAGCGTAGGACGTCCACCGACCAGGTAGACCGACGATATTATTAAGACCGCAAGAACGCGCTGGACGCAGGCCGCTTCGAATCGGGCTTATTGGAAATCCACAGAGGAGGCTTATATCCAGTAGTGGACGTCCGACGGCTGATAATGATGATGAACTTTTAAAGCAATACAACATACAATTTATATGAACACCGGATACAACTCACGATTATTTGAACGGTCGCGCGGGCGTCCGTTGTCGGAGGCGCGCGTATTCCCTGAAGAAGGAGTACTAACTACTCTGAAACCGGTCGGACGCATTGCGGCTCGACGGTTCAAATAATCGTGAGTTGTATCCGGTGTTCATATAAATTTTAATAATGAATCCTCATGCTAGTTTTAATGAAGCAATACAACATAATTGGCGTCAACATTTACGGTCGCGACAAATTCTTCAGTTACAATTGCAGACATAATATTTAGTTACCTATGCATGGTTAACGCTCTTTTACTTACACTACAACATTTAAATTCATAAAATCCTAGATTCATTAATGTTGTTTTATAATATAATTACACTTACTACAAATACATAATTAATACTAATAAATAACTATATTTTATCTACAAATAGTTACATATTAATATCGACGCTTGAAAGGCAAAAATTACCAAGCGACAGTTTGGGCGATATTGAGTTATAAATATATCACTGAAATCAGAAAAAAAAACTGCGTCGATTGGTCTTACTCTCACGGCGCTAGGACGAAGTTTGTTGTCGTTTGGTAATTTAAAAAAAGACACATTTTCACAGTTTTCGGCGTCCAAGCGACTAAAATTTTAATGATTTATGAATATTTTTCACATAGTAAGGATTAGATTTTTATAATTTACACTAAGTCATTTTTGCCTCGACTCTAAATAATGCATCTAAACACAAAGTATTTTCTGCCTTGCGAGTACCCAGGAATTAGCATTACTTAAGAATTTTTACCTGATTGTTGTTTTTCTCTCTCGTAATTTAGGACTTTTTAACACACCTTCAATAGACTTTCTTTGTCATTTAGTACTTTTTACCTAAATATAATTTATTCAAAAATGTGAAGTAGTTAATATCTACCTGCCTAAAACAGGATATATTTTGTCGTTAAGTAATTTTCTACCCGCCGATTTTTTTAAAGTTTATGTTACTTAGATAACTGTTTCTGATATGAGATTTCTCTAAAAGTGACCTTATCCATGCAGCACCTTTTTTGTTTTGTCACTTATCCGCACTGTAAATCAGATTCTAAGTGGCTGTTGGTAACAAAATAACGATTACGTCTTCACCGAACTGTCGCTTAGACAACACGCATGCGTGCGCGCATGGTGCAAAGTGCTTAATCTCGTAGCTTGTTTGTGTACTCGGTAAGTGCATTATTAAGATTTTATGACTTTATATTTATAGATTTTCAGATATGACTTTATATTTGATTATTAAATTTATATTTTACATTAATTTTAATCTATTGTTAAAAGTAGATAAAAATCGAAAAAAGCGAGTAGATTGAAGCGAGAGCGAGCTTGGTAATTTGGTGTGTTTCAGTGTGTTTAGCATAATTATGTGGACTTTGAGATAGCCATTGATTCGGTCAAGACATGGGCTGTGATCGAGTCTATCCAGCGATGCCGCAAGTAGTCCAGCCGGTTTGGAGACAGGTCAGTTCCTAAATTTACGGAAGACGGATAGGTTAGTCCTTCTGAGGAAAGATGGGCGCCCTGCGGACTTTCCCTCCGCGTACCGCCTTATAGTACTGCTGGATGAGGTGGACAAGCTGTTCGAATGCGTGATAGCTGCTTGCCTCATCCAGTATCTTGATAGGATTGGTCCACACTTGTCCGACGAGCAATTTGGTTTCCGGGCGGGCCGGTCTACAATCGACGCTGTTAAACGTGTCAAAGGCCTCTCGGACGAGGGGGTGGCTCATGGTCAAGTGTTGGTGGCGTGTCTCTAGACATCGCCAACGCATTTAATACACTGCCATGGGTTTGTGTAGAGAACCTACGAAGAGGCTGCCAGTCTTGCGATGGCAACAGTGCAGGTGGTGACGAGAAAGATAGTGAAACTGGGACTCCAAGTAGCGCTGAACAAGTCAGAGGCCCTGGTAATCCATGGCCCTCGACGAGCGCCGGAATCACTAGGGAGTGAATCAATTAAGGTGAAGCCTACGATGAAGTATCTAGGGCTACACCTCGATGAAAAGTGGAACTTTTGGGAGCATTTCGCCCAGTTAGTTCCTCGAATAATGGGTGCGGCTGGGTCACTTAAACGCCTTCTTCCTAATCTTGGGGAACCAATTGCCGCTAGTCGTCTTTTTTATCTTGGAGTGGTGTGGTCGATGGCCTTGTGCGGGGTGCTTATATGCTAAACCGAGAAACGGTCGCTTTTCTAAAGTGACCACAACGCGCAATGGCCATCGGGGTTATCGCACTATTTCGTGTGACGCGACATGCCTTTTGGCTGGGTCACCTCAATGGGATTTAGAAGTGGAGGTAAATAAATAAATAATTTTATTTTCAGACAACACAGTAAATCGTTAAAATCAGTAAACACAAGGTACATGCGAACATACTCGTGGCGCACGGAGCTACGCCAACGCGGGCAGAATCCGGCACTCGCATGCATGCTCGAGGAGTGGAAGGAGGAGCTGGCCAAGCATACAGCTAGCGGCTGGACCGTCGAAGCTATACAGCCCGTCCTCGTTGACTGGCTGGACAGGGCGCATGGGTCGCTTATCTTCCGACTCGTGCAACATTCGCAGGTGCTTTCTGGGCATGGATGCTTCGAGAAGTACTTGTGCCGCATAGCCGGAAGAGAATCGACAACAGAGTGCCACCACTGCGGCTGCGACGAGGATTTGGCGCAACACACTTTGGAGGAGTGTTCAGCATGGGCAAATGAGCGCCGAAGCCTCGTCGCAGGTGTAGGAACTGATCTCTTGCTTCCAGCATTGATTCAGTAAATGCTTGGTTGTGAGAGATCGTGGGAGACGGCCGTTTCATTTTGCGAACAAGTTATGTTGCGTTTGTGTCGAAAGGAAACGGTGGAGCGCGAAAGGGAGAACTTTTCGGAACTCCCGATGCGCCGCCAAAGAACTGGGCGTCGGAGGAGGATTTTCCACGCTCTCTTTCGACCCCGTAACAGGTGGCTTGGACAACGAATTCGAGGGAGTTCGTTGCCTGAAAAGCGTAGCCCGAGGGCTACGCTAGGAAGAGCGTGCGGTATTTCCCCGCGCCACTTAAGAAAAGAAGGGTGAAAATCCACCCTTAAATAGGGCAAGGTCCTAGGAGCCGCGAACGAGTGCGAACGCGTCCCCGCAGCTCCAACACATAGGCAGCAACATCCCCGGGGTTTGTAGTGGGTACACCGATCAGTGTAACTCCCACATAACCACCCTGCTCCCTCGGCGGGGTGGTAACCATAAAATATTTCTTTGGAAAAAAGAAGGACAAGTAGTCCAGCTAGGTAAATCCAACTTCAAGAAGGAGGTCAATCGCTGAATCCAACTCGGCTAGGCAGCGTTCGGAAAACCACATGACGTCTTTTCATCCGATAAACCTCAGTGTCTCAAGACGAGAGTTGCAACAGTTGTGTGTACCCGAAACGTGATCGTTTACTGTGGGCCTAATCGCAGCGTAGTCTTGATATCTAGATTATGGGTCCACCTCCGAGATGAACGGAAGATCTCATCAAGACCGCAGCATCGTGCTGGAAGCAAGCCGTTTCCAGCCGGTCTTATTGGAAATCTATACGGGAGGCCTTAGTCCAGCCGTGCAATGTCTGCAAAGACAACGACGACGACAAATTAATAGAAACAATAATTAACAATAAAATAAGTAATGATTTGACATGGTTGATTTTTATTATAAATATTTAGATAGGTTTTCCAGAAACCGATGTCAACTTTATAGTTTTAATTTTAAGTAGTTTTTATTGTGACAATATTTTTGATAGCATTTTTTTTTCATTCATCATCAGATGAGGTTCATACTCAGTAGAGAGTGATTGTAGATAACTACAAGGGCTGTTTAAGAATTGGTAATGACGATATCCGTTGAAAACTTTTGCAAAAGTTCTAATGTAGTGTACAAACCTGAATTTTTGATAGGTTGTTTCATTTTGGAAGGTAAGTGTAGGACATTTTGTCCTACACTTACCTTATTTAAATAGGACTATGGTTGAAATTGCCTGGCAGTAAAGTGGTTTATCTTTTTATTTCGATCATTTTACCTATGTGTTAAACATCTGTTTATTCTGGATGTATCATTTTGCTTCAAATATAATCATAAAATATTGGGGTTTAGTTAATTTTACATGTTTTATGATAAAAAATTGTTTTTGGTTAGTAATTTTTACCTGATCAAAATTTAACTAACCGACACTATCTCTTAAATTATTGAGAAAAATCATATTTTTTAAATGACAGTTCATAAAGCTTTTAAATTTCATTTATAATCTATTAGAACCGAGTAGAAATGAGTAATAGAAAATTTTATATGATTTTTTTTCCAAAAAATAAAACTTTAAAACGCTCTGGTGTAAAGTTGCCAATATGTCGCTTGGTCATTATTGCCTTTCAACCGTCGATATGCATCTTATTATTATAGCTAAATTATTTTAATACAGTAAAATATGTACACACATTTTATTTTATTAAATTCCTTTGGAATGATGAATGATATGTTCTAAGAATTATTAATACTGTTACACCATAAATAATTATTATATCTAATACCAAGTAATTAAACTTCCATTTTACAAATATTTTTATAATAAATCTAAATCTTCATTAGCGCTTTTCCCCATCAATTCAAATTATACGTATAATATGCAAATTTATTATACTATTATTATTAATATTATTTTATTTAAGGAAAACCTACACATTGATTTTATATCACTTGGGAAAGGTCTAAGGAAGACTTTAAAAAATAATAACGTAATTTATAAATTTCAATATAATAGCATGGCCTGATTATAATACAGGGAGTAAGTGAACGACGGAGATATTATAGAATGTATATTTTATATAATATTCTGGCATATTACACATATTTCTTAGAATAAGTATACATATTCTAGATTTTTTTCATATTAGCAACATAATCATGCCCAAACACCAAAATTTCAAAATAAAATTAAATTATTCGTCCCATACATTTTGTCGAAAGTCCATGAACTTTTTGGGAATGTCATAATAATATGGAAAAGTTGATTTTGTTTTTGAGATATTCTAACGATAAAAGAGAAATATAATCTTCCTAGATTATATTTTTATTTCTTTTCGCCATTCCAGTGTTAGTTTCCAATGTTGGTCGTGATTATGATTAGAGGTCTTTCAGTGTAAAATAGGGTAGTTGACTAGCATTGAATTAGTTAAAAGTATTAAAATTACGCGTAGAGTCTTCTCGTCTGACATACCTCAGTGCCTCAAGTCGAAAGTTTTCGACCAGTGTGTATTGCCAGTGATGACTTATGGTACAGAAACGTGGTCTTTCACTATAGGCTTTATAAGTAAGCTCCAAGTAGCCCAACGAGCTATGGAGAAGGCTATGCTCGGACTCTCTCTGCGAGATCGAATCAGGAATGAGGAGATCCGTAGAAGAACCAAAGTTACCGACATAGCCCCACGGATTAGCAAGTTGAAATGGCAATGGGCAAGGCACATAGCGCGTAGGACTGAAGACCGGTGGAGTCGATAAGTTCTCGAGTTGAGACCACTTACCGGCAAGCGCAGCATAGGACGTCCACCCACAAGGTGGACGGATGACCTCATTAAGACCGCAGGATCGCGCTGGATGCAAGCCGCTTTCAACCGGTCTTATTGGAGATCCATAGGAGAGGCCTATGTCCAGCAGTGGACGTCCTTAGGCTGATGGATGGATGATTAAAATTACTGAATTCGGAATTAATTATGATTCGTAAACTGAAAAAATAACTAATCCAACTAATTGGCTAATCCAGTTCAAAGATATAAGTTTGTAAATATTTTGGTAGGGATTAGGAGGGGATGCTTTGTCCCTTTCCCACAAAGCATTACATAGTATGGCGAATGTATGACACTTACGGACCATGACGTCATGTTCTGCCATAGTGCGCTCTTTGTCTAGCAAGAAAATAAAATGCTTGTAACTTCTTTATTTCTAAGTTGTTTTTATTTTTGTTTTCGTTAATCTGCTCTGTTTATGGTTAGCTGTTATATGAGGATATCAAAAAAAAAATCGACTAGCCTATAGTACGCCCCACAACTAAATATATGCGATGAATATTGAAATATATAAGTACTAATGTAAATGTTCAATCAAACATATAATTGTCCAGTATACAAAAAGTAAGTAATTTAAATAGCATAAAAATCGATAGGTACAGTTTAACATTTTTATTTATGTTTAAATTTAATTAATAGTAATTATAACAACTTTTCACACATTTTAGCTTAACATTTAGACGAAACTAAGTTTCAATAATGACCATAAGTATTTTTCTTATTGCTTTTGACTTTGCTTAATTTACAAAACAAAATAATTATATAATTGTGCATATAATTATATTAATTATTACGCACAGTATTTTAATTAGTAAGTTTTCAACTTTTATATAAGTCGGAAGGCATGACCATTTTTGTTTTATTGGTTCTGAGGATTTATTTTGTATCTATTTTGTGTTTGTTTCGTACTGGGAATGTATTTTAATTCAATCAATCATTTATTTATTTTTGACACATAATTATGATAATGTACAGTATCAGATGATCTATAGCCTCCTGAACTAGTCTAAGACTGTGTTTCAGGACCCAATGGCTTCTCTATAGTAACAATTTTAAACATTAAATCAAAACAAATCGTGTTTTTACTGAATTTTTAAACAATTTTGTAATATAAAAATAATAATTAATTTTGAAAAACAGAAAAAATAATATCTAGTTAATCGAAATCTCAGATACTTTATATGCATAATTCTGAAGGCGCCATCGTAAATTAAATAGCAACGTAAAATATTGTTTTTACTGCCCTCTATCAAATGCGTACCTATAATGAAAAAGAAACAGGAATATTGTAAATTGCTATTAAAATTACGATGGCGCCTTTAAAATTGGGCCTAATAGCTAAATAATGTAGGTACACGTATAATGGATTACTTTGCTGTGTTGGCCCGTAATAAAGGGAAAAAATATAATTATTTCACCATCACTTCATCAGACAATGTCGCTTTTTGTTTGTATGTCGTTGTATTCGTTGAAATCTTTTAAACTACTGATGACAGATAGCTATGCAGTTTTCATTACCTTTTCGATTAGGCATGATGACTGGGTCATCAAGAGAGAATGTTGTGAACAAACAAGTGAAGCCAACCAAAACTACGCCTCGCCGTGTACAGAAAATTACACACACGTCCACGTACAACGAAACTACTTGCCTTGGTTTGTCAGTCGAACTATGGCGGCGCAATACCGACGCACTCACACATGTATAAAAAACCGGCTTCACTTGACTGTTCAACGACGTTCTCTCTTGATTTTTTATTTGCTCTGAGGGCTGGTTAAAAAAATAATTATTATAATTAGTCCGTAACTTAGATATTCAAGAAAATGTTGGACACGTGTTTTTTTCTTTTGTCAACAAAACAACTAATGGTAAAGATAAACCTTGTCGGAGTTGGGGAGTGGGGGTCGTGATGTCACGTCTCTCACGAAAGTCAATGTATTTGTATGACACTCGTGACGTCACGAGGAACTTCAACGGGCCATATCTTCATCAATTTTAGTTTAATTGACAAAAGAAAAAATACGTATCTAAAATATTTTTATAATCTATTTAACGGACTAATTATATTTTTTGTCATCGTGCCTATTTCGTCCGGAAGGTTTAAATTCATTCGTAGCCCGGTTATAACTGTTTATCGTTATAAACAATTATGACGTGATCGCTGACAAACACCTAGTCAAACTACGCTACGAGCGCTATCACCGAAATTAAGCAATGTTCCGCACGGTCAGTATTTGGATGGGTGACCGCGGGTGGCATTTTCCAACTGAGCGCTACCGTGGCTCGGATGACACGTTAAATTGTAGGTCCCGGTTGTTTTAACCGTTTAGCCATGCCAGAGGCCTTCAGGAGGCCTAAAAACTCTGACACCAGGGCTAGCCACCCGGCCTATACGAACTTACTTACTTACTTATGACGTGATAACGTCTTAGGAGTCGATGAACGTCGGCTGCACGCACAAAAAAGTGTTACGTTCCGCCTGAGCTGACCGTGCAAGCGAGAGTGCGGAACAAGCAATAGAGAGGCTTGATCGACCTAAATGATCAGTTTCTTTCAGTTGTTGATTCAACAAGATTATTTTTTGCAAAAATTAGCACGACCGACTTCACCCGTGTTCAGAATTCGCGAATATTTCGCACGGAGCATATTTCACATTATTGTCAATTTATCGTCAGCCGATTTCGATAAAATTTAAATGGGATCAATTTCGAAGTATACTCTTTCCAATGAAAAAATAAAATTTAAATCGAACCACTACAAAAAAAGTTATGCGTGGTTATACATAAATAAATATATATACGCATCGAATTGTACACCTCCTCCGGTGGTTCGTCGGTCAAAAATGTTTCCTTATGACGTTTTCACGTCAAATTTATCGTCCGTAAACAAAATAGACAATCAATTAATACTATAAGACCAATTCTGACAAGAACCTCTTAATATGTGATTTGCTTTGAAATTGTAATTACTTTTTAATAGGCACCAAACTTAATATCTTGGCATAAATGTTTGATGTTTCCAATTGTGTTTGTGCGACGTCATACATTTATTTTTTATTACGGCATAAAAATAATACTACCAAATTTTCGTAAATTTGATAAAATATTCTAAAATATAGATATTTTAACGTAGATTCACTCAAATCAAAAAAACTATCATTGCCTAAACTAGACAGCCATTTTTGTAAAAATCTAATTACCTAGGTGCTATAGTTTTTCAAAGAATCCCAATTTTTCAGTAATTTAATTTGAAGTTAATGTAACGTGACTGAGTTTATTGAACGTTTGAACGTTTCGCAAAAATACAAAGGTTCTTGGATAAGTAACTTTGACGGAGGTCAAAAACTTTCTCGAGGTAAAAAGCTGAGAGGATCATTATTTTTATAGGATTTCTTCGTAGCCGAATGATCACTTGATCCTTTTTGTACTATGATAATATAGGGTGAAATAATAATACTGTTTCAGATTATATTGAAGGGTATTTTATTTATCAATCAATTAAATTATATTACTTGCGTATTTACGAACTTTTATGTAAGTATTGTCTGATTACTTATTATGTCTCACAAAATAAGTAACCAAATCGTAAGATCAAAAACTAAGGTACCGGATGCTAAAGAAAGGATACGCCGACTAAAGTGGAACTGGGCAGGTCATATCTGTAGACTTGAGAACTCAAGATGGACTAAAAGAGAAACGGAATGGAGCCCACGGGACGGAAAAAGAAAGCAAGGAAGACAGAGGAAAAGATGGAGAGATATTTTCACAGATAGAGCTGGACCTGACTGGATGACAAAGGCAAGAGATAGAGAAGAGTGGAGGGGACTAGGGGAGGCCTATGCCGAAGAGGCAACTTCTACGGATAAATAGTTATAGTTGATCATTTATACCATTAGTTAGTTTTTAACCGTAGTAGAATAAATGGCTTTTTTTATTTTATTTATGTAAGTATTGGTCATTCTCATTCCATTCATCAGCCATAAGAAGTCCAGCTGGACATAGGCCTCCCCTATGGATCTCCAATAAGATCGGTTGGAAGCCGCTTGCATCCTGCGCGATCCTGCCGTCTTAATGAGGTCATCCGTCCACCTTGTAGGTGGACGTTCTACGCTGTGCTTGCCGGTACGTAGTCTCCACTCGAGAACTTTTCGACTCCATCGGTCATCAGTCTTCCGCGCTATGTGCCCTGCCCATTGCCAATCCGTTGGGCTATGTCGGTAACTTTGGTTCTTCTACGGATCTCCTCATTTCCGATTCGATCTCACAGAGAGACTCCGAGCATAGCCCTCTCCATAGCTCGATGAGCTACTTGGCGCTTACTAAGAAGGCCCATAGTGAGAGACCACGTTTTATAACTCTGTGCCATAAGTCATTACTAGCAACACACACTGGTCGAAAACTTTCGACTTGAGGCACTGAGGTCATTCTCATTCCACAAAGGAGGAGGTACTATAATCGTCTGTATGATTTTTTTTTTGTATATTCATCGACATTTTCGCCAATTGTGACCCGAATCAAAAAATAATTTTTAGTTCGAAAACTTACACAACGTTTTATCGAAATCAGCTGTTTTTTTTATAAATCAAACAATAATATAAAATGGTAAGTATAAATCATCAGGTGAAGCCGTGGTGGTCTAGTAGTAGTGACACCCGCCTTACAATCGTGAGGTCGTGGGTTCAAATTCCGGTGCCGTACCAATGAGTTCTTTGGAATTTATGTACGGAATTTAACACCGCTGGCTTTTCGGTGAAGGAAAACATCGTGAGGCAACCTGCAAATGTCAGTAGAAGAAATTCGATGGCGTATGTGAATCCTCCAACCCACACTGGGCCAGCGTGGTGGGTATGGCCCAATCACCCTTCGAGGGTAGGCCTACGTCCTGCAGTGGACTATTAAAAAGGCTGATACAGTACAGTACAGTACATCAATTCGAGCGAACTATTCGATTTTTGTACACGATGGAAGTCGGTTTTGCTAATTTTTAATTTTTGCGAAAAATAATTATTCAGAGATAAGAAATAGTCTATGTTTTTTGACCTTTACATTAAAAAAATCAAGTCTTCCGTATTTTATAATATTAGAATAGATGTAAGGATTAGTATTTGATATCGGCAGTTATGGTTAGTACTTCATTAGTAAATCACGATTCGGTCAATTTTGTAACTAATGACCCGTTGCATCTTTGCCCGGTTACTGGTTATATTATACTAGCTGACCCGGCGAACTTCGTTTCACCAACTCAGTAACATTCTTTGGCTCTTGCACAACAACTATGCTAAAGATCATCACGTGATAAAATGCATAGTTAAAGATTCTATGAAATACATTTATTTATACATACGTATATAGATATTCCGGAAGAAATGTTCTAAAATATGAAAAGAAAACCCATACCTATAAGATGTGTAGTTCAGAAGACTTCAGCCACAACTTAAGACAGTCAAAAAGCGACTTTGATTTAAAAAGTGCAATATGTAGAAATAACTTTCCATTTATATTTTCAATGAAATATAACATATATTTTGTTCATTGATTAGTATAATAACAACAATTCGTTTATATTGCAGGAGTCTCAAATATTATCTCTATAAAACATCGATAAAATATTACAATAGAATTAGTTTGCTAGATAATAATATCCGATAAGTTATTACTTATTACATTTCGTTAAATTTACAGTCAAACTTGTTTATTTACTAAATAATGACTAAGAGAAGATTTTAATTTCTACAAAATATATTTTTTACATTTACCAAAAATAATTCTATAGTCTCATTAGCATACATGGTAGGTGACAGAGCTCAGTACTATCAAAAATAAGCGATCGGAATCCACCATTCTGAATATTTATAAAACGATATCAAATTACGCTCTAAAATGTATTATTTTACTGCGTAATTAGATATTTAATCAAACTTTTAAAATAGTATGTTATGAATAGTACCGGCCCCATGACACCTCCCTGAAAACACCAAGTAAAATTATACCACATCACTTTTATCCAGCAGCCCATTGTTGCTGCTTCCGTCTTCTTGTCAGATGTGATAATCCCTCAATGGCCTAACTGACTCGGCAGACGACCTTGGAGTAGGATCTACTCCAGAAAGGCCTAGTGACCCACTCCTACGCACGACTAAAGTCTTAGTACCATAGTCAGTGACAAAGTTCTCATTTCTAGTGGGAGTGTTGGCACGAACACTCTGGTATCCGCAGCATAGGGGATACCTGGATGTCAGGATCTTCTTGAACGCCTCTCGAAATTCAGTGTTGAAGATTGAATAGATGATGGGGTTGAAAGCTGAGTTGGAATATCCAAGCCATGTCAGAATTTTGAAGGCGAGATCTGCAAAGAAACCTTTAGTAAGATGTAACATTCACAGATAAATCATAAATGGTAAATAGAAGAATATATTAGAAGATATGTATGATAATAATAGGGGAACCAAAAATAATAATATACCTATATAATAGATAGGACTTTATTTCATACAAAAATTAAACATGAGTATAGGAATACATGAGTATATTTCACTTATATCATTTATAGAAACAAAACCTAAACTAGCAGTTCTCCGAGCAGTAGACTTCGCGACTGTTTAACTGAATATTCATAAGCCTGTACTATAACTCAACTCGCTCTTGAAATACTTGAACCATACTCTCAAATCTTGTTTGGCCAATAAAATAAATAATCGTAACGCTACAGAAAATTTCCCCCTTTCTAGGGAATTACTCCTTTAATCAAAAATTGACAAGAGACAAGAGACAAATTCCAAAAATATATTTAGAACCTGTGCACCAAATTTTATCAAGATTCGTTGAGAATGCGGCCGTTCAAAGAGAACCTGCATACGAAGAGATGAAAGTCTATTTTTCACAGTCAAAACGGAGAGGCCTTCGCTCATTTCACTCGCTTGGGCAGTAAGAATTACAATACAATTTTATAAACATAGACAATAAAGACAAATTTCAAAAATATATTTAGAACCTGTGCATCAAATTTTACCAAGATTCGTTGAGAATGCGGCCGTTCAAAGAGAAGAGATGAAAGACAATTTTTCACAGTCAAAACGAAGACGCCTTCGCTCATTTCGCTCGCTCGATCAGTAAGAATTACAATACAATTTTATAAACATAGACAATAAAGCTTTATCTGACACCTTAATTGCACCCATTTAGAACTAAAAGTATTTAAGTCTCTTATCAAAGCAATAAATAATATGAAGTTTCAAACATTGTTCATTCGCTCTTAAGAGGTCTGCGAAAGTTCACGCTATATGTCAACTTTAAAACTTTAGTACCTTTTGTTAAGAATTTGAACTTGATTCTACAAACTACGATTAGAACTATCGTTATCTCTAGTCTCAAGACCCAAAGACTTTACAATTAATATGCAAAGTGTGCTCAATAATATTAAGTTTCAGTTAAATTCTATAAAATAATGATATTTCAAAATGGTGCAAGATGGCGTTCGATAATAAATAATTAATTTGTATGAGAACTGTAGTTATCGTAACGTTTCATTGTCGCAATTTTGGAATAACAATCGTTAGCAAAATTTTGATTGTTTTAACTTTCTTTGAATTGGAGTTCGAGAGTTAGGTAAAATGATTGCAATATTTTTTTCTTCGAATAGTACACTTCAGTTGAGTTTAATCAAATCTAAGTAAAGCGCAAAGGTGACGTCCACAAGTTGTATATTATTCAGAGAAAAATGTTACCAAAATGGTATATACATCATTTGAAAGCTTATTGTATATGCTTTTCAAAAATATGTAGTTTTGATATTTTTTTCCCTCAATTTTTTTGAAATGTGAAAAATAATTTGTAAGAAAAATATAGCTTTTTTTGCTAGTTTAGCAATAATAAAGTGCTTCTATCGTTATTTTACTTGCATTCGTAGATGCTATTCTTCCATATTCGTCTCTTGATTTGCTAAAATTGAAAATTATAACGTACCAGTGTGACCAGTTAGTGGGTACAATGTGACAAAAAACATTTAAAAAGTGTGTCTAATTGGTAAAAATGCTTAAATTTTGGAAATTGGAGGTTACTTAATCAGGTTTACAGGAGATAAACTACCTATTGAGCCAATTATAAATAAATAAATATATTTATATATATAAACTCAAAATTAATTTTAAAAAAATCGGAGGGCTCTTCTTTGTTTTTAACCGATGTAATAGACTCAAAAAAATATGAGTGTTGTGGTTAGAATTTTTGATTATTATTATACCAGCCTCCATACATTTTGTGGACATGTCCTTTGCACAATATTTTGAATTAGGATAAATCAGTTTTAGTTGCATATACACTAATAACATTAGCAGCAGAAAAGTGATTAATTTGATCATATTGATTTGATTTGAAAAGAAATGAATTTAAATTTTACTTTGGTATACACTATACAGGTTTTAAAAACTAGAACATTGACGCAGAAGAACTGCACCCGGCACAGGAATAAGCCCCCCATGATGATACTGACAGTACCTTGCTGCCTTGTGATCAAACACGTAGTATACATACTACCGAATGTGATAAGCTAATGATAACTGACAGGAACGAAACTCAATAAAGACAAAATATTAACCATACCTGGTATACAAGTTTTGCAAAACGCAGCAACGATGTTAACGCAAAAGAACGGCACCCAACACAAGAGGAAGACTCCCATGATGATCCCCACAGTGATGGCTGCCTTGTGATCCGACACGTGGTACGGAGACGAGTGCACGTGAGTGTGGACGCGGGTTCGGACCGACTTGGTCCGGTTGTCGGGCAGCTGGACCGTGCGAGTCACGGCTCGGATGGACTTGACGTGTTTCTGAGCGTAGCAGTATAACCTGGTGACAATACATTTATTACTGGATTGGCCCATTTTTAGTGTCCTTAGAATAAATTCGATGGCGTATGTGAATCTAACTCGCCTTGCGCTGTACAGGGTGACTGCTTGATCACGCACAATACTCTAGGATGTAGTTGTCACTCACTTTTTCTGCAAGTCCAACCCTGAAATCTCCAAAAATCAGGATCTATACAAAACCTTTGCCCTAGATAAAATTTATGGGACAGCTGATTGTTATTTTGTGCTTTCAGGGTTGACCCTATAGTGATAATGAGTCACTATCACGAGCACAACTACATCCTACAGTTAAGTATTGTGAGTGACCAACCAATCACCTTGTATATTGGTTAATCCTCTTTGTGGGTATTCTTGTTTTGAAGATAGATCTTATCTTAATTTTATCTCTTATCTAGACTGACCCCTCCATCCATTCTTCCATCAGCTATAGGACGTCTACTGCTGAACATAGGCCTCTCTATGGATCTCCAACAAGACCAGTTGGTAGCGGAAGGCATCCAGCGTGATCCTACGGTTTTAATGAGGTTATCCGTCCATCTTGTGGGTGGACGTCCTGAGCTGTGATTGCCGGTACGTGGTCTCCACTCGAGAACTTTTCGACACCATTGGCCATCAGTAGACTGACCCCTGCTCAGTTACAATACGTTACTGTATTTTAGTGTACATTTACATGTTACCTACATACTCATATAGCACGATGAACTGATAGCTAATGGGGCCAAAAGTTCCTGAATTGCAGATCGCAGGCAGCCAATTACGTTTGCCAGTCTGCGGTTGCCTTTGCTGCTCTACTAGGCTATTATAACCACACCCCCACCTCCCTTCCCCCACACAGGGGACAGACGATTCAACAAAAACCGCATTATGCAGGAAGCAAGCTTTTTTGGTCTGTTCTGATCGACATATACCTACTGGGTATTTTTCTAGGCGACAGACATTCTAGGATGTCATCTTAATGACTTTACTGTGGAATATACTCTGAAAACGAAAAAACCAGGTAGATATTCTATTATATTGTTACGGGTTAAGAGTGTCGAGATTCGAAGGAAATAAACTTGTCACCTCTTAACTTCAGAAACTAGCTTCATTGAGCCTTTAGAAGTTCAATAAATAATCTTGTGATCAATCACTTTGGGTACAATTATCTTGAAGTTTGTACAAATAATGCTACTACGGAAGCCAAAAATGACTAAAATAATGTTTTTCGTTCTCTTTAAATAACACAACTTTTCACCATCACTCGAATATCACTAATCCCAGGTAAATGATTTTCAAAAAACTGCACAAATGCATTTTTGTTCATACACTCCTATAGGACTCATAGAATGAATGATGCCCTCGATATAATGCAATTGTTTATTTTTTCCATTGACTACTTTTCCACTTCAATGTACAGATAAAAAAGCGAATCGAATCGCCCAAGACTATTTTTGAAAGTCCTCATTCACTCCGCATTGTTTGGAGCGGGGCGAATGGGGACCTTCAAAAAGAGTCTTGGGCGATTCGCCCCGCGGGCTGAACCGCTTGCGGGGCGAATCGCCGCAATACTCGGCCCCGAGCAACCATGCCGAATGTTCTGCCATGATTCTGATTTTGATATTCTTGCCTATATTTTACTTATTAATTCTTTTATTCTACTTACATTTTTTAAGAGTCAGTGAACTTAAAAGTATTAAACAGCTTTAGAATTAATGCAGAATCAAATAAAATTAATGTATTTTAGTACAAGTTTCATGGTAGAGCACCAAGTGCTTGTGTACACCGCACGGATAGTTAGACAGTTGGACACATTTTTGGAAACGTTCTGATTACTATCTTTAATTAAGGATACTTTCAAAATAGATTGTATTTTAAGCCGTGGTGGTCTAGTTGTAGTAACACCCGACCTGCAATCGTGAGGTCGTGGGTTCAAATCCCGATCTCGTACCAATGAGTTTCTTTGGAACTTATGTACAGAATTTCACATCATTGGCTTTTCGGTGAAGGAAAGCATCGTGAGGTAATCTGCATACGTCCGTAGAAGAAATTCGATGGCGTATGTGAATGCACCAACCCGCACTGGACCAGCGTGGTGGATATGGCCCAATCACCCTTCGTGGGTAGGCCTACGTACTGCAGTGGACTATTAAAAAGGCTGGTACAGATTGTATTTTGCAATATTATTAGACTACTTACGTACAAGTTAATCTAGTACATTTTTTTGTATGTTGGTCTTTAACTTTTAGAAAATAGTGATTTTGCTAAATTTACTCATTACAACTAAGTCAAGGTCCCTGATATTGTAAAATAGAAAGCCGATTTCTACTCTGGAACTTAGAAATAGCTAAAATAAATCAGCTGTTTCATACAAAAGTACGTTGAATCTCTTTTAATTGTACAGAATAGTTGATTTTATTGCAATTTTGAGATTGGTCCTATTGTAACAATGGTCACAATAATTTGCACAATGTAAATATTTTAGTTTATCTTTTTGGTTCCAGTGTACATGTATATATCCATCGTTTACCTGTACAAAGATTTAGACATTGTGAAGAAAACTTAATTAAAAAAAAAAACTAAGTGTAAGCTTAAAAAATTCTCAGCATTGCTACGCAACTAAGCTCCGTGGAGACACTTAAGTAATCCGTTTAAGCAGTTAGGTAGGTACACGATTAATCTCGAAATACTGTAAAGGTGCCTGTTCACTACAAAATACGATGCCATTTTGACTGCCTCGGTGGCTCAGTGGTTAGTGACCCTAACTTCTGGATTAAAGAGGCGTGGGTTCGATCCCCACCCAGGGTAAATATTTATGTGATGAACAGAAGTGTTTGCTCTGTGTCTGGGTGTTATTTAGTTACTATCTATGTATATAAGTATGTATTTAAAAATAAGTTTATGTAGTATATCAGTCTCTAGCAGCCATATCACAAGATTTGCTTAGTTTGAGGTCAGAGGCCGTGTGTAAGATGTCCCAAAAAAATAAAATATTATTTATTATGCCCGTACTAGATGATACCATGAACGTATCAATCACAGAAAAGAATACAACTCGCTCTACCATGCCCACTTCAACGTACCATAAACTTATGTCAACATTAAGAGCGCTTGTTCATGGCAATTAGTTTCACTGAACAACGGAACGTTTTTTTCCACCGGATTTGCGGTGGTGTATGGACGATCAGCGGAGTGGGAACCGGCGTTTAGTCAGAAAGAGCTTACAGAGCCATATAGAGAGTGCCAGAAGATGAATCAGCCCAGCCAATATACAAAACAATGATAATTCTAATTCTCCTTTCGATGGTTATTTTAGAGGCGGCCCTCTACGCTAGATACCACTTGCAAGAGTATGCGTGCCGAGGTGAGCAGTGCTCACTGCAAGTTCAGTTTCACAGAAACACTTTCACTAATTCGGCGCCTTCGCAGACAGCGTTTCTAGCTTAATTGGACAAAGCATCTGGGTCGGAATCCCAGAGAGATGCAGGTCCGAATCCATTGACAAATTGACGCGTTCGCAACGCGTCAATTTTTGAAATGTTTATCACAAAAAAAAAGTTTCTATACACCTAGTGTGTGAAGCACGATAAAAATCATTTCATCAATTATTAATTACTACGATTTACAATTAATAGTTTTAGAATTAGTTTTTGTTTGACATATAACTGACGCCCTGGATGTCCATTCGGAGAAAAATGTAGACATTATGTTTATTGACGGTCCGTTATCCGGTAAAGAAAACAGTTGTGAACAAGCGCTCTAATCGTCTTGAATATTTTAATGGTATTAAAACGTTCCGTGCGTGGTACACGACGGTAGATACTAGTCATTGGCTAACGGCTTTGCCGAGACAGTAAGCAAAGTATAATATTATTTTTGCCTGTTACGTTTTTGGCACAGTCATGGTATGGTACGTTATCGTGAGTAGTCACCTTAAGAGTACTTTTGTCCTACTTCAATAGACTTTCAAGTCAAATCAAAATGATTAAAAGGGTTCAGCTATACAAGTTACAATATTTTGAGCAAATGGAATTATTTTTAACGAAATTTGAGTCAGTATACCAATGTAACTTTGGGTAAGCTTAAGTACTCTATTCATCCGTCAACTTGAATATAAACCGACTGGAGTATCAGAATATTTATTTAATAATTTAATAAACTGCGGAGTGCGGACCCTTTGGAAATTCTCTTGAAACGTAGCTGCTACGGGACGAAAATGTATTTTATTTTGTAATTGGTTACATAAGTTTAATTTTATTGATGAGATAAAAGAAAATGACTACTTGTTTTAAGTTTTTATCCGACACCATTTCAGGAATTCACATTTCAGGATAAATATTCAGAATTCAAAACTTATATAAACTAGCTTCGATAATGACTACTATAACTGATTTTTATTGATTTACTATACATTTATGTAGTGGCGTTAATTATCTACTCCCAAAAAAGTGTGTAGTAAAACTGATTTAATTTCAAATTTTAGGATTTTCGTTCAGTTGTTCGGGATGAACTATAAAATTACTTTTAAACCATCGTCAAATTTTATACAAATCTTTCCTATTATTTGATTTAATCATATGTCCGAAATTAATAGCTTTCTCTGGATTTAATTTCAATCAAAATTAAACGTAGCCACTCAAAACGGATGCACACAAGCGAGTGTGCTACCGTCGAGTCAATTCGGTTGAAATTAAAGAGACAGCTCTTGTTTGCTTGTGCTTTGAAATGCAATTTGGCAGACTCAGGTAGAGGCCTCGGGTAGTGGTTTAGATTTCAGCTAGAGTTCATTCTGTAAACTTTTTTCGAAAATGTCAACTTTAGCACTTTTTAACCAACTTCCAAAAAGGAGGAGGTTCTATGTTCATCTGTATGTATTTTTTGTGTATGTTCATCGATAATTTCGCCAATTGTAAACCGAATCCCGAGGTGGTCCCATTCAAATTTTAAAGAAATCGGCTGAGCCGTTGTTTATTATAAATAAACTATTGTCAAAATAAATTCGAGCGAAATATTCGAATTTATTCCAGGATTAAAGGTTTTGCCATTTTTTGCAAAAAATAATTATGTTATTGTAATATAACTTTGATCGGCTGTAGCACTTTTTATGATATATTATTACTAATATTTGAAAGCTGTCTTGACAAACCAGCCAACTTTCAAAGCATGTAATTTATGTGAAGAAATATACAGCGCCACTAGCGCCGCGTTTTTGAAACACTTTGTGCAAGTGCAAGTTCATACAAATTACATGCTTACGCGCTCGACGAAGAGCGTGTCATGTTTACGACAAAACTCACACTCAGCATACTGTACATCTACACAGTCATACGTATATTATCGGGACGTCTATAGCAGTGTTGGAGGTCGACCCCGATTTGGTTTCCTACGAAAAATCTGAACGTGTATAACATACACTGTATGTACATAACGGCTCTTATTCGCAAAAATCACTAAACATTATTGGTTTAGATAACTTTTTATGAAGTTCACTCTAAGTTTTACCCATATCCAGTATTTTTGTCCATTCCACAAAAATAGACTTTGATGAGGGAAACAAACTCGGGATGTCAAATATTAAAAAGTTCATTTGAACAATTAAAACTTATCTTTCAACTGTAATCAATCATAGACATCTTCTTGTTATATTAAAGAAATCGCCAATTGTAAACCGAATCCCGAGGTGGTCCCATTCAAATTTTAAAGAAATCGGCTGAGCCGTTGTTTATTATAAATAAATTATTGTCAAAATAAATTCGAGCGAAATATTCGAATTTTGTCCAGGATCAGACATCTATTCTTTTGTTAATTGAATATTAAATAATTTAACATTTTACACTTTTAACTTTGACATTTTAATTTTTAGTAATTTATCTATTTTATTTTGACATTTTCATTTGAATCCGCGAATAGATATTTTACGCCTTTATATGCTTGATGACAATGACAAGTGGCGACTCGATGTAAACTGCTGTCATTTTTACAGCTGTTATTAAGACACAACACAAGACAAAATAACCTCCTTCTAATGAATGAGTTTATTTTGTCATGTTTTGGTTGTGTGTATGATTTTGTTATTTGTTTTTTGATTTGTTTATAGGATTACATCTTAATTTCATAAAAGGCTGTGTAAAATGTAAATTATTCAGTGTCGATTAATGTTCATATAGTGTGTAAAACTTTTTAAATGTTGGTCGCATACATGTAAGTTTCGTGTTCATCATGTTTCATTGATAATTAGTTAATTAGTTTTAAGAACATTATGACATTTGCATGCCGAAAGGCCGAATATGGAGCTCTATTTATGTTGTTTCAATGTCAACCTATTGTACCCATATCCGCAAATAAATGAATATGAATATAACCTTATAATTAAAACCTTTTAGACCTGTGGTGTGGACCATAAGCAAAATATGCTAAATTTTGTAAAAATTCACTTGTTCTAAATATACTCTTAACTAGAATTAAAAACCTGAAAAAGATCGCGAAATATTGTTCAAAATGAATTGGCTGCCACGCCATCTTAACTTTTCGCTTCGTTTTTCATCCCACCTTCACAGTTTACATCCCACCTCCGTAGGTCGTCGCTCTCCCGGTAATTCAATAAACAGGCACAAAAGGATACAACTCTTTAGTTAATTCATCCAGAGTGATAGATTATCTAGCTCCACGGGCATCGTCCGAAAACAGACGTTGATTGATCACCCGTGAATACTTTGCTTTAGGTTGGGTACCTTGTATGTTCAGGAATACACACAAAGCCCTTCGTTTTTAGGACTAATTGTCATCATCATTATTGTGTTTTTGCCCTTATTCCGCTAGGTGGGGTCGTCACGTAGGTACGTCATCTCATCATCAACTCGTTTTAGAGGGAGAGACGTGGAAGAACGGGTGAAGGTCATTCTTCAGCGGCTCTTAGGCCATTTCTCTGACATGTTTGTAAATAATCTGTAATTGTTATTTTAAGAAAATAATATCCATACATTATGTGTTAGTTTTACCACCGTTTAGTACCTACACATTTCATTCTTAGTATTACTAGATGATCCTTATTTTTTCCTCGATAAAAAGTAAACAATAACACCCTTCAACTTTTAAACCATATTCAAACTAAAAATCTAGTCTATCTGTTGCTCTTTTGTGGAAGAGTAACAAACAGACCAATATACATAAAAATGTATAAATTTATATTTCTTAGCAATAATTTTATACCCAATTTATTTTTTTGCCATATTTTTTTTTGTTTTATTGGATTCGTTGATTATGAATATAATTATTATTTTGAGTAAATGTATTTGGAATATTAAGTTGGCAACATTAACTGTACCTGACTTACCTAATATAACGCAACATGGTTATAAGATTAATAAAGAATCTGAATCATACTTTAGCTAAGATATGTATGATTTGGTAAGTAGATATTTTTAGGGTTCCGTACCTCAAACGGAAAAAACGGAACCCTTATAGGATCACTTTGTTGTCCGTCTGTCCGTCTGTGTGTATGTCAAGACTCTTTATTTCGTTATGGATAGACAATGGTTATTTTCAGCAGTGAATGTTTTACGGATGAAAATACCAAGACAAAGTAGAACCTCAAATATACTAAACAAAAAGTACTATCGTAATAAGTACCGTAGTAAGTCATCGTGTAACGTAATTCAACAAATTCCCCAAATATCTTCAAGCTACATGCTACAAATTGTATGAAACTCTCAAACAAGATGGCAAAAGATATTACAATACGCATGTAACTTCTCTAATCTGTGATATTACTAAGTTCGCGGCTTCAATACTCCGTCTGAAGAAGATGTAACCAGATTTCCAAGTTCAGAATTACTCTGGAACACTGTACCGCAAAGTAGCTTCGTGGCAACGACTCACATCTAGAAAATAGACACCTATTTCTATAGATCTGCTGTTTCAGCCAAGACATAAGCTCAAAAATGCTTACACTGGCTATCATTTCTGAAGTGTTAAAATAAGTTACCACTGACTTAGTTTTATACTCACTACACCCCGATCGATTTGGTCACATTGATTTGGCCTTGGTGGGGCAGAATGGAAGTCGTTATAATTATTGTCCATAGTAATCTTTGTCTCTAACTTCTTATGAACTGTGCTAGCATAATTTATCGATTTATAAAGATAAATATTAGCTATCGTGCTGAATGAACTACCAATTTAAACGATAAATATGAAAAGCACGTAAATTATAATAATATTATCACTACATAGTATAAAACAAAGCCGTTTCCCGCTGTCTGTCCCTATGTATGCTTATATCTTTAAAATTACGCAACGAATATTGATGCTGTTTTTTAATAGATAAAAAGATTCAAGGGGTAGGTTTTAGGTTAGGTAGTATTACAATAATTTATTTTATCAATCGATGAAGAAATCGTCAATCGTAGTCGTCATTAAGTACCAATGTTTTGATTTTGTCAAGACCTATTCATTTTGTGTGTGTTGGTTTGTTTGTTACTCTTTCACACAGCAACGAATTGACTTGATTTTTTAGATCGATATATTGTAAAAATCAGAAATGTCATAGGCTACTTTTTACCTCGTAAAATTATCCATTTGAGATCAACCCCACAGCAACCCAAAAAATCCAAACCGCTGCGCAGACGAGGCCGCGGGTAAAAGCCAGTTATTAATTTTGAGACGTCTATTCAGTACGAAGCCGCTGTTTCATAGCTCGAGCTCTTATTCTCTTGATGAGTGAATTTACGTATGCAAAGGATATAACCATCTCGTTCCGCAATTTTCGAGTTTGAGAGCATAACCGATACAAAGCGCCTCAAAAGAAACTTTTCGTTTTATTGAGTTTCAGGCGTTCTAACGCCTTTATAAGCAAAAGACTTTCAGAGTTGCCATATTATTGTACCTCGTAATAGCTACTTAAATGTATTGTTGTGCAAGTACTTTTAATTCACGAATCCACAAAGGTACTTTTAATCTTTAAATAATAAAAATATTTAGCTTTTAATATCTTTAAAATTGTTATCATTAGTTTTTGTCCGGTAATACGAGAAATTCAAAACTTTTTACATGTATAGATACAAATTTATAAATTAAGATCATGATAGGAACTAGTCGAATTCTGCAAAGGCGTTATTCCGTTGTGTTTTTTTTTTTGTAAAGATACATGCAATAAATAAAATTGGAGTGGCAACATTTTGGTAAAACAAAATATGAATAGTTGGGGATCTATATTGAAAAAATAAACGAAACATCAACTCGAGAAAAAGAATAATGAAAGTAAAAGTCTTCTTCTTCTAGAAGAAGACTTTTTTTGGAGACGACAGCAACGTACGACTGGATAATATACTATTGAGGATAGTTTTAGCAAATAAAAAGGTGCACAGCTGCAAGCGGCGGTATAGATCAAGATGAGTTTCACGTACAAGCGTGTACGTGAAAAATTGCAAAAAACTGCTGAAATTGTTTTACATAACGTACCTGCAATATATGCTGATCATCACAATACAAGGTAGGTAGAAGGATATACAGCTGGAGACCACAGCATACGTTGGGGTGAGCACGAGCGCGCACGTGGGGTGCCGCGGGGGTCTCTGCGTGGCCAAGGCCTCTTCGTCCGGTCGGTGAAGGCCCAGAGATATGGGCAGGAAGCTCACTAGACCAGCTAGCAGCCATATTGTGGCGATAGTGACGATAGCTACCCGCCGGGTTACCCAGCGCCCGTATCTGAAAGAAATGGTTTAGTTAAATCATTATATTTTGACAAAATTATTGACATGACAAAAGAGACAGAGAGAAATGGATGGAAATGGAAAAAAAGAGGAGGTGTATGCCCTACTTCAGTAATTTAACGCAGTTATTAATAACATGATAAAGATAATGATTAATATTTTAAAAAAGGTCTTTAAGATTTAGATATAACCGACTGAAGCTGAGTGCTGAGGCTTGTCTAGATTTAAGTGAATCGGTTGGTGCGACATTCGTTTTGGTTCCAAACATGGTTCCGACATGGTTCCAAAATACTGAATCAAATGTAATGAAATAACTACAAATTATAAGACCATTTTATGATACAACAGCACTACCATCGGTCCACAAATGGCGAAGAAAATTCAAAAAAGCCAAGAGCGAGTCGGAATCACGCACGAAGGGTTCCGTACCTTATGGAAGACCCTTTAGTCTCATTTCAAGCGTCTACCTGTTGCCATTATTAATATAGAGCAAAAAATTTGTTGTATAGCCCCTCTTGAATATTCGTTTTATTCTTTTCTAGTACATATTCGTTGTTATAGCACCAAGTTAAATACATTATCATATCAACTGTCTAGCTATCACGTAACTTGGTGACAGACAGACAGACGGACGGCCTGACGGACGGCGGAGTCTTAGTAATAGGGTCCTGTTTTTACCCTTTGGGTACAGAACCTTAAAAAGTAGGTATACAACGAAATTCTCCTTTTCCAAAAATCGGTTAAAACGTGACAGCGATAACAAATGTGTCAAGGTTCACAAGCTGTCATAACTGTCATAAATAACAGCAATAAAACAATAAACCGGGCAGTATGTTACCGCCATATAATTTTATTAAGCGTCCGAGATCGAAGCGGTATATTTTTATGACAAGTTATGATTATGACTATGTCAGATTGATATTTCGTGGTTGCTGACGAAGCGTTATTGGTTGCAATACGGATTACGATTATGACGATATGATTTTTATTGTGCGAGAGGGAAAACTATTTGTATCATACTAGCAAATAAGAAGAGAAGAGATATATTCATAAGAGAGGTTTTCACGTCGCCAGTCAGTCGTAGTCAGTTATCTTAGAGGTTTTGGAACTGCCGCCAGTGCTAATTACATAGCATATACGAATTTATTCTTTATTTTTTTATTTTTAGAATATTCACTCTAAAAACGAATTTGAACAGCTCTCTAAATAGCACGACAGACTGAATCCCAAAGACAATTTGTCTCTAAAGGTATTTTTGTCCCTAAAGGCAGCAGTAGACGTCCTACCGTTACAGTTGAA
The DNA here is from genome assembly GCA_949316475.1 of Hypomecis punctinalis. Taxonomy (NCBI): domain Eukaryota; kingdom Metazoa; phylum Arthropoda; class Insecta; order Lepidoptera; family Geometridae; genus Hypomecis; species Hypomecis punctinalis. Next base: position 9,635,261 of record OX438818.1, on the reverse strand, counting down.
ATACCAAATGATGTTTGAATAGCTCCCTAAATAGCACGACAGACTGAATTACGAAGAAAATTTGTCTCTAATGGTATTTTGTCCCTAAAGGCAGCAGTAGACGTCCTACCGTTACAGTTGAAATACCAAATGATGTTTGAATAGCTCCCTAAATAGCACGACAGACTGAATCACGAAGACAATTTGTCTCTAATGGTATTTTGTCCCTAAAGGCAGCAATAGACGTCCTACCGTTACAGTTGAAATACCAAATGATGTTTGAATAGCTCCCTAAATAGCACGACAGACTGAATCACGAAGACAATTTGTCTCTAATGGTATTTTGTCCCTAAAGGCAGCAATATTCCTACCGTTACAGTTGAAATACCAAATGATGATGTATAGGTTCTCACCTCAAAGGATCTTTGATGTGTATGTACCGATCCAGGGATATTGCGCACAGGTTGAGGATGGAAGCGGTGGAGCACATGACGTCACACGCCACCCACGTGTCACAAAACTGCTCGCCGAACACCCAGTATCTAAAGTAAGAAGCAATAATATAAAATTAATTATAGCGGCTCTAAAATGTAGTCAAGTTATACAATGTTTTTGTTGTTTTTAAGCGGTGACATCTATAGCAAATTTTGAACAACTTTTATTATGAGACCAACTCTGAAAACGTAAAAAAAATGGTGTTCCATACGACTTTAGACAAAAAAATGCTGTTTTTTTGCGTTTTAAGAGTTGATCCCACAGTAAAAGTTATTCAAAATTTGCCATATATGTCACCGCATAAGGCTCCGACACCGGTAGACAAACACATTGTATACAGGGTTATTTCTAATCAATTAGCATCATTGTAGGGGCTTATTCTGTACATCAAAACTAACAACTTTTGTTCTACGACTTTCGTCAAAACTCAAAAAAAAATAATGTTTTTCCATAGAAAAATATAGTTCACCCACGACAAAATTTATGAAACAGCTGATTTTTTTTTATTGAGTTTTGACAAAAGTCGTAGAGCAAAAGTTGTTAGTTTTGATGCACAGAATAAGCCCCTAAAAGGATGCTAACTGATTAGAAATAACCCTGTATGTGTAGAGTTATGGTAAAATCTTAACCGTTAATAGAAGTGCAATTCTAAAAATGGTCAACAAAAATATCGGGTAAAGTTATAATTGTGAATAGAAGCTATTGCTGCGTTACACATCTTCGAAGTACGTGTGCCATCTTTACATTGACTTATTACGATCAAACTGGGGAAAAATACCATATACGCTCGCTAAAATCGTAAATCTTAGAAGAAGTCCCCCAGTAGGTGCTAAAACAGTCTGAAATTGCCGTATAATAGTAAAAGAATACCGTATTCTTCAGAACCACAACTGTGATTGCCGTACTAACAACTTGAGGGATTGTTAGTACGACACTCACAGTTGTGGATTGGCGATCGGGTAAAGCATAATTATACAATTAAACAACTAAGCTTTTTCATGATTTGGATGACTTGTTGAACTTTAAGCTTTTCGCTATCTTTTCCAGAATCTTTAGACAGTTAAATCCTTTAATACGTACTATTGATAGTCCCTCAGTACTTACCCTAATAAATCGTTGACTCCAGCGAAGGTCATAACAGCGGCTGCCACCAGCATATCAGCGATTGCCAACGATGCCAGGAACAGGTTGCCAATCCGTCTCAATCCTCTATCGGTGTATATTGCGATGCATACGAGTATGTTGCCAGCCACGCTCAGGAATATCAGGAGGGATAGGAATATGCCTGTGAACAAATTAAAAAGATGTAGCTTCTGTTTAACCCCAAGTGTAAAGTTATCATTGAGGTGCCGTGCCTTTAAAGGAAAAAAAAAGAACCCTAGGATCATATGTCGCTCATCTGGCATCCATCTATCCATTTCTCTGACCATTTGTATCTGCCTGTCTACTTATCAATCAAAATTATTTTTAAAATTATTCTCTGAAACGCTTTGAGATTGGAATGAAAATAAATAAGTCAGATGTGTGATTTTTTTGCAATTTCAGTTACTGCAAACCATCAGCTTTTTATAAATCCACTGTTAAAAGGTAAGCCGAAAAAAAGAACTTGGTGGATTTTCATACACCACATTTTTTCCGAAAGACGACCCGTATCCTCACAAAATTTTCTTTTACCGAAAAAGTAATAGTGTAAAATCAGAGCATGATTACAAAGAACGGATACGGAATCAAGATTACACCAATTAGATGAGCAGACCGCGCCATTTTGTTATTTATTATAAGCAGTAATACGAACAAATATGTATGATGAATACTCACCAACCAGCAGTATGGATAAAAGTGTGACAGCGTCCGGGTCCTCAGCCTCTTCATATGTGTCGTTCAACCCGCCAGTATCGTTCGACTGTGGCGCCACCTGTAGGCACAATTATCATTAGAAAGCAGTCGATATATAAGTAAAGGAATAAAAGAAGAATTTCGTGTGTGCGATGCAGAATTCGAGATAAAACAGGCGCCAGGATAAAAATGGTACTGCCTTTAAGTTAATCACAAGAAAAACGACCAACACTGGTAAAATTTGATTGGAGTAACACTAGAAATATTTTTTTAAATAATTAAAGTTGTTTCCACACTAAGTTTATATAGAAGAGTTCTTGAAGTAATAAAAAAGATTAAACCTTGCGACTTGTTTATGTTTCACACAAAAAAGTCTTTGAGAAGAAAGGGAATCTTTGCAAATTCAACGAGTACTACTCAACAACGACAATAATATAACTAAATGAATTCTTTTTCATTTTTACAAGTTACAACTTGTAAAAATGAAACGCAGTTCGAAGTAAGTCGGCATATCGAAAAAGAATTCATTTAGTTATATTATTGTCTTAAAAGAATTCATTTAGTATATTAGCTTTGATTTAACTTGCAATGTATGTATGTAAGTATGGAAGTTCGGGCGGAATCTTGCAAGTTAAACTTGACCAACTTCCCGGTTTTCGATTAAGCTGAAATTTGCACGCATATGTATATTGTGTGACAATGCAATATTATGGTACCCTGAAGCTGATCTGATGATGGAGTCGAAAGGTGGCCATAGGAACTCCTGCATCAAACACAAGAACAAAAGATAGACCTGTGGTGTTTGGGCTCGTTTTACTTGTCTTGGCTGGCACTCTGCTGCTAATAATATCCAGGATCTTAAAAGCTTATATTTAAAAAGTTGTATTTTTATAAATTTATATTTCTTTGGATGGTTTGGTCCCATAAATCCAAAATTTTACATAAACTCACAACATAAAAGTTGCACGCAAACATTTTTAAAAAACTGCCAGAATGTGGAACGCTTTGCCTGAGTCTGTCTTTCCGTTAAAGTACAATGTACCTAGGTGTCTTCAAATCTCGAGTAAATAGATATCTTTTAGGTAAGCGTGCTACATCCTAGACCGCATATCTGCTTAAAGTCAGGCAGTGTGTAGTCAAACGCAAACCTATTTGAAATAAAAAAATTGTTCTTCATTAATTCTACTGAATATTTAAACTGTCTTATCTACACTCAAATCACGAGAAAGTAATAAGATTGAAATGATGTAGAATAACGTAGAATACCTAATAATCTCGCCTTGTCTCTCAGAAGCCAGTAATAAACCTAAGTGGAATACCTCAGAGGTCTACCAAGGACCTTATTTGATGTAGGTTTTGAGGATCAAGGCTGTCTCCCCGACATTACAGAACACTTCTATTAGCTATGTAATTTATACTTGTAGTTAATGTGGTTATTATTATTTCTTTTATATCTATTAAGGTCTCGGGGTAAGCCCGGTCATTTTATAGGCTTCAGTGGAGCTTTAGTCAACACTGAGAGGTCCTTAAAACAATTAAAATTAAACTATTACGCTATTTTAAACACCCTTAATGAGTGAACTATTAGATGTGTTGACAAAAGTTCTGAGCAGTTCTGATGGGCTTATAAATATCTGGTATGATTATAAAGCTATAGAATGAGGTGCCCACACCTATATTTTCTAACCGACTTCCAAATAAGAGGAGGTCCTATGTTCGCCTGTATGTATGATTTTTCTTTGTGTATGTTCATCGATATTATCGCTAATTGTGATGCAATTTCCCGAGGTAGTGTTATTGAAATTTTATCGAAACCGTTTTTGAAAAATCAACAATAATGTAAACATTGTATACTTGTAAATCGTGATTGTATTATATGGTTCGATTCGAGCAAACTATTCGAATTTCGTTTATGTTTTAATAATTATGAAATACAATTTCGAAATCAGAGTTGAGGGATTTATCTGGCTGGACAAGTTAATTCGACAAATTACAATATCCAGCTGTATTGTATAATTCTGACTGAGGAAAATCACCAAAATTAATATAAACCCCAGACGGGCTTGTTTGAACCCAACATATTAATTCACTCAGATCAGTAGGTGTTTGTTCCATGCGAGTAAACAACGTAGCGAGTCTTGCGTGAATTTACTCGAAAATATGTGGAGAGGCAACGGTTGTTTACGCCTCAAACTCTCAAACTTGCTAAGTACTTATGTTTTACTTTTTCAGTCACGTATTTTGGTTTCGCGTAGCAAAATATATTATACCTACTTACTGCATTTGGCCTACAGTGACGCGAATAATATGAGCTTTCCAGTGTTTTATGTGTGTACTGTAGGTTGATTGAGCTACAAGTACATTTTGGTAAAAAAAAAAAGTTGTCTGTAAAAAGTCGGTTTACGGACGATAATTTTACGTGATATTACTTAAAAAAAACCGGACAAGGGCGAGTCAGGCTCGAACATCGAGGGTTCCGTACAAACACATTGTTAAAATAATTAAAAACCTGTTTTAGGATGTGCTAATGAAGTTCTTTTATATGATACCTTACATGATACGATTTACTCACTTTGAATTTTGAACCAATATTTTGTGAATTATGAGGCCCAATTTTTTGTGATTTAAATAAAAATGTACAGTTTTCAGATTTATTCCTAAATGTGTACTCTGCGACAATGCTTCTCGGCAAATTTCATAGTTCTATGTCAACGGCAAGTACCCTGTAGGTTTCGATTTTTGTGAGTGTCAAAATATGCGGTTTTTTACGACAAAAACGGCTCTTACTTTTTTAAACGATAACTGAGAAGTTTCTTTAACACAACTGCAAGAGACCATAGATATACGTATACAGTTTAAATTTCAACTCCATATCTTTACGCGTTCCCGAGATCAAGAGTCTTGACATACACACAGACGGACAGACGGACAACAAAGTGACCCTACAAGGGTTCTGTTTTTACCGTTTGAGGTACGGAACCCTAAAAATTAATTCGTTAATAATTTCAAGCATATGTGACCCAACAATGACAAGCGCAGCAGAAATAAACATCAACCTAAAAGAATCGCAGGCTTGGCGCTTGTAAGTACGAATGAGTGACAAAATAACACCAGTTATTGCTCTTGAAATATTTGAAATTAAATATTTCTTATACTTAAATGCTTACAGTTTTTGGATCAAACAGAAAGAAAAATATTATAAGTTTAAAATGTGTTTGAGTAAGTAAATTAGATAGAAATTCTAAAAAGAAAAGTACCGTTTATAAGTTAGATGTGTGAATAGTTACAGAGACGCTGCCTATATGACAATTAAAGACGCTCAATAATAGTGTTCGTATAACTACATAAGTATACTCTCAAATACTTTTATGGCATCTTATATCTGAATAACTATTTGCGACGGTATCTCTAACAAGGAAAAAGACATTTTCTGTAGAATAGATCTGTACAATTTTATATTTGGTATTGTAGTTGCCGCTGAATTTATTTAATTTCCCTAGAGATTTTCCAATTTGCTACAAATCCTAGATTTTCAAGTAAGATCCGAAAACTATTAATCTTGCTGTAGAATCTTAGTCAATTAGTTTGACTAGCTCCTATCCTATTACTCTGAATTTTCCATTAATTAGACATTGATCCAATGATAACTCTGTAATTGAAAGGCTGTGTTGTTGTTCAGATTTTTAGGTACATTTACTCATCTACACTTTGTATTTTCTGTACAATTTTGTGGAGAAGCCACCGTCAATATTCCTGAGCAAGTTTTACAGCCACGCGTACAATATTTTTAGTTCAGTCGCTCAGCCGTATCTTCGCATAAGTTGGTGGCAATTTTCAAACTTTTCGTTTTCAGTCTAGCTGATTTTGGTTAATTAAAACATTTGGAATCGTATTTGATTAACCCTGGCGTTTGAAGTGAAAAACTTTTTGCTGAAGCTCTGTTAATGAGTTCAGTATCAGAAGTTGTTGAAATATTTAGATTTAGTATTTATTTCTTGTTTTGCCATTTGTAGAGCTTACGAGTTGGTTACCGCATTTCCAGCATTTCAGGTTTTTTATCAACTGTTCTATAGGTTAACCAGTTCATTAGATGTAGATCATGGACTATCTTCTTACGTGTTACATATGAATCTTCATACCGATTTCGCCGGGTTTTAACCATTCTATACTTATTTTATGTATATATTTGAAGCTATTTTATTGCAGACTTTTAGACTCTCTTCGCTCGATATAAGCCGGAATTTACGAAAACGAGATCAATTTTTAAAACATTAAGGTGAGTCTACGCTAGACGAGCCGAGGACGAGCGCAGCACGAGCCGATCCAAAACTCGTGTAGTGTGGACCGACTTATGAGCCTAGAACTAGCGCGCTTTGAGCGATCGGGTTCGAATATTCTCCGCCTATTGTCGGTTTCTTGACGAAGACAAACGGATTTAAAAAGCGCGCTCATTCGAGGCTCGTAAGTCCTCAGAGCAAATAAAAAAACAATAGAGAACATCGTTGAACAGTCAAGTGAGGCCGGTATTTTATAAACGTGGTGAGTGCGTCGGTGTTGCGTCACTATAGTTCGACTGACAAGCCAAAGCGTGGCCTCACTTGATTGTTCGTTCTCGGCGTTTCGCCCCGCGGGGCGAATGGGGACCTTCAAAAAAGAGTCATGGGTGATTCGCCCCGCGGGCCCAAACGCCTGCGGGGCGAAACGCTGCAATACCTATCGATTTCGATTTACTCAAACGTCCAAACCGAACTATCAGTTCTGAAAGAAGGTTCATAACGACTAACTTAGCATAGACATTCATATTGTAGACAGAACTTCTGGATTAGGCCGCAGGACTGCGGTGGATGCCAACAGATTACGATTGGTTCTATCGAAAATGTATAGGACAAGTCTATGTACTTACATTGGTAGGCAACACAGAGACGAACTCCATCTTAAGCCGGTGGGGGTGGGCTCATGTTCAGGTGTTGGTGTCGGCCTTTAGTAGCAGGCTCTTCAGTAGGCGCCGAAATCGCCACGCTATGTGTAACGCCCCCATGTTCTCTTGTTACATATCTGGAACAAAGTAAAAAACGTTATTTAGGACAGTAACAATCCAATTTTAATGGAACCAACCGCCATTTGAGTGCTCGGGTGACCACTACCAAATTGGATCGAGTATCTGGTGGTTAGTCCAACAGTATAATTTATTAAGGCTGGTTAGAGGCTGTAGACTTGCCAGCCACCCCAACATCCAAGAAAACATCAGGATATTTGTAGCGATGTTGATTATCGACCCTGATTTAGTTGGCTCCAACTCAAACCTTAAATAAAAGCAGCAAACTTAAATAAACAGTGATTTAATAATATAAGGAGAAGGGTTCCGTACAAACATATTGTTAAAATGATTGAAAACCTGTTTTAGCATGTGCTAATGAAGTTATTTTATATGATACCTTACATGATACGATTTACTCACTTTGAATTTTGAACCCATATTTTGTGAATTTCGAGGCCCTTTTTTATGTGATATAAAAAAAATGTACAGTTGTCAGATTTATTCCTATATGTGTACTCTAAGATAATGCTCTTAGCCAAATTTCATAGTTCTATGTCATCGGGAAGTACCCGGTAGGTTTTGATTTTTGTGAGCGTTGAAATATGCGTTTTTTTACGACATAAACGGCTCTAACTTTTTTATACGGTAACTGAGAAGCTTTTCTTTTACACAACTGCAAGAATTCATAGGTTTACGTATATAGTTTAAATTTTAACTCGATATCTTTACGCGTTCCCGAGATAAAGAGTCTTGACATAAACACAGACGGACAGACGGACAACAAAGTGATCCTAAAAGGGTTCCGTTTTTTCTTTTTGAGGTACGGAACCCTAAAAAACAACCGGTTGCTCTACAGGAGTGCCGGCAGAAATGAAAACTGGCTCCCTCCGTCTTCCGAATGACAGGACATGCGGTAACCTGCTTTTATTAGTTTTACCTGTATGTTTGCTTGCTTGTAATCAACCCCTTTGAGCTCAATTTTGACCTACTTTGAGCGATCAGATTTTTTCAAACTTTGCACACCTATCAAAGACCGATGACAATGCATTGATAAAAAAAAAGAAAGAAAAATATTGATGTAGCGAGTTTTTTAGTTTTTTTTAACTATATTTACATTATTTACCAATGAAGTAGAAAACTGATACTTCAATGTTTTTTTTTTTTATCACTTAAATATATTTTAAAAAATTACTCACTTCGTCTACCAATTTACCTAGATTTCAAATAATTAAAGATCGTAATAGTAGATTGTATCATATGGGAGCCAAATTATATTTTACGGCGAGGGCGCTTTTTGAATCCAGAGCGAAGTGAGGGATTCTACTCTAGAATCCTTCACTCCTCGCTACGCTCGGGATTCTTTAGTAGAATCCTGAACGTAGCGAGGGATTCAAAGTAAGTCGCCCGAGCCAAAAAAATATTTTGTGTCCGAGTGCTACACTCTACTTTTCATCATCCTCTATGAGAAATTAAAATGTGCCTCATATTTTATTGTAACATTATTATTTAATAAAACATAAGAGTAACAACTAAATTAAAATTAAATGGTATCTAATAATAAAATAAATGAAAACTTAAATTTAGATTATTTTCATTTATTTTCTTAGCGCTGACCACTGACTAACTAACATTACAAATAGGTACTTCTAAATTCAAAAAATGCGGGGCAAAGTAACGCGCACTTATAAAGAGGATTAAAAACTCATTACTGCCCACTAAAAGTTCCTTATAGAAAACACCTCCTTTGGAGCACTTAAAGGCGAACCAAGTCGTCCTTTTCGAATAGATGTGATGAAAAGGTTATTTTTGTATGTAACTATTTATTTTGCGACAATGTTCTCCCGCGGGAATTGCTGTCTAGCAAAAATAACAATAACGAGAATGACGAGAACGGTTCAGACGAGACAGTTGAAATTTTCAAATTGAAAAATGAAATTGAATATTAGCATAAATAGATTACGTCTTGCTCGCTATCGGATGATCTCTGTGAGCTAAATTGCAAATTTTCAGTGAAAAAATGCTACTTTTATTATGATTTTTCTGAATAAGAATTTCAATTTATTCTGTTTACGTAATTAAGCACTATGCTACGCGGGGGCAGAGTCGTATCACGAAAAGAACTCCAAACATGATGATACCTAAGCGGCAGAAGTGGGAGTACTGTACTGTACCAGCCTTTTTAGTAGTCCACTGCAGGACGTAGGCCTACCCACGAAGGGTGATTGGGCCATATCCACCACGCGGGCCCAGTGCGGGTAGGTGGATTCACATACGCCATCGAATTTCTTCTACGGACGTATGCAGGTTGCCCCACGATGTTTACCTACACCGAAAAGCCTGTAGTGTGAAACAGTCAAAAAAGTGTGAATGAATTGTGTAAAAGATAATATTGTGGCCAATTATGAAAGCACCATCCTAAATTTAATAGCAATTTTAAATGTTGCTGTTTCTTTTTCACCATGTACATTTAGAAGAGAGAAGGTTATTCTAAATTGCTATAAAATTTAAGATGGCGGGCCACATTGTGCGAGAGAAAGGAGCTGATGATGGGATGGCGTATGATAGAGTGAAGTGGCGAAAGGAAACATGCTGCGCCGACCTCACATAGTGGGATAAGGGCAAGATGATGATGCTACGCTGTACTTATTATCAGTCTTTGACTAGCCTATTGCTGAACATAGGCCCTGCCCTTGAAAGGTGACTGAGCCATAAGCCATCATGCACACCACAATGCATGATGATTCTCTGTAGAAACAAAAAAAAACTTTTCATTTTTTACGCAAGGTACCTATATCTGATATTCACAGAGCAAATAAAAAAAATATTTTTTATTTGTTTTTTTTATTTTGTCTGAGGTGATATTTAACAAATTCGCCGATGCACACAAGCTATGCATCTCGCGAGTATAAACATTTTGTTTAGATCTACTTAGCAGGGGTTTCATTTCACATGAAAATAAAACGTAACATAAAGTTAAATAATTTGTGTAATTCACAGAGCACAACAGAACATATTTTATACGTGTACAATGTACATGCGTAACAGAATGCAGTGTTGTATGAGCGCACATATTTACATTTTTTTGCTAGATATTACAAGTATAAGCCAAGTAAATTGAAGGCTATTTTGTAGATCTATGACTTGAGCAATATAAACATTAGAAATAATCTCAAACTAGACGAGGTTTAGACTTTTTATTAACTAAGTAAATATTCGACTAAATTCTGTAGGTCGAAGGTTACTTTATATTTCCTTTTCTAGACTTTTTATGAATCCATTTAGTGAAAGATTTGGCAAAGGGCCCAATTTAATTGAAACGATTACGGTCTCAATAGCTTTCATTGTTCGTAAATTTTATTGGTCATAAAAAATTTACATTCGGAAATAACGATTCGGATTTCGGAGACTGCTTCTCGTTCAATAATCGAAAAGGGTCTTAGGATCAGGGGAGACGGAAACGCCATTTTTTTACTTTTTACCTTAAAGACTAGAAAGAGATAGTACCTATACTAAAATGTCATGCACACGTTGACTGAAACAACGCTCAAGCAAATGAAGCGTGAGATGTATTCAGCCGCTATTATTGGGGGACATTTTTTTTTACACACGGTCTCTGACCCCAAACTAAGCAAAGCTTGTGATATGACTTCCAGAGACTGACATAAATACATATTTTTAAACACATACCTATATAGATAGTACCTAAATAACACCCAGATACAGAGCAAACACTTATGTTCATCACAAAAATATTTGCCCTGGGTGGGGATCGAACCCACGCCTCTTTGACCCAGAAGCTAGGGTCACTAACCACTGAGCCACTGAGGCAGTCGACCGACGCAATATGACGCTAATATGTTTGTTGAAGTGAAACTACTAATGCGACTTCCAACAAGGTTGCGTTAAACGTTTAACGCTACCATGGAGGGGGTATGCAAGCACTGTCGCGTCGAAGTTTCACTTCTTTAGCGCGGAGGGACTCCACGAACTATTTTTTTCCCATGTGCATAGTGCATACACAATTACACGTCCACAAAAAATACAAGGTAAAAGTTACTCATATATGAGCTTATATGCCTTTGATTAATAATCCCTGCGTCTCGTAAAACAATCTTGCATTTATACTTATATCCTTACTACGGTACTAATATTGTAAATCCGAAAGAGTGTTTGTTACGCTTTCACGAAGACATCACAAAAAACACAATGTAAAAGTTACTCATAAAGATGAGTAGTACTTTTGATTAATAATCCCTGCGTTTTGTTAAACAATCTTGTAATTTTACTTATATATTTATTACTTTACTAATATTGTAGTAGCCGTGGTGGTCAAGAGGTAGCAACACCCGCCTTACAATCGTGAGGTCGTGGGTTCAAATCCCCGGTCCCGTACCAATGAGTTCTTTGGAATTTATGTACGGAATTTTACACCACTGGCTTTTCGGTGAAGGAAAACATCGTGAGGCAACCTGCATACGTCCTTAGAAGAGATTCGATGGTGTTTGTGAATCCACCAACCGCACTGGGCCAGCGTGGTGGATATGGCCCAATCACCCTTCGTGGGTAGGCCTACGTCCTGCAGTGGACTATTAAAAAAGGCTAGTACAGTATTGTAAGTCCGAAAGAATGTTTGTTACGCTTTTACGAAGACAACACAAAAAACACAAAGTAAAAGTTACTTATAAAGATGAGTAGGTAGTACTTTTGATTTATAATCCCCTGATTCCTGCGTTTCATTAAACAATCTTGTACTTTTACTTATATATTTACTAACGTACTAATATTATAAATCCAAAAGAGTGTTTGTTACGCTTTCACGAAGACATCACAAAAAAACACAAAGTAAAAGTTACTCATAAAGATGAGTAGTACTTTCGATTTATATACCCTGCATTTCGTTAAGCAATCTTGTACTTTTACTTATATATATATATATATATATATTACCGTACTAATATTTTAAATCCGAAAGAGTGTTTGTTACGCTTTTACGAAGCAATAGAATAAATTTACCTGATTTTGGACATGGATACAGTTCAAAAGTCGGAGAGAGACATATGGCTGCTTTTTATCCAGTTATAATAAAAGGCTCCGATGGGATGGCACAAAAGTCGAAATATTCAGACGAAGCCGCGGATTAAAGCTAGTAGCTAATTTTATATTCCTTGATCGTCACAACACAGTTCACTGCTTCAAATTTAGTGCGTGAATGACGGATATCTTGAAGCATCTCGGTGGAGCCAGGCCCTTAGAATATTTGCAATAATGTGGTCGATCAAAATTGGACTCCGAAGTGCTGCCGGGTTTGCGACCAGAATTTTGATTAGCGCTTTTAGGGTGAGTCGAAAAGGTAAAACATAAGACTTTGAAGAGGAAGTGATTCAATTTGCTTTGAAGTGTTTATGTATGAAAAAAACATACATTGTAAACAGTCAGAATCATCGCCATCCAGTATACCATCTAAGCTACTTATGCCAGCAGCCCAGAGCCACGCTGCGTTACTTTAAGGAGCTGGGCTGGCTCGGGTAGACGCTGGAGGGGGAAATGCACAAAATACCACATGCGGAACGTCAGTGGAGGATATGTCGCCCCTACTTCAAATGAGAATGAGAATCGGTCAAAATCTTTGAATGGTTATACTAATATTTTGTACATCAAAACAAATAACATGACTCAACACGTGTGCAATTAAAAACAAATATTCTGACTGATTTGTCTAATCTATTATCATTTTTAGTGTTAACAATAAAAAGTTCATCTATCTATCTAAAGCTACATGTTGAAAATTAAGTTCTGCGCAATAATTTCTTCGAGTAGTAGGTACCTGAGATTCGCAGGCAGTTGCAGGTTGAGCGGATTGGCAGGTTGAAGTGGCAATGGGCAGGGCACATAGCGCGGAGGACTGATGACCGGGGTCGAAAAGTTCTCGAGTGGAGACCACGTACCGGCAAGCGCAGCGTAGGACGTCCACCCACAAGGTGGACGGATGGCCTCATGGAGACCGCAGGATCGCGCTGGATGCAAGCCGCTACCAACCGGTCTTATTGGAAATCATTCGGGGAGGTCTATGTTCATCAGTGAACGTCCTATGGCTGAAATGATAATAATAAATAAATATAAATAAATAAATAAATATTTTGGGACATCTTAAACACGGCCTCTGACCCCAAACTAAGCAAAGCTTGTGATATGGCTGCCAGAGACTGATATACTACATACACATATTTTTAAATAGATACTTATATAGATAGAAACTAAATAACACCCAGACACAGAGCAAACACTTATGTTTATCACATAAATATTTGCCCTGGGTGGGGATCGAACCCACGCCTCTTTGATCCAGAACTTAGGGTCACTAACCACTGAGCCACCGAGGCAGTCATTGATGACCTGAGATTCGTTATAGAGACCACCCCTCTGTCAAAAGTTAGCTCTTAGCATCAGACATTTGTACCTAGTACTCAAAAGGAAATGTAAATTCTACATGCAGTCCTGTGTAATTATCCTTTCCTTGCAAATTTCCGTAGGTAATTATTTTCGAATTTATAGCATTTTATGTCATCATGAATCTCAACTTTTCTCCACAAATCATCCTTTTGTAAAACGGGAAACGCAACTTTAATTAAAGAAGCTGTAAGATGTTATTTGTTTTATACGAAAACTTTACTCGTTATTTGATACTTACCTTTCTTCCCTTTTTAGGGTTCCGTACACAAAAAGACTCGAGGAATCCCTAGAGGATTTTGTGACTCGTCTACCACAAAAGGATACAATAACGTCACTTAAATGGAGTAACTTATACTGGTAACCTGTTGAATTCTTTAAAGGTGTATTTTTGGAATAAAAAGTATCACGTTATTGTTTACATAGCTTCAATTTTTTTTTTCGTTAACTAAATGTTTGTAAGTAATAACGGATTTGTATCACCCGGCAACGACGATGTGGGAACCAAATGAGCAATGTAAGGAAATAAATAATATTTCAATGACGGTGTTTGTATTTTTAAGTGTCTTCATTATCATTTCTATTTTATCTTATTGCGTCCAGTACATCTCTGGTATCAGATCGTCTTTTCACTTCTTGCTTCATTATGGATCTTTATTGGATTTTAAATAATAAATCGTTAATTTAACAATTTGATCATCTTTTCATTTGTTTGTTATTGATATTTACGAGTAAGTAGGTATGTAGATGATTCCTATAAATTGTAAACTAAACTGACATAATCACTTAAAAACCGGACAAGTGAGAGTCAGGCTCGCACACCGAGGGTTCCGTACAAATCCAGATAATTTCACGAAAAGAAAGTTGTTAAAATCCTATATCATCGACAAAAAAGTTGTTTTTTTTTTTTACTTTTCTCGTCATACATTGTTAAAATAATTAAAAATCTGTTTTAGCATGAGCTAGTGAAGCTCTTTTATATGATACCTACCTTATATGATACGATTCTTTGAATTTCGAACCCATATTTTGTGAATTTTGAGTCCCTATTTTTTGTGATTTAAATAAAAATGTACAGTTTTCAGATTTATTCCTATATGTGTACGCCGAGACAATGCTTCTCGCCAAATTTCATAGTTCTGTGTCAACGGAAAGTAACCTGTAGGTTATGATTTTTGTGAGTGTCGAAATATGCGGTTTTTTACGACATAAACGGCTCTAACTTTTTTATACGGTAACTGAGAAGTTTTTCTTTTACACAACTGCAAGATTATCATACATATACGCATATAGTTTAAATTTCAGCTCGATACCTTTACGCGTTCCCGAGATAAAGAGTCTTGACATACACACAAACGGACAGACTGACAACAAAGTGATCCTATAAGGGTTCCGTTTTTTCCTTTTGAGGTACGGAACGCTTGACATTTTGATTTTTGTGCTATCCCATAAGAACCTTTTATTTTTTTGAGACAAAAAGTAGCCTAGGTCACTATTAGTCTTTCGAACTTTGTCCATAACCTAAAAACAAGGAAGTTTCATACGAGAACTGGAACGCTTACGAAGCAAAATTTAAAAAAGAAAAATGTACTTTCTTTCTATACGCAAAAGGTTTACATTTGTTTCTTACTTATCAAATGGGAAAAACATTCCGAGCAGGACAGCAACAACTGTTGGGCGTTGTCCCTTTCTCGAAACTTACCAGTATTAATAAAACTATTGGATGGTAGATTATGGTAATCATTAAATCGCATTTAATCGTACATGTTAATAAATAGATTAGCATAAAATGTATTCTAATTAACGTAATAAGTTCGATAATGTTCTGATTTTAATATTGGTACGTAATTATTTTTGCAATACAAAAACTGTTTTTTCATACTAGTAGAATTAGTAGTAATTTACCAACTACGCACGGCCGCACCTATGGCCGTTCCTAAAACAATATGGCTGATAATTTATGCAAAAGTCGTCATTCTGCTTGCTGCTTAATATTTTTATAAGTTGAAAAATGGTGAAAAATTGTTGCGTTAAGGGCTATAATAGTGCAGCTTATGCTGGTTGTGGAATTTCATTTTTTAGGTAAGTTTCTTGGTTTATTTACAAATTTCTTGTGTAGGGTGACAATAACAACAAAACATTTCGGGAATGTGATGTTAGGTTATAGAGAGAAGTAATTACTACTTGTATATAATCTAATACTACGTACGTTAGTAAGTCATTGTAATCAATTAAGAACCTACTTCTATGAAATATGCACTTTTCTTGTATAATAGCAAAATAATGAACTGTGTTGTACTTAGTAACTAGTACAGCTCGGTAACTACGGGTAGATATAATTTGCTGTCACGCTATTTATGAGCTAATTTTTATAATATTTCGCAAGATGGTTTAGTATATTCTAACAAGATTTGTAAATATGAGTAAAACTGGTCAAAAGCGAGTCGATATTTTCAATTTGTTTATTTATAGAAAATGTAACTTACAGCACTTAATACTAGGCTTTATATTTTATCCTTAAAGACTACGTATTAAAAAAATACATAAAATAGGACAGAATAAATACAACATGAATTAAAAGTTATAAGAATAGCAACGTGTTATTATTTTTTTACGCTAACTATACCTACCGTTAAATTTTATGAATATTTTGAGATCACAATTTGATTTCGCAATATGAAAAAATATTTTTAGCAATTATTGTTGTCCATTCGTCGGCAAAAATGTCTACTAGCGGGTGGGAGGCGCTGAGGGCATTAAGATGATGGTGTAGAGATAATATTGTAATAAACTGATGTACTCAGCCGAAAGGAGGTTTACTATAAGGCTATAGTTTGAGACTAGACTATAGTTTGATCTGCTGTTACATACATTTTCTCGATTCCGAGTTTCAGTTATGCATGAAACAGCTGCTTTTTTTCTCGAATTTCGGGTTGGTCTCATAGTAAACGTTCGTAATAATGGTCTTAATCAAGCAATTATTTTTACTTAATACAGGGTAAGCAGATAACCCTGTTTATAATAATATTTGAATTTCAGATTTATCCCACCTGAAATACAAATGATTTCCCTCATTCTTTTATTGGTATATACTTAGTGTTTTGTAGATTGTCCTATTAAATGAAATTACTGTATGGATACACTAGTAGAAAGAGATATATTCCAATGTTGGTGCTTTACTCTTCGGAACGTTTTTGGGATGCTCGTAATCATTCCAGTTCTCGTATGAAACTTCCTTGCCTAAAAATAATGTCAAAAGGTACAAAAAAACAAAAATACACTTCCTGATTTATAATATTAGTAAGGATTTTTGTTTGTACAGAACCTTCCCAGCATTGCTTTAGTTTCTATTGGCAGCTTTTATTTAATACCTTCTCTGATTGTGTTCTTAATTGCCAATCCAAGATTCAAATGGGAAGAGTTTGCCTTTATTTAACTGTTGTAAAACAAACAGAGAAATGAACCTTTTCTTCGAACAAAGTTTGAAGTAGGCGAGGGCAGTTAGCTTAACTTTTTAAATAAGTCCATGCAAATAGGTCGAACAGGAATGTCCATCAACTCTGTCGATGTTTTTTTGCTATATTAGAAAAGTTTGATTTCATACGAGAACAATATCGACACTAGTTGACCATTTTTTAAACGGCTTCAAAAAAGGAGTTTCTCGATATATTTTTCTCTGTTTTAATATGTTATGTTTGTGTAACTGATTTTGGTGTTTTTTTTTAATTTGGTAGGTCATATTTCATAGGTAGTCCCATTTAAATGTTATTAAAATCGACTAAGTTATTTTCGAATAATCGACAATAATTTGAATTTTTTTTACCGATGATCTTCCATTCAAATATTACACGTACGGTTGAATTCGGTTATGCCATTTTTGCCTAAAAATGATTGTTATTTCCCGCACTCGGGTATTTCCTAGTTCAGGAATAGTTCATTACATCGAGGGGAGAAAACGATCTATTTCTGTTCGAGAGTATGTTTAAGCCCGACGTGCAACGGAGAGGAAACGGAAAGGAAACTTGAGAACAAAAATAGAAATTTCTCCCGAGTGATACATAGTGCTTAACACTATACCTACGAGGAAAATAAAATATAATATTTCTTTAATTAAAGTTTCGGAAGTAAGTTATTAATGACTTCTTGGGCTGTATTTTTTTATTTCTGGTGGCGTCATCATTACAAAATTGTCACTTCCACTATCAGATGACATTTTAGGAAATTATTTAAAAAATTAAAAACTTGGTACTGTTAAATTATCAATTTAGTTAAAAACAAGATTTAACGCAACGAAATAAATTGCCGCGCTTTTTTTCGCATTGCAGAATAAGGCTGATATCTTCATTTCATTAAAAATAGAAATAAAAAAAAATTCCGCCTATTTTCTCTAATTATTTAATGTAAAACCTTTTTAAGATTTGAGGTTTGTATGTTTCCCGCCTCTTATTCTAATTATTTCATACAAAACCTTTTTAAGGTTTGACGTTTGTATTTTTTTATGTTCGCTGCTAAAAACAAAAGAAAGCTAGGCGGGCAGTAATGGATTTTCATACAACATTCCTGCCCTGCTTCGGAGGGCAGTATTAAAATTCCATATAACTTTTCGCGCCGCACATTTTTAAGGGAGAAATTACGGACTTTGTTTATGAATGAGTAATAAGACACTTTCCGAGTGGGTGTGGTATAAATAATAATAACCTAGATACTAGATGTACCGCAATCTTGTGCCTAGGTTACTCAGTGTAAGTACACTGAAAGTTTTATTTCTGCTTGTTTTCGAATTTTTCAGCATAGTTCCGTGGAACAGTATTCCAAGACTCGGTAAAATCTGTGCCACATGAGTATTTTTACACATTAAATATATTTAAAAGCCGAGATAGCTTAAACCATTATCATTCCAAATTGGTACAATACATAATGTAAAGTAAAAAGCCTTTATTTCAACTACATAATACATTCATAACAATTTACATTAAAAATTCTAACATTACTTTTATTAAACATATTTCAATTATTATTTATTTTTCATGTCAAATTTTGTACGCGTCACTTTATATCTTTAGTCCGTAATTTGTTTGACGATTTTACTTCTTCTATGATATGTCTACCTATATAAGACTTAGAATAAGGGCTAAAGCCTTATTCTGAGAATAACATGTTTCTAATATTATTTTTGCTAATGTAGTTGTCGCCTTTCTGGTGTAGTAGTGGCTCCCCCAGTTGTGCCCAAACTTTCTTTTCTCTTGCTATTTTCATCCACTGAACTCCGTGTCATTGAGTGAAAATGTCTTCCCATCGTCTATTCGGTCTTCCTCTATTTCTGTTGTCTCCTCTTGGAGTCCATTCTATAATGCATAAGTAAGTAAGTTCGTATAGGCCGGGTGGCTAGCCCTGGTGTCAGAGTTTTTAGGCCGCCTGAAGGCCTCTGACATGGCTAAACGGTTAAAACAACCGGGACCTACAATTTAACGTGTCATCCAGCCACGGTAGCGCTCAGTTGGAAAATGCCACCCGCGGTCACCCATCCAATTACTGACCGTGCAGAACGTTGCTTAATTTCGGTGATCGCTGACAAACACCTAATCAAACTACGCTACGAGCGCTACTGCATATATAGTATATACTATACATTTATACTGTTGAAATATAGGTAAAAATCTTTACTAAATAGTGGTCTATAAATAATCTATTATTAGAGTAATTGATTAATTAAAGTACATAATATCAATTGAACGGACAACTGCAATATCAACAGCGCGCGTGTGCTGAATGCATTGTTTATTTTCCTCTTATTTAATCCACACCTACGTATAATAAAATATCGGAACGTGACATTCTGAAAAAGATACTGATAAAAAAAATACCTACGCTACGCTACCTACTTAGTTTTATTCGTTAAGTGACTGGATAAACATTAGAATCAGGAATTTTCCGCTGGTCAAAGTGAGTAATGAAAAGAAATGTGAAGCATACACTTATACGTTTTACTGAAAGTCTTATAAGAAATTTTACGTTGTTGATTTAAAGATTCCGAGAGAAATTGAATCTTACGGATAAAACATCGAGGCACGAATATTTCCCTCGAAAGAGAAACAAAACAAAGAAAACTAAAAACAGACCTTCGATATCGCGATAAGAGTCCAGCACTAAGGTCGTCGGAGAGTAAAACTTAAGGTAGCCTTTCCACCAGCAGCTGAACAGC
This sequence comes from Hypomecis punctinalis, assembly GCA_949316475.1. NCBI lineage: Eukaryota > Metazoa > Arthropoda > Insecta > Lepidoptera > Geometridae > Hypomecis > Hypomecis punctinalis. Next base: position 9,615,264 of record OX438818.1, on the reverse strand, counting down.
TTTACTTTTTTTTTAAAGGTGAATTGACGGTATACCAAATCGTGCCTGGATATTTCAGTAGAGCGTAAGTAATTTAGAATATGTAATATTATGACCAACATTTGCTGTGAAGTTAATCATGAAATTGTAAAAATAAATATATTTATGCCGACACTTTGTCAATGAACATTGAATTGAACTTTTAATTTGTATACAGGGTTATTTCAAATCAATGAGCATCCTTGTAGGGGCTTATTCTGTACATCAAAACTAACAACTTTGATTGCGACTTATGTCAAAATTCACAAAAAAAAACAGGCGTTCCATACATTTTGTCGCGGGTGAACGAACGGATATATTTTTAAATGGAACAACAATTATTTTTTTTTAGTTTTGACAGAAGTCGCCGAGCAAAAGTTGTTAGTTTTGATATACAGAATAAGCCCCTAAGAGGATGCTAATTGATTAGAAATAACCCTGTATACCTATTGTAGGTTTTTTACAGTTTCGACGGTCCTATAATAAAAATTGCTCATTATGATGAGGATTAAAGTTTTATTCTTTTAACTCCTAAATCTGTATTGTTGTACAAGAATTATAATTAATATTATATTTATAATATTATGATTATAATAGAAACGCATTAAGTACATCTACTTGCAATATATATAAAGATGTAGAGAAAATACAAATTATAAATCTTAATATATATAAATTTCGTGTCACAATGTTTGTCCTCAATGGACTCCTAAACCACTTAACAGATTATAATAAAATTCGCACACCATGTGCAGTTCGATCAAACTTGAGAGATAGGATAGTTTAAATCTCAAATTATAGTCGCAATTTTAATTTATTTAGCCACAGCAACGCGTGGCCGGGTCAGCTAGTACTATTATATACTTTATGTATCGCGATAAATTTGCCCGTGTAGACACACACTTATCGACGAAAGCAACGTGATTGATTCGATCTTGTAAAATGATCCTTGTTTATAGTTTAGGAGCTGGCTTCTTATGTAATAACGAATAGCTATACGTATGAAGCCGTGGTGGTCAAGAGGTAGTGACACCCGCCTCACAATCGTGAGGTCGTGGGTTCGAATCCCCGGTCCCGTACCAATGCGTTCTTTAGAATTTATGTACGGAATTTCACACCACTGGCTTTTCGGTGAAGGAAAACATCGTGAGGCAACCTGCATACGTCCGTGGAAGAAATTCGATGGCGTATGTGAATCCACCAACCCGCACTGGGCCAGCGTGGTGAATATGGCCCAATCACCCTTCGTGGGTAGGCCTACGTCCTGCAGTGGACTATTAAAAAGGCTGGTACAGTACAGTACAGTACATACGTATGAATTTTTATATTATAGGTACACATATTTTGTGTCCAAAGACTTTTAAATAAATAAACATGCATTTTTTACATAAATAAAACGCATTTTATTGTTTGCAAAAGGTATATACTTACCCACAATACAATAAATAACCTAAAGTATGTCATGGTTCCACATTGCTCTACAAATCTTTAAATGATTTTCGCTCAAAACACTTTTGGTAGAATTAAAATGTAGTAAGTAAAGAAAATAAAATTTAATAGATAAGTTAGGTCACTTCTTATTTCAATAAATCGGAATCCCTAAGTAGATTTTAAACCGTATTCTCATGTTGATTTAAAATCATTGAAGTGTGAAACAAACACTTTATACCCTGGAGTCGTTGCCAAAACAACCAGTAGCTCCTCAACTATCTGAACCGTACTTATCCCTTACTGCCCTGTATATATTTACCGTCCGAAAGAGGCGAAGATATATCTGCAAGTTAAATGGAACGAAGTCGCAGCCCATTTTGTTTTGCAAGGGGCATTTTAAATGGTTCGCTAAAAAATTAAGAACAGTTAGTGGGCAGCAAATAAAATATTTTGTCTCCAGGTTTTGTTTCCCAAAAAACCTTTCGCGATAAACGCTTTTGAATAAATTTTAGCTATGCCATACAGTGTGGAATTTAATGCTATCAGCACACATCTTAGTAGTGGGCTTATAGATCAGTGGTCGTCAAACCGCGGCCATATTTTTTTACCTTGGGATGTTCCGTAGGCAGCGCGGTAATCTAAAACAACGCGGACTAGCATGTTATTATCAAGTTTATCAGTGTGCGGCCCTCAGTAACACTTCACACTCTCCCATGTGAACTTTGACCAGAGAATTTTGAGATCCCTGATATAGATCATACCTAGAAGTTATTGGTCTCATTAATTTATTTCAACATCTTAGATTTAATTTTTACAATATTTTTATAAAAAAAAAAAACATATATAACAACATTATAAAAACTTAACCTAGGTTGCCGCCAGCAGCGGGGTGGGGCTCAAGCTACCGGTGGTGGGGCTACAGACTGGGGAACTTCTTGACTATGCGCGCCGTGTCCAGGATTACTGACTTTTGAATCTGGTCCTTGACCCAACTGTCTAGCTAGAGCCTCTTGAGTAAGTAGAATTATTATTATATTGAATTTTGTTGTAGTTAATAATAGCAAATCAACTGATCGGTTGCAGTTATTTGATTAGTTTACTTTTAATTTAAATGTAGTTAAAAATAGGTACTATGCAAAAATATAATTGCTGACCAAAAATATTACTGACGAACATTTTATACTGCACCAACATGGCTTAACAGCTGCTGCTGATAGTTTAAATCGCACCCTTTCAGGAGCAGTTCTTAGCAGATGTTTATACAGTTTATTGTTTACTTAAAGGTTGTTTATTTTGTTTATTGTTTACTGCCCCTCTTAGTAGGGCACTTGTTGGTGTTAGGGAAATGCCATGGAGATTGGGGAGCAGAAACTTGAGGGTTTCGTTAATACTTTACGCTTGTGAATATACTAGGCTGCTTTAACTACTGTTTTAAAGAAACTGTTACATTATTATTTTTTTGAATCTTCGAGCAAATATCTATATTGTTGTTTATCGAGTTTTCTATAAATTCAATGTCTAATAATTGAGCTGCTTCATTTTCCAAGAACTGGGAGTCAGATATCGAAAGTTCTAGTAAGAATAAAACTATTTGTGTAACTATTTGTTGGTTTTATTTTAAACTAGATCCTGTCTGCGGCTTCATCTGCGTGATATTTTGACTTTTGTGCTAAAGGAACCTCTTATTCTCCTCTTTCGATATACTTAAAGTAGCTTACGTTAATTTGTCACTTCGAGCGAATATCTATAGAGTCACAATTGTGCAAAAAAGTGTCCTTTATAGTTAATAAAAAAAGGCAACCACAACGCCACACGATGATAAAGTGCTCGCTTACTAGTACTAATTAAGTGACATTGAAATTCGAGAAAACGGATAATTGTGAATTATTAAATGTAAACATCTAAGTCAGTATGTATGACGGCGCTCTGACATTTTTTACTACTTTTACGGGACTGTCGCTCTATAGATTTTTGCTCGTTTTGAATAATAAAAAGTGGTTAAGGTAATAAAACCAAACTGGCCAGGCCTAGGGACACTTTTCTGAAGCCTACATAATATTACAGCCTTGGCCAAAAATATTAGGCACCCTGTATTTTCACTATATCTCCTAAACTAATTTCACTCCTTTTAGGAATTTAAAAAAAATTAGGTGTCAATATAATCACATCAACAGAAATGAAAGCTTGTTTACTTGTTAGAGTCCAGAACACAAGTGTACAAACATTGCCTGATAAGACCGAAAGAAAACCGAGTCCTTTGTTTTCGGTCACCAGGTGTTTTATGACCTTAACAAAGAGCCGCTTAATATCCTAAGAAGTTATTTATGACCCCGGCAAGTCATTTAAGATAAGCACTCAGTTATTGGTTAAGTAGTAAACATGCAATTTGATTTTTTAAAGGTGTTTAATACTTTTGGCCAAGGTTGTATGTGAAATACCAGTTAAACAAGCGGGTTCCGCAATTGAACGTGTCACCTGCCGGGTTAGCATACGCACTAAGAAATAATTATATCAACGTGTTAGAAAGAGACAAAACTATGAATGAAAACCATGGATCCGCGGATGCTCACGTGCACGCCTCAGCACGCCTCCACGGCCCAGGCCGTCTCATTGCTCAACGGTTTCCTTGCTCAGCACCCGGATATTGACATTGTTGACGTTCAATTTGGCATTTGAATTATTGTATCGATTTCTTTAGTTATAATTATTTTTGATTGACATTGCTAACGTTATTCATTTAATTTTCTTTATTATAAAACTTGACATAATGAATTATTGATATTGGAATTTATTTAGTTCTATGTAATTTTTTTTATGATGTAATTGTTGGTACTTTGACAATTCTTATTTTTTGACATACCGTAAAGTGGTCATATTTGGAATTTGTAGGGCAATTTGAAACATTCTGAATAAAAGATTTACCCAAGAATATTTTTCTTTCTGGCAATAGTAGGTTTTTAGTTTTAACTACTGGTAACACTACCACAAAATGTCAGTGTAATCAAATCGGCTTTGAAGCTCCATGTGATTCTAAGACGCTACAGCATTACTTTTAAAAAAAGACCTGTAACAGCAAGTTTTTGAACCCGTCCTACTTTTGGTGATGTTGAGAAAAATAAAAAGGTTAGTAATGAATTGTTATTTGTAGGAATATTAACATGTTTCGCTGATTTATTAGCTATTTACGGTATTGCTGTAGCTCTTTTAGGTGGCCATTTTGTTGTGATTTTGTTTAATGGGGGTATTTGGGACATTTTTAGAGGTTATTCGAAACGTTCCAAAAAGCCCCAATTCCAAATAGCCCCTGCACTTACTTAAGGGGAGGCTTTGTTTATTTTATTTATCTATTTATTTATTTTGACTATTCTTTAGCTATTTTACCAGTTATGATTCTGATATAGCTGATATATCCGATAATGCCGATAAAGTTAATGACAGCGGCGACGAAAATAGTAAAGGAAAATGTTCAAAATACCTCGATATAAATAAATTTAATATATATGAAGACGACACCATCAGTGAGGATTCTGACAAATATGAGACTGTTGACCAATCCTGTGATTCGCATATGGAATTTGACGAGACTGATGGCAAAGGAATTGACAGGTCAGAAGAGATGACCGAACTTGAAAAAACATCTGCTATAAATACTTACGCTGAGGAAAATTATGACATTAACCAGGATGTGTTGGTTACATTGAAAAAGCAAAACCTAGAACTGAAGCATGTTATGAGATAAGGTTCTTTAAGACTTGTAAGAAACCGTTGAGGTTTATCTCTACTAAAAGGCCAGAACGTGATGATGTTCCAACATTATCTATAGTGAAAACAATTCAACTAACTCAAGACTCTGACAACCTAAAAGGGTTTGTTCTGTCCAATCAAGATGACGCTATATACTTTTCTTAAAATGTTACAGATATAAGATTGAAGTGCCATTTCAAAAAAATATATTTGGAGATCTTTATTATTATTTTTTACTAAGGTTGTGATTAAGATTTAGATTTTTATCGCTATTTGATAACAAGTACTTGGTTATTAGACTGATACGAAATGTCGATCTCAATAATTATAATCTAGGTTAACTACAGTAAGGAAGTAGGTACAGAGTTATGTGTCTTAATGGACCAAAATTATTTTTATTATTATTTTTACAGAATGTTGATTGGCTATTCAAAAATTTGTTCTTGTCTTCATACACAGCTTTAAACAGGTACCTAAACATGGTTAATATGTTTTTACTGTAATGTTACTGTAAGTTTCCGTTTTTTTTTCGAATAAAAGCATTAAAAATATTTTTCTTTTAATTACCTTACTTTTTTTTCCTAAAATACCTATAATAGCTTGCCCTTAAGTCTAGGTATTGTTCCAAATATCGCTAGTAGTGCTTTACTTGGGATACAACCGATAAAATGCGAAATTTCGATATGGAAAACCTTAGATTTCAAATAGCCCCCATTGTGGTATTATTTGGAACACCAAATTAAAAAAAAATTAAAAATAAAACTATGCTGGTTATCTAAATATAAACAAACTTACCAGGTAGAAAAACATGTGGGTTATCTATTTTTCACATAAAATTACTCAATTCGTTTATAGTTTATGTTCGCCTAAAACTTTTAATCCAAAACTTGTACCAAATAGCCCCAATTTACGGTATACATAATTATTTAGTTTTTTACATTTAGTAATTATTAGATTTTTTGTGAATTTAATATGTAATTAGGATTCGAAAGTATTATATTGGACTTATTGTACTCCGTTTGAATTTTGTATTGTTGACTCGACACACGTCTTGGCGTGGCTGTTAGTGTGACAAGTAAAGGAATGTAAATAAATAAATAAAGAAGAGTATATTCTGTTACTTTTAAACACGTCGGATTTTTTCTATGCGTGTCAAAATCTAAATAAAGATTATACTATACTATACTCTATAAAATTTAAGTTGATCTCTGCGACAGCTGTCAGAAAAATCACGCCTATGAAGTCCTGAATTTCTCAATAGTACAGACAGTACCTGTCAATGTCATACTTTGGCCTGTACAGTACCTCTCAATGTCATATTGGCATGCCGATTAGTGATGGGCGACGAATGATCGTGACCACAGAGTTTTAGATAGAGTTTTATTTAAAATATCGATAGTTTATTCTAACGATATTTTAAATGAAACTTAATTTATCATTAATTTTATTGTATATTTTAATATCATAACATTTTTTATATGTGTAATTAAATTAAACCCAATTATATGTTACATTAGCATCGATAATAGTGAAAAACGTCGATAGATACTATTGTTACATTATTATGAGTATATAATTAATATCATAACATTATTTACATGTGTACATACTTGATCTTAAATAATAGTAAGTAAATAAAATCCAATTTCTCAACTTCAACTACTCATTCGATTTAATTACAACATTGTTTGAAAATCGATTTTTTCCACCACTATCTCAACACTAAAAATGTCTATCTTCTATGTCAATGTCACTGTCGCAGAGATCAAGTCAAACTTTATAGAGTACTAGTTTTTACCCGCGGCTTCGCCCGCATATGCAATATATAATTATAATTTACAGCCTATGTGTTATTCTGATATATAAGCTATATTATTGCAAAGTTTCATCTCAATCCGTTCAGTAGTTTTTGCGTGAAAGAGTAACAAACATCCATTCATCCATCCATCCATTCATCCTCACAAACTTTCACGTTTATAATATTAGTAGGATAGTAATGAACAATGCATATTTGAACTGAATGAATGTAGCATTAATACCGTAAGTGCGACGAACCTTATTTTAGTACGTAGGTATATAATGTACTGTACTGTACTGTATCAGCCTTTTAACAGTCCACTGCAGGACGTAAGCCTACCCACAAAGGGTGATTGGGCCATATCCACCACGCAGGCCCAGTGAGGGTTGGTGGATTCGCATACACCATCGAATTTCTTCTACGGAAGTATGTAGGTTGCCTCACGATGTTTTCCTACACCGAAAACCCAGTGGTGTGAAATTCCGTACATAAATTCCAAAGAACTCATTGGTACGGGACCGGGATTTGAACCCACGACTTCACGATTGCAAGGCGGGTATCACTACCTCTAGGCCACCACGGCTTCATACATACGTCATTCACGGTATATAATGTACAAGTAAATAAACATTTACTTAATTATTTAAAAAAAGAAACATTTAATTTAGTAATAAATTTGACAAATGTAATGATTTGAATAAAAAATATGTTACGAAAAAAGTAAATAAACTGTTTTGTTTTTTTTTTGCTATACATCCAATAATAATTTCGAATATACTGTAGACTGATTGGCATAATTTGACCTTACCAAATTTCTTTCAGCCTTTCCGTAACCTTTACCAAGTTTTATGCGCTGTTTTTTCATGAAAAACTGATCAAAGTCTATCAAAAGTTAAGAACGAGGTAAACTAAACGAACAAACTTAAAAAGAAAACACGACCCCAACAAACTGGCAACAAATCGGCCTATTTCTGCGGCCGTTTCTCAGAACTTTTTCTCATAAAATATTCCATCCTACCTCATTCAACACTTTACCGAACTAGGGCCCAGACTCCACCAAAGAGGAATGAAGCAGAGATTCACGAAAATACACAGACCGTGTAAAAATTATACGGTCTGTGTATTTTTATATTATACACTTAGTGTTTTTTAGAGGACGCATATAATTCTAAAATCGTTGGACTCATTATTATGATGAATTTTAACTGTGGAACAAACCCTGAAGCTGAAAAAAAAGAAAAGAATTCTACGTTACAAACATAAGTACAAACAATCCAATTACTTTCTATGTAGTAGCAGTGTAGGTGGTTTTAGCATATAAAGTAGTATTGTATTATATTGTAGTTAATAAAGGCACTATTGCCCGTTAAAAAAAAATAAAAAAAATACAATCAAACATTAACATTAAACATAACCGTAAAATTAATCAAATACTGCATTTTGCTATGTATTTATGTATGTACTAGGTACTGCTCAAATGATTATCAAATTTATCAGATGCGTAATTCTTCTCGGCGCAATGTTTATCATATATACGCATTATTAGTGATTCGAAACGTGTTTCTAATTTATTGATTTATTTTGTTTGCGCGAAAAAAGTTTTAAGTTTTAACACATAATAAGTTTTTTTTCCACAAAATTATTCTAGCAAGCAAAACACAAAATTTGCCACAAAAAAGGCGATGTGAATTGTGTCGAGAAAAACTACCCAAATATTGCATGTCTATGCAATAGGTATATTTTTGAAGTGAAACTTCTGATGCGACTTCCAACAAAGTTGCGGCAAACGTTTAACGCTACCATGGAGGGGGTGTGAAAGCAATGTAGCGTCAAAGTTTCATTTCTTCCGCACAAAACGACTTCACACACTATTTTTTGGATTTTACACTTTGCTCATATTTGCAATAACTCTGCTCCGCTTTGGTAGAGTCTGAATAAACCGCGCTAAACTCTCCTATCTCGGGGCCGCCCCTTCGGGCCTTATTATATTCGCATTTGCGTACCCTTGAAAATAAATAGGAAGTTTTGCGGAAATATCCATTTTCGCTCTACATTAGTGGGTTTCATAAGTTGGAGACATGATTTTTAAGACGCTCTAACAGTAAGCTTTTAGCTATTTTACAATAATGTCTTGCATTATACAAATAGAGTCTAAAATCGCGTGTCGTTTGTTTTTAGACTCGAGATGAGAATTCGATAATTTTTCGCAGTTTTAGTTCGTTTAAAAAGATATAAGGCCATGTTTGCATTAAAATATATGTGTATAGATAGATATGTCTTTAGTTTAGTAAATTTCCTATTTTAAGATTACAAAAAATATAGTAGTTATCGATCTAAATATTGACAAATGTGAAACGAAAGATTTTTTTCTAAAGCTTTTTTTGTGATTTTTTTTTCAAGATACCAAATATTTTTTTTGCAATATTATTGTAAAAGTCTCTCTTGCGAACTGTTATTGTGTGCTCTGTATTTTTTTCAAGTTTGTATCAGTAACAGTTACGCCTAACTGTGCGACGAAAAAACATGACGTTTTACGGATTTTTGTCTTTGGGTAGCGCCTTAACTTTATAGGTACATTGAATAATGGAATAGATGAATCCTTTTCACAACGGAACAAGGCGGAGGTCGCATAAATACCATCTCTACATAGCGACGAACCACGTGCTCGTACTAAGCGATTCGCTTCTTCCTTTATAATGCGGAACGCCAGGGATTGGAATGCCCTGCCTCCGTCATTGTTTCCTGACAATTACAATTTGGATATCTTCAAGTCAAGAGTGAATAGGTATCTTCTAGGTCTATCTAATCCATCTCCGGCTACAACTTCGCTTTCCATCAGAGGAGTTGGTGGCCAAATGCAGAACTATTCTACTAAAAAAAATAGATAAGATTTTAATGACTAGCACCTGTTACCAATGTACCTAAAATGATGTTACCTATAATAAATATTGTAAGTAAGTAAGTAAGTTCGTATAGGCCGGGTGGCTAGCCCTGGTGTCAGAGTTTTGAAGCCGCCTGAAAGCCTCTGACATGGCTAAGCGGTTAAAACAACCGGGACCTACAATTTAACGTGTCATCCGATCATAAATATTGTGATAAAAACACAATTTAGACATTGTAAATATTATAATATGTTATGTTACCCTATACATTTTATGTTCTGTGTGTATTATAGTAGTTATAAGATATAACACCTACCTATACCTATAAAAATAGGTGGGCATGTATTGTGAAAATATTGCACGCCCGAAAAGGGTAAGACTGTGTGTATACTTCTCTTATAATTTTTTAACAACTTATGTACTAGTTTTATAGCAACGATATTCTGATTTTGATAAGAATGTTTTTTTTTTCAATGAACGAAAGAATTTCTAAGAAAAATGATTTGTATGTACAAAATTAATTTTTAACAAATTAAATTATTCACATCTACAGCTCTATTGGTAAATACATAGAGAGTGTCGCAGTGCAGGGAATTTAAAAAGTAATAAACTCATCGTTATCAATGATTTTTACTACGGAACCAACCCCTTAATCGTAAAAAGATTAGCGATTTATTTTTAACATAATTTAAAAAAGGTTGTTCGACTCTCAACAAAATATAGTTGTTTGTAAATATGTACCCATAGTAAAAGTTGTAAAATCCTTGTCCTTTACAAAACATTACGTTACATAATATATTTATTTATTCATTTATTGCAAATATATACATAATTCAGTTAAAAACTAGATTGATTAAACATATGGCATATATATCCTGTATTGAGGGCGCAGCAATAGCTAGTACTAACTTAAATAGGTATTATTAAAACACTATTCTTATCATACAATATGACATACTTATTTTATGCACATAACACAATTACACAAGGTACAATAATAATTGCATTACTTATAATTTTAGACACCAATGATACATTTTTATTTATTACTAGCGGACCCGGCGAACTTCGTTTCGCTTTCCGTAAGAACCTTGTACAGAGTATTAGAAAACTACAAAAAAAAAATAAGCCAAATCGGTCAAGCCGGTTTCATGTTATGTCGTGACAACGGAAAACGGGTTTCATTTTTATATATATATAGATTATTTGAAGAGGTATATATAGGTCGCGTCACACAAGTTGATGGAATTGAAGTTAGCTAACAAAAAAACCTGTCTAGCTAACCTGTGTTAGCCAACTTGTGTTACGCGGTTTATACCTAGGTGCCTATGCAAAAACTTATGTGTTTTCTTAACTTATGACATATGATTGATAAGTCGATACCATAAATCTGATTTTGATATTATGATGAGGGTTTATCAGACCTTCATCAGACATAATTATACGCTACGTTAGGCTTAAGGGTAAATTTAATCTGTGTTTGACATATTCAAACATTAATTCCTGATTCTGACATTAGAGCTGACGTGCAACTTGCGTGCAACATTTGCATTGTGCAACGTTGCACGTCAGATAGACACAGACACGCACAGATACAATCGGCTGCAGTTCTACTAGAAAATATATGCGCCACATAATATTGAAAACATGTTTGCAGACGTATCAATAAGAGCAGTATCATATGGAACGTGCGACAGGAATATTTCTAATCTATTATCATCCTCTTAGGGGCTTATTCTGTACAACAAAACTAACAGCTTTTGCACTACGACTTTTGTCAAAACTGAAAAAAAACCAGCACCACCATGGAACACCATACATTTTGTCGAGGGTGAACGATATTTTTTCTATAGAAATAATTTTTTTTGACAATAAATAAAAGTCGTAGAACAAAAGTTGTTAGTTTTGATGTACAGAATAAGCCCCTGAAAGGATGATAATTTATTAGAAATAACCCTGTATACTACATCAAGACAGCAATATCGTGCTGGATACTCGTATATATGTGATTTCCAACAGGTCATTCTTACATAGACAATTATGTCTAACAGTAGACGTCCTCCGTACAAATCTTGGGTATTTATGTTACTCACAGGCTAATTTGTATCCTGAAAAATAAAGGGTTCTGTAAAGTTTGCATAATAATTATTTTTCCCAAAAGATGGCATGTGGCTGAGCCGATCTCGAAATTATTATTAAATGGTACCAATTTCGAAGTATATACTCTTTGCAGTAAAAAAATAATTATTGAAATCGGATCGCTATGTAAAAAGTTATGCGAGGTTGCACATAAAAAAAAACAAATATACACGTCGAATTGAGTACCTTCTCCGTTTCGTCGGTCAAAAATTAACAATACGATAAACATTTTCGTTTACTACAAAAACGTACAAAGATATCATATAAATTAAATTTGAATAGCCAATGTGACTACATGGGCTATTAATGTGCTCGAGACATGTCATTATTAATGCATGCTAATACACCGACTCAGTTTAAATTGAGCGGTTGTTAAGAAATTAGGTATCGAGAAATAGGAAACTACGTGCATGTATTGAGATTTAATAGTACCTACATTGTACACCGAGGGGAGAAAACGATCTATTTCTGTTCGAGAGTCTTTAACTTAGGAAACTAGAGAACAGAAATAGAACTTTCTCCCGAGTGATACAAAGTGCTTTATACTACACCTACGAGGAAAATAAAATACAATATTTCATTAACTAAAGTTTAGGAAGCAAGTTATTTATGACTTCTTGAGCTGTATTTTTTAATTCTGATGGCGTCATCATTACAAAATCGTCACTTTCACTATCAAATGACATCGTGGAAAATTATTTAGAAAATTAAAAGATAGGCAAGCAAAATTTAACGCAACAAAATAAATTGCCGCGCTTTTTTTTCTATACTGTACTAGCCTTTTAAAAGTCCTCTGCTGGACATAGGTCTAACAGAAAATGGTTAGGCCAAGCTGGCTTAGTGGATCCACATACGCCATGGAATTTATTTTCTCACAATGTTCTCCATCACCGAAAAGCCAACGGTAACGAATCGCACTCGTCAGCGTGGGCTCCAAAGCTGAACGCGCATATATACTCACCGCAGAAACTGAACGCGGCGCTGTTATCAATCTTCAAATGCGTAAGATAAAAACATGCGTAGGATATCTCTGACATATTTATTTACCTTCGTGACTGACTACAATCTCGCGGCGACAATACTAATACCTAATGTGTCCCCGACAGCCCAGCTACTTGGCACTGGCAGGCCCTAAATGATATGGCGCTACAAACTTGACACTTTCAATAAGCAATTATCCAAAACAGAAAAAAATGCCAGGTCGATGGGTTATCCGCAGCTTGTATTTTATGTATGAATTCTTGAAGATGGCAATTTTTTTTGTTTAGTAGTAAAAAGACGTTGAACATGGACACCATCAATTTTTTTTTCTCCTTCCACAGTTGTTTATTATATACCACCAACCACATTTTTTTGTACTCTGATTTCTGTCCATCCAAAGGTAGCCTGGAAGAAATCGTTCAAGGCGATAAGGCCGCCATTGTACCACCTAATTTTTAAGAATATTGTGTATTTTGTTATTTATACTGTTTTTTTGGTGTGCTAAAGTTATATTGTATTGTATAGTATCAATATATGACGCATTGACGCATGAAAAGGTATCCGTTATATGCATTTTTTTCTTTTTATCATCTAAGTTTTGCAACCCAATCGGTCTCTATAGTGCTCGAGTAAATCCAATTTAGCATCGTGGGCTCCCCTACCATAGTCTACTGCTATAGCGTAAAGTTGGAATCGTCCACTTATCCACACTGCAAGATCCGTAGTTTCGTCAAATTCTGTAATTATATCTTCGCTTCGCGCGGTTCTTGCGGCACGAATAAGTGCGCGATCAGCCCAATTCTCGCCAGCCCAATCCAAATAAGCGTCTATCAGATGGGCATATTGTTTCTCATGTAATATTCATCAGCTGTCGATGTCGATTTGCGATTGATCGACATAAATACCGAATTGCTATAATATATTACAAGCACAGAATTGCCAGTAGGCAATATTATGTATCAACATGAATTGTAATAGCGGAATAAGTTTTAGAAGTGAAAACTTCTTTAGCGGCGTTATGCAGTTTTTGGGATGGGTAAAAATGTTAAACTCGTCACAGGACACGTTGCCTATACTCTATAAAATTTAACTTGATCTCTGCAACAGTGACATTGGCAGAGAAGATTGACCTTTTTAGAGTTGAGATAGTGGTGGAAAAATTTTTCATATTTTTTCCATTTCGATTTTCAAACAATGTTGTAATGAAATCGAATGAGTAGTTGAAGGTGAGAAATTGGATTTTATTTAAGTACTTACTATTATTTAAGATCAAGTATACTTATCATGGAGATTTTATCAACTTACTTCCAACTTCCAATTTTGTGAAATTTTCTGGATTTGTACGGAACCCTGGATGTCCGATCTTGACTCGTATTTGTCCGGTTTTTTTTGTTTAGGAACCTATGTATAATGAAATATTTATTATTCTCATGTTGCTTTGAAGCGTTTTTCATCTCTAACCTCGAATTGTGCAAAAACAATAAAATAAGGCTATGAAGATTGTGCAGCAGCATTATTGGTGCAAGCCTGGGGGAGCGAGACTATCTAAAAACTTTACAGAGTGGAATTTCAACAACTCGAGCAACTCGTTAACAGATTCTTTGATTATCTACATAATCAAAGAACAGATTGATACTTTTTCTAATAGGATGGTAATATTAAAACCAAAAAAATGTTTTTTCACTTCAATAATTAGAACAAGTCAATATTCTGTGAAGTTTATCTACTGACGTGACTGTATCCACAAAAATAGATTAGCAGCTCCCACTGGGCATTACAGTAATGGATACTATCACTAATCCATCGCTCAGCGTTGACACTAATCAGAAAAGGCTTGTTTTCACGCGACTTGTAGCATTACTTACAAGTCTTGTAATAATAGTAGATTAGTAGCCAAGGGCTGTAAGGCATCAATTGCAGCCCGAGATATTTATAGTTCGAGGGTGCAATTGGTGCTTACATCCGAGCTAACTATTCTGCTTTACATCTCGATTGTGAGGTAAGTAGAAATAAACCAGCATGGCATCAACCATTACAAGAATAATAATAGATTACTTAACGCTTTTCTTAAGGGCTTTTCTAGTTACATTATTATCAGAACCTACCTACCGAACATGAGAGATGTAATAGTAGATTACTTACCGCCCTAGGGCTTTTTTAGCTACGTTATTACCCTAGAGCGCTTATTAGTCACCTACAAGCCCCATTTGGAGGTAATAAGAACCTACTTACCGAACATGAGAGATGTAAAATACGTTCTATAATAGGCACATTTACTAAAAATATGATTAGTCTGTCAAAAAGATTATTAAAAATATTAGACAGATATTTAGTGGCAAAAGAAAAAATAAGTGTCCTATATTTTTTGATTATATAATTCACGTTAATAATTTTAATTTACCCAGTCATCTTGCCTATTACACTCAGTACTAGGGTATGGGGGTGTTAGTTGAGCATACTGGTAATTTGGACAATCTCGATATTTTGAAAACTATGCACCGCGCGCTAATGCACCAAGCTGCGGTAAGAAGCAGTCGCTATATGGACATATCCAACGACTTCCAGCTATGAAATGATTTTAATTCTTTAGTGCATCCCACACTAGGTTTATCTCTAAGAGTTATTTTTGTGATAAACATTTCAAAAATTCGTTGCGGATGCAGGACTCGATCCTTGCGTCTTCGGAACACTAGCCCGACGCTCTGCCCAACTGAGCGAATCTGAAGTACTGCCTCCGCGTCAAATTTGTGAAGTGTTTATCATTTCAACCAACTTATAGCGTTGGCGGCGCCACCTGTGATACTCGTATTAGACAGGTTATCACTCAATTGAAGTTATAAGAACTTCTGAATATTGACGAGAGATGGCGCACTACTAAAACAATGAAATGATTTTAATTTTATTGTGCATCCTACACAAGGTTTATCTCAAAGAGTTATTTTTGAGAACAAAAACATTTCAAAAATTCCAGCTAGCTTAACATACGATTACAAAAAAGAGTTCTTTCGACGTGTAAAAAAGTGACAGAAATATACTTCACCATAACTTTTTTCTAACCATCAAGGAAAAATGGCGTCGATGGTTCTAACAGACCGAAAGAATTATTTCGCGGTGCCGTATATTACTACGCCGGCAGGGCGACTTATCTATCAAATGTAGTATAAATAAATAAATATTTTGGGACATCTTACACACGGCCTCTGACCCCAAACAAAGCAAAGCTTGTGATATGGATGTCAGAGACTGATATACTACATATACTTATTTTTAAATACATACTTATATAGATAGTAACTAAATAACACCCAGACACAGAGCAAACATTTATTTTCATCACATAAATATTTGCCCTGAAGGGGATCGAACCCACGCCTCTTTGATCCAGAATTTAGGGTCACTAACCACTAAGCCACCGAGGCAATCAAATACGATATACGAGTACATTGTTTATTTTGAGTCCAAAAAGTAAAAATATCGTCTCGATCGAGGTAATGTACTGCGCAGGTATAAAAACATGTCGAATAGGTGTCGGTCTGCCGAATTACTATTGATTGCTGTAAATTATACAAATAGGCGTTTAAATTGTACTCGTAAATACCCTTGTGTTGTAAGTATTAATAAACAGACCCGTCTCAGAATGGACCAATCAATTACTAATACTATAGTTAGTAATAACAATTTGTATCTTACTAACTGATAGCTGTTTCTTGGAAAGTGCTAACGACTTGACCAGAATAATTGCAGTTTCTGTTACGTAATAATTTAACGACGTCCGGACTGAACAATTTTCAGATGGGTGACCGAAGGTGGCACATAGAAATGAAAAATCGTTTGTTCCATATAAAATTATAAATCCAGCTCCGAATCACTTCCTTTCCGCTAAGCGCAGCAGTTCTGGATAGCTTTGTATATTGATACTAAAGAACTAATCTATCTCATTGGATTTAAAAACGTGGCTCTTATCGGTAGAGCAACTTCCACGTATTGCGGTCTTCCGCCAGTGTCTTCACCTCCCTGTACGACATGGCATCTACCTTCTCTTTAATCTGATCTAAAAACGTCCTCCGTGGTCCTCCTCTTCCTCTTATTCCTTCTACTTTTCCTTCTATTATGATTGATTTTCATTAGGTTGTCATGTCGTAAAAGATGGCTAAACATCTTTCCTAAGTTGTATTTTTTAACAACTAGGTGTTTTCTATGTAAATAATGTCTCTAGTTTAGGCCACTATATCTTGTTCTCGTCAGTTCATACTCGTGCATGGTTGCCTGGAAGAAATCACCTTGGGTGATATGGCCGCCAGTTTATAATAATTAATTTTTAACAACTAGGTGTTTTATTGTTAATAATGTCTCTAGTTTAGGCCACTAACTGTTCTCGTCAGTTCATACTCGTGCATGGTTGCCTGGAAGAAATCGCCATGGGTGATAAGACCGCCAGTTTATAATAATAAATCTTAAATGTGTACATAGAGTTATTTTTATTTGCTTTGTGGTTATACATGAGTTTTGTCTGTCTGTCTGTCTTTCCCCTTCTATTTTCTACTGTTGTCAGATTTTTTTTTCTTTCACCATGTCGAGACCTCTTGGTTTGTTTTCTTTTCGGTCCAGCTGATTTTTTCCATTCTTTTTCAACACCACGCTCAAGTCTAATCTATCTAAACACCAATATCAAAACCTTTACACGCGCCAGACATCAATCGTCATCAACGTAACTTAAAATCCGTTATCAATGGTTTAACTTTGAACATAATATTCAAAATATCTGTACTTTTTACAAGCTAACATTTAAATAAATTGGTTTCGCCCACAGGTTCTGAATATTTACACTGTTTACAAGTTACATAGATTTACAAATAGATTTGGCAAACTCGGGATGATGGTTCAGATAGCCAATTATGGCTTAAATAGCCAATTATCGTCGCCTCAATTTCTTCTTTTATCATTATTTTATAAAATAGGTATTATTTTGCAACGTGCATAGACTTTCAGAGGTGTATAATTGTATAATTATCTTACCTACTTATAATTGTGAACAATTTTTAGAATGAAACGGCGGATGCGGAATCATTAAAAATTTGTCAAGTGCGTGTCGAGACACGCGTATAATAGGCTTCTGTAGCTGGTGACGATGACTATTATGATGATAAAAACCAATTTTTATGATGTCATTAAATGGTTGAGTGCTAGACATAAAACATGTAATTTGGTTGATAAATGTAAAAGTAAAGGCTTTGTATTATGGGGACGGACGGACGGACACAACGAAGCTATAAGGGTTCCTCGTTTTACTATGGAACCCTAAAGATCAGCTGTTCCGTATAAAAGTACATTTATTTTCCACAATTTCGGAATGCAGAAATATATAGACTATTAGAGTCACATACACTACCTACCTACTACTGCATTTTCATACCGATCGAAAAATAATAGTACTGTAAGTAATCTCATATCAACTACCTACTGCGTTATTATCTAATATTGAACATATTTTGGATTCGACATCCATGTATTAATATATCTGTGGGGATCGCTAAAAACATTATTTCATTCATTTCAGGTCGGTAAAATTGTAGGAATATCGAAAAGGTCGTGTTTATCTAAACGATGTATTTAAATAGATCCAGTTTGCTCGTCAAAAACATCTAAAAAATACTTTGTCCTTACAAAGTATTTTTTAGATCTTTTTAAAGACTAAGTAAAAGAAAACCGGACAAGTGCGAGTCAGGCTTGCACATCGAGGGTTCCATACAAATCCAGAAAATTTACAAAATTGGGAAGTAAGTTGTTTAAATCTCTATACTATAACCATCGACAAAAAAAATTTTTTTTACTTTTCTCGTCATATTTCTAAAATTACACATTGTTAAAATAATTAAAAACCTGTTTTAGCATGTGCTAATGAAGTTCTTTTATATGACACCTTACATGATACGATTTACACACTTTGAATTTTGAACCCATATTTTGTGAATTTTGTCTATTTTTGGTGATTTAAATAAAAATGTACATGTTTTCAGATTAATTCCTATATGTGTACTCTGAGACAATGCTTCTCGCCAAATATAATAGTTCTACGTCAACGGGAAGTACCCTGTAGGTTTTGATTTTTGTGAGTGTCGAATTATGCGGTTTTTTACGAAATAAACGGCTCTAACTTTTTGAAACGATTACTGAGTGTAAAGTTTTTCTTTTACACAACTGCAAGAGACTATAGATATACAGTTTAAATTTCAACTCGATATCTTTACGCGTTCCCGAGATAAAGAGTCTTGACATACACACAGACGGACAGACGGACAACAAAGTGATCTTATAAGAGTTCCGTTTTTTCCGTTTGAGGTACGGAACCCTAAAAATTATGACAGAATGTTGAGAAACAATCAACTGAGGCCGGCCAAACTAACAAACCAACTGTAACCGCCATATACAGATACAATTACACACACAAACACGTACAACAAAGCTACGCCTTGCCTAGTCAGTCGAACTATGGCAGCGCAACACCGACGCACTCACCACATGTATAAAAAACTGGCCTCACTTGTCTGTTAGCGGTGTTCTGTCTTGATTTTGTTATTTGATCTGAGGTAATTTCTACATTTTCAAAAATTGATATTTAAGCTACGCGATTCGCGCAACCTTAAGTTCGAAGAAACCACTTGAAGTACTACTTACTTACTTTGGCTGTAAGTACAGCCAAAGGAATAAGATTAAATAATCTCTCGTTAAAGAGTTTGAGTATTCTCAAGTACTTGGTCGACAAAGATTGAAACGCGGAAACGCCTGCTTAGAAAACCAATGCACCACTAACTAGACCTTTGCAGGGTTGCAGAGAGATGCGAGTGGTCTCAAAGATCTGCTTAGTCTGGGGCTAAGATTGGTCATGAGACAGATGATGAGACAGAAAGAATAAAACTGTCTGCATATCGAATATTCTGATAAACTTCTTACCTATAGTTACTGAATAGACAAGGAAATGGTTAAAAATAACTCTAAAATGCTAAATTTAGATCTCTAATTCGCTTACAGCACTTACCTCTTAAATTTATTAAGTCGAAATGCTAAACCAAAAATAACCAAAGAATGTCCGAAGCATGTGAAGGGCGCGTGACGTCCGTGACAACGCATCAGGTCAGGTGCCGTGATGAATGACGGTCCCGATTACCGACATAATCTATTAGCCTGGTCACAGTTTAGTAATAAAAAAGATTGGTGAACGTGGCTCAAAATTTCATGTTTTTCCCGAAACTGTTTTTAAACAGTCATAAGGTCAAATCAACAGTCAAAGTGATAAACACAAAAAATCCCCGGAATGATTTCAGAAATTAGTTTTTTTTTATCAAGTAGATTATTTTATTGATTACGTTGCAACAAAATCAAAAACCGTAAATTAAAAAAAATTACAAACTTAAACCGCTTGCAATATGACAAAAATGTTTTCAAACATATTCGCGGCGTTGAAGAGCGTGATGAATGACGCTCCCCTGTACTGACATAATAAATTGGCCCAGAAATGGTCATGGTTTGATAATAGATAAAGTATAGTAGCGATTTTATTGCTATTAACTTAAAATTTGAAATAATTTTCCGTTACAGCAAATAAAGGTTTAATGTTGTTACGATGGGTTCTTGCATAATCAGTTAAAACGCCGATTATTCACTTTGCACTTTATTGCACAAAATCACGATACGCACGACACAACTGTTCGCACAAACACTTCACACTGGCACTGATATTCACACAAACTAGTCACTTCACAATCACTGCTACTGCACTTGAACACGAGATGTTTTCGCTTTGACGGTAAACGAAAAAACTGATCCCCAAGAGTCGGCCGGCGTATTTATATCCGTTATTACCTACAAGCTCGAACCTACGAGATAATTCGCGGCATTACTCGATCTAATAAATGCTATTGTATTAACAAGTAAACAACTTAAAAGTTCGAGACTTCCCTATTGTTCTCAAATATGTAAACACCAAAAAAAAAATTAAACACAATAGACGGCAGACAAAGAATGATCCCGCTCGAGTCATAAAACCATAAATCTTGCGCTTAGGTGTAAACAACTCGCCGTCATTACTGCGGCCTACTGCGTCACAATATGTTGGAAAATTAATTTTCTGATCAGAATTTAATCTTTTAAGTATGTACATACATATTATTTTTTTAAAGCGAAAACATAAACTACAAACATTGAACTGACAAGCTTAAACCGCTTGCAATATGACCAAAATCTTTTTCAAACATATTCGCGGGGTTGAAATGCTTAAACAAAAATAACTCAAGAATGTCCAAAGCACGTGAAGGGCGCGTGACGTCCGTGACAGCGAATCGGGCCAGCCAGCGTGATGAATGACGGTCCCGATTACCGACATAATCTTTTAACCCAGAAATGGTCATGGTTTTATAATAGAAAAGAACGTGCTAGTGACTTAAGTTACAAAGATAAACACGTTAAAAGAACGTAACGATCACATATATACCTGTATCTTAGCTGTTTTAGTGATTTTTGCATTGATTCCATCTGAGTGACTTTTTGACCGACGAACCACCGGAGGAGGTATATAATTCGACGTGTATATCCTACTTAATATTATAAACGCGAAAGTTTGTGAGGACGAATGGATGGATGTATGGATGTTTGTTACTCTTTCACGCAAAAACTACTGAACGGATTGAGATGAAACTTTCCAATAATATAGCTTTATATATCAGAGTAACACATAGGCTATAAATTATAATGATATTGCGTCAAAAATCAAAATATCACGCGGGCGAAGCCGCGGGTAAAAACTAGTATATATATATATTTATTTATTTATTTATACCACGCACTAGTTTAAGATAATTCAATTCAGTGATTAAAGAATTAACTAGTAGAATAATCGTTAGGTACATGTATGCTTTAAGTAGGTACTTAGACAATAATCCGGAAATTACGTGTAAAATTAAATAAAGACATTCGTACAAGGCCTAACAGTCAAAATTGCTTTAGTGAAAGTGGTATTTTCGCTATGCGTTTTGGCAACTGCTGCAATTTTTAATAATTTTCTGGAACTGTTTCAAAGCTAACAAACCGAAGGAAATTATTTTTTTTTGCACTATCTCGCGAAATTCTTCGACATATTGAAATACTTCTTTTTGGAAATCGTGTGAAAATGGTCGGTCATTGCTCGCCATCAATATGGAATGTAAGATAAAAAATGCCGAGTCGATGTTGCTACCACATTTTACAAAATGATACGTTTCATTCAACTTGTCTGTTGCCTTTTGCTGATTTCCCTGGCCTGGCTGACTAGCTGACTGGTCTAGCCCTAGCGCCAGGGAATGGAACAGACTGCCGGTTTTCTAATTCCCAAAGAGATATAAATTGAAGCTTTTCAAATTCAAAGTGAATCTCTTCTAATATCTTCTATGTTTGCGTGCTTCATCTCCGACCACAACGTCGCTTACCATAAGACAAGTTTGTGGTCGGGGACTTCTTCACGATAAATAGCACTTAATTTTCCTTTGCGCTTATTCATACTAATGTTGTAAATCCAAAAGTGTCTGTTGGTTTATTGGTTTGTTTCTCCTGCACGCAACTACGGAACAACGGATTGATTTATTTTTTGTCATGGACATAGTTTGAAAAAATTAAAGTGACATTTGTTTCTTTTAATCCCGACACAAAAGGTTCCTGTGTGATAGCACAAAAATCAAAATATCACGCGGGCGAAGCCCCGACCAAAAGCTAGTTAATCAAAATACAAACTCTATCTATCTCTAACTCTATATCTCTTTAATAACGTTTCAAAGGTTGAAATTAATGGTCGATTTAATGGACAAAAGCAAAAAAGTGATAAAATGACAGTCGCAGAGCTTAGCACTAATTCCAATAAAAATTCACAAAACCGCTTAAATTAACCTTATAACCTCTAAGGGTATTAACTCAGTGGGCGGACACCGCGACGGTTCGTATTCTAGCGAATATGAGCTATATAGGACATTAAGTTTATACTCCTATATCATTAAGTACTTTTGGTGAAGTGCTTAATGATATAGGAGTATAACATGTATAATTATAATAGGCATGATGTCTATAAAAATATAATTGGTCCGTTAGATAGACTATCAAAAAATATTCGACACGTATTTTTTCTTTTGTCAATTAAACAAAAACTGATGAAGTTATAGCAAGTGAAAGTTCCGCGCGACGTCACAAGTGCCATAGAAATGTATGGAATTCTGTAAGAGAAGTGACGTCACGACGCCCACTCCCAAACTTTGACAAGGTTTATCTTTGTCATTTGTTGTTTGATTTTCAAACGAAAAAAAATGTGTCCAATATTTTTTTATAATCTAACTCGCGGACTAATTATGTTACTGATTTTTTAGCCAGTCATCGTTTCTATTAAATCACTTAAAAAATTAAGATGACTTTTCTATAGGGCCCTGAATATTATGTACTGTACTGTACTGTACCAGCCTTTTTAATAGTCCATTGCAGGACGTAAGCCTACCCACGAAGGGTGATTGGGCCATATCCACCACGCTGGCCCAGTTCGGGTTGCTGGATTCACATACGTCTCGAATGTCTTCTACGGACGTATGCAGGTTGCCGCACGATGTTTTCCTTCACCGAAAAGCCCGTGGTGTGAAATTCCGTACATAAATTCCAAAGAATTCATTGGTACGGGACCGGGATTTGAACCCACGACCTCACGATTGTAAGGCGGGTGTCATTACCACTAGACCACCACGCCTTAATATCATATATATAGCTCTAATACGATTTTTACTTATTTCTATATTATTCATTCTACGGATGGCCGAAATTCCGCGGCCCGTGTGTTTTAGTCTTAATAAAACTGGCATGCTCTGCAAAATTAAGATTGAGTATGGCAACGGCACGGCTCATTTACTTAACGATAGTCACCTTAATAATTACGGGAGCATTTCGGCATTTTCGACTATGAAACAGCGATTTGGATTGGAATATCACCTCTTTGAAATGTACTCACAGGGTTCGATCTTTTAGTTTTAATTCCATTATCATTTTAGCCATGGGACTTCAACTGATGGACATATGTCATCCCTACAGACCTTCCATGGAACAGATTGGAAGTGCCTTACATCCAGCGCAATATTGCGGTAATAACAAGATCGATTGTCCCTGTTATCGATGGACATTCTAGGCTTCACTTGCTGGCACGTGATCTCTACTCGAGAACTTTTGAATTTAATTCATTAGGCCCTTCATATAAAAATATTTTTAGTAAAATTACGTACGAATATCTTCGCAAATACCTATAGTTACAATCGTGCAAAAATGTGTCCAAGCTAAAACCCTGCCCAAGCTGGGCGTAGTGGACGTAGTGGGCAGGCTTTTTAGTTAGTCGTAAGGCGATTGCAAGCCGACTACAACGCCGCGAGATACCATAGTGCTCGGTTACAAGCACTAATTATTCGGTTTTTTCTTTTCGGTTCAGACCGACTTAGATATTTACTTTAAATAATCCACATTAACCAGTTTTTTCGAATCTCGACGACTTTGGCATCGCGCGGCGTTGTAGTTGGCTTTCAATCGCCTTACTAACTACGTTTTGCCTCGGACACTTTTTTTTCACGCTTGTGACTCTATAGATATTTGCTCGAATATTTCGGCCTAGACCTACCTCGTGCGTACAAAACTTGTAACACCAATATGGAGACTTTCTACTGAATTGGTCGCACCTTGTGGGCTTAATGGGTCTCAAATAATTGCCTACGTGCCCTTAATCCCCGTCTGGGTAAGGTAATCAAATTTTAAGAGGCCAGCTTATTGTAATGATTTAGGTATTTCTTCGGCTTAGTCGCGAAATTTAAAGAAAATTTCAAGAAAATTATTGGGGGTAATTAAATTAGCATGGTTCAAACAAGCATGAGTTCTGCTTTAGTATTTTTTTCTTTAGAAAATAATTTGTTAACCGGTAAGATAGCTACCGTATATTTTTATGTAGGTACAATACTATGCTACTATATTAGAAGCCGTGGTGGTCTAGTGGTAGTAACACCCGACCTGCAATTGTGAGGTCGGAGGTTCAAATTCCGATCCCGTACCAATGAGTTTCTTTGGAACTTATGTACGGAATTTTACATCATTGGCTTTTCTGTGAAGGAAAACATCGCGAGGCAACCTGCATACGTCCGTAGAAGAAATTCGATGGCGTATGTGAATCCACCAACCCGCACTGGGCCAGCGTGGTGGATATGGCCCAATCACCCTTCGTGGGTAGGCCTACGTCCTGCAGTGGAATATTAAAAAGGCTGGTACAGTACTATGTTACTATATGTTTTTTTTACATAGGTAAGGTAAAAAACATACAGTACATTACAGTTACAGTACGTTACATAAATGGCTTAACCGACTTCACTATTGTTCTGAATTAGAATAGTCCAAATAGATCAATGTATCATTGATGTAGTATTTTTTCCATTATTGTTGATATACAAAAATGGCTTTGCCGATTTTTTTAATTAACAAAAAATATCATCATCATCGGTTCATAATTGGCGAAGTAGGTAATCGCGTAACATACCTACATACCTTATAATGTGATACCTTACATGATACGATTTACTCACTTTGAATTTTGAACCCATATTTTGTAAATTTCTAACCCTATATTTTAGTGATTTAAAGTTTAGATGTATTCCTATATGTGTACTCTGAGACAATGCTTCTCGCCAAATTTCATAGTTCTATGTCAACGGGAAGTACCCTGTAGGTTTTGATTTTTGTGAGTGTCGAAATATGCGGTTTGTTACCACATAAACGGTTCTAACTTTTTTAAACGATAACTGAGAAGTTTTTCTTTTACACAACTGCAAGAGACCATAGATATACGAGTACGTATACAATTTAAATTTCAACTTAATATCTTTACGCGTTCCCGAGATAAAGAGTCTTGACATACACACATATGGACAGACGGACAGATGGACAGACGGACAGACAGACGGATGGACAGACGGACAACAAAGTGATCCTATAAGGGTTCCGTTTTTTCCTTTTGCGGTACGGAACCCTAAAAAAATATATTATTTACAGAATTTATTTGCTCTTTCTCATATATTTTCGCTTTTTTTTCATAATATCGCTAGCTCCTTTCGCAATGCCATGTTTGATTCGAGCTCAGCAATCAAAGCGTTCAAGGTTCCGCTAAAGTAGGGATTTGTGACGTCACAGCTGCTACTTAGGAGCTTAGGGGGTTTGTAAACGAATCTTAAGCGTGTTGATGCTTTGTAACTTTCACTGGGATAAGTATTATCTAACTATGGTAGCATTATGGTCTGTTTTCGATTGTTTTGAAGAAGTAGTATGCCAGTCATAGTATAAGTACGAGAAATAGAGTTCGGTTGGAAAACTAGGAACCCTTATTAGATCGTTGTGTTCATCCGTCTGTCCGTCCGTCTTTATGTCACAAAGAGTTTATGACGCACAACGAACCAAAGATAAGTAAAACTAAATAAAAATAATATTTAAAGAGAAAAGAAAGAAAAATATTTATTTCATAACTAAAACAGGCTGTTTAACAAACTATATGCAATTATATACCAATCGAAAAACACCCAAAGGGTTTATTTATGAACCAAATTGCATAAAAAATGATATTTTGATGCAGTGCAGATCCAAATTTTAATTATTTTTTTATAATCCACCATGTAAAGGCGCTTAGATCTGCTACAACGTGTAGCGCTGCAGTCGCTTAGTAAATCCATGATATAAAAACCCTTTTCATATGGATTTACCAAAAGCACTGCATGGTGTTTTGTTACCATTAACATCATAATTATCAGTTATCATCTACGAAATTGTAGGTACGGTTATCTCGACATTTTTTCATATTTTAAAATGTCATTTCGAAATATATGGCAAGCAAATTTGCTAGTTTTAGTAAGTTTGCAGTGAAAAATACTAATGCCATATATCCATATTAAAAATATCTGCAGAAGCAATGAAAATAATTTTATAAGCAGTGAGTCAGACAATAGATGTGAAAGGATTTATAGTAAACGGTTTAGAATTAGGTTAATGTACCGACCTTTAAATTAGTTCACTTCAGGAGGTACTTACTATCCACTACGCTGCAATGCCCAGTGCAGGTTGGTAGTTAAGCAGTGAATTAGGTTACATTTATGATTGACATGGTGAGCATACTTAGGTAATGGTCGCTCAATATATTGAACACAATATGAGTTAATTTGTATTGAAGTAATACTGTTCTCTACCGGTATTTTGCTTAACATAAGTCTACCTACGAAAGGCAATAAGGCTATTTGTACCTCGTTGAAATGAAACGATGCAAATGACGTTAAATTGTAAGTTCCGGTTATTTCAACCGTTTAGCCATGTCAGGCCTCTAGGCCTTCAGGAGCAATAAAAACTCCGACACTAGAGCTAAGTACCTACCTATAAAGGTGACGTCCACAAGTGGTATATTATTCAGAGAAAAATCGAACCAAGATGATTTATACATTATTTCAAAGCTTGTTAAAAGGGCGTCCCAAAAATATTTAATTTAGAATTATTCACCCATTTTTTTTAATGCGAAAAATAAATTGTATGATAAATAACAATACAGCTTATTATTTTTTCTAGTTTAGCAATAATAAAGTGCTTCTATCGTTACTTTACTTGCATTCGTAGCTGATTCTTCCACATTCATCTCTTATTTTGCTAAAATTAAAAATTATATCCTACCAGTGTGACCAGTTAGTAGGTACAATGTGACAAAAAATCACTTAAAAACTGTCTCTAATAGGTAAAAATGCTTTTATTTAACAATTTGGAGGTTACTAATCAGGGCTGCTAGAGATAACCTACCTATTGAGCGAAATATATTTATTTTTTCTTATAAATTCAAAATTAATTTTAAAAAATCAGAGAGGTCTTTTTTGTTTTTAACTATTGTAATAGACTCAGAAAAATATGAACTTTCTCGAAATGTAACGAGTGTTGTGGTTAGAATTTTTGATTATTATTATACCAGCCTCCATACATTTTGTGGACATGCCCTTTACCAACGAGCGGCCAGATTAGATTCAACCTAGACCAACCTTGATGTTGGCATCCACAGTAATGTTTCTGATATAATGGCAGCACATTACATTAGTTCAAGGCATTACATCCAAATGGCACTCATAAGACGTATGAAATTTAGCTCACAGGGTAGTAAATTATTCTGATCGTAAATATTATGTATTTCACTACTTTAGTAAAATTAGATTTAAAAAAATTCGACGTAGATATAAAAATATATTTATGAACTGACTCGATAATAATTATAATTAACATTAAATATACACAATTTGTAGCTGTGGATAGGATAGGTTATATACGGCCTTGGCCAAAAGTATTAGGCACCCTGTATTTTCACTCTATCTTCTAAACTAATTTCACTCCTTTTTGGCATTTTTAATGAAATTAGGTGTCAATTTAATCACATCAACAGAAATGAAAGCTTGTTTACTTGTTAGAGTCCAGAACACAAGTGACCAAACATTGACTGATAAGACCAAAAGAAAACCGAATCCTTTGTTTTCGGTCACCAGGTGTTTTATGACCTTAAGAAAGAGCCGCTTGATATTCTAAGAAGTTATTTATGACCCCGGTAAGTCATTTAAGATAAGCACTCAGTTATTGGTAAAGTATAGTAAACATGCATTTTGATTTTTTAAAGGTGCCTAAATACTTTTGGCCAAGGTTGTAATATGTTAACTAAGCATTGGTATTAAAAAAACTTCGACGTAGATTTATAAATATAGTTATAAACTGACTCGATTTTAATTATGATTAACATTAAATATACATAATTTGTAGCTGTGGATAGGTTAAGTTATTATAATTGAGCGTTAGTATAGTATAACATAGTCATATTTTAATTAAGCGGCAAGTGCTTACAAGCCAATTAATTATACTGCTGTAGATACATACCTACACATTTTAGTAGGTACCTATGTGTATTCTGTAGCATGTCATACTTGTCTTTTGGGTAGCACAAATTTTTGGTCGTGGTTAGTTTTATTTATCTAGAAAGATATATATCATAAATCATAATTGCAATCTTAACATGAGTAACATTTAAATTGCTGATCAAAATGTCAATCGGCGTTTCGACAATATGGCAGAAAAGTTCAAATTGCTTCAAGATGGTATTTATTTTTGTATGACCAATTACTAAACACCCGATCTTCTCTCTATCAAATCTATGTCTAGAATAGAAATATACATAATTATATCTCTGTCATATTGTAGTAGTATATTTTAATTTATATTATGTATTAGTTTATTATTTTGTCATAGGTTTCTTTTATCATCCTATCCTCTCAATCCTAAGGTTGCCTGGCAGAGATCGCTATCAGCGATAAGGCCGCCCATTGTTACACTGTTTATATTTATTTGTTTCTTCTTTGTGTTTATTTCATGGTGTGCAATAAAGAGTTTATCTATCTATCTATCATATACCTTATCACATATATCTCTGTCAACTTTACTATAGATTTTAACACTGACATTTATGACAAACCGTCCACACATCATGTTTACAAAATGACTACCACATAGATCTTTTTAAAGGCAGTCAATCAATAACTACGCACAAACATGAATGGGGGAGTACCTCCCAAGCCGCTCTGCTGGAAACCCATTCCGCCCCAGTGGGTTTTCTCGTCCGAGCATACACAAGCTTTGAACATATTTTCCACTCTGGTTTATTTTCTTTATTTGCAACCGGTCTTCGGGTCTGACGCATTTGGTGATACAAAATTAGAGCATTATTGTGTGACCAAATGTTAGTGATGCTTTGAAAAAATATGCGCTGAATGAAGCAAGAAAAGCGCTGATCTATGCTTCGAGTTGGCAAAATTATCTTTCATCTGTCTTAACGTTTGTTAATTTGGGTGTTGTTTCTCGCGTACAGGGGTCTTTTTTCGACAAATTTAGACGAAACTTAATAGCTACGCTCAGTCTACATATTACTTATATCATAGAGAATTATATGGACCAAATAATAAATAATAATAATAAATATTTTTGGGACATCTTACACACGGCCTCTGACCCCGAACTAAGCAAAGCTTGTGATAATATGGCTGCCAGAGACTGATACATACATATACTTATTTTTAAATACATACTTATAAAGATAGTAACTAACTAAATAACACCCAGACACAGAGCAAACACTTATGTTCATCACATAAATATTTTCCCTGGGTGGGGATCGAACCCACGCCTCTTTGATTCAGAAGTTAGGGTCACTAACCACTGAGCCACCGAGGCAGCAAATGTTAGTGATGCTTTGAAAAATACGTGTTTTTTATGAAATGAATTTGTTTGGCCTAGTTAATAGATGTGCTTTCCCCACCGTTAAGGATTTGCCAAAATATACGCAACACAAAATGGCGTCATACTAAATTCAATATGGCGGAAGCCCCAAGATGACAGGCAAAATTTCTTATCTCCCTCCGTGATATGGGTATCAAATGAAAGGGTTTGCCGAGAGGGAAACGAAAAAGGTTTAAAATTTTATTAATTAGGCATTAGGGCGTAATTAATACAGTTGAATTTGTATATTTGAATTTTGTGTATTTGAAGTTGAATTAGTACTATGTATTTGATTAAAAACTTTAGAAATATTCTGCATTTTTTCTACTCACCAAATTCTGTTGATAACAAAATAATGTCATTATAATTATTATTTATGGGACATCATAGTACCAAACTAGGCATTCGGTGCGTAAAAAATAAAATAAGAAGTAAATTATTTTAGACCGCATTTTTGTGTGTAGTATCAATTGGAATACCGTGGTCAAACGATATACTCGTACTATTGTGAACGAAAAAAAAGTTTTTTTTATAAAGTCGGTAAAAAAGCTTTATTTGCCACGTACCACCAAGTGCAGCGTAGGACGTTCACCCACATACCCACCACATGGTGGACGGATGACCTCATTAAGACAGTAGGAACGCGCGGAATGCAAGCCCCTTTCAACCGGTCTTACAGGAGATCCATAGAGGGCGCCTATGTCCAGTGAACGTCATATGGCTGATGGGTGGAAGTATTATTTATTTTTCTTTAAGTGATTTTATTACTATTTGTTTTACTAATTTTTAACAGTATGCTGCAAATGAATACAGTTTGCAAGGGGCAGATGTGAATGGCATAAACAAAGGGAGGCCTAGGCCTAGTGGTCGGTCATCACGGGCTTATGGTAATGAAAAGATTGTACTGAAGCAGATCCTTTCGTCGAAAAAAAATTACAATTACTTAATATTAGCTGTGTACACCTACTTTTTGACCGACGAACCACCGGAGGAGGTATACAATTCGACGCGTATGTATTTTTTTTTTATGTATAACCACGCATTACTTTTTTCAATACATCTTTTTTTATTGGAAAGATTATACTTCAAAATTAGTTCTTTTTAAATTTTATCGAAATCGGCTGAGCCATTTTTGATAAATCGGTTATGCTAATTTTTGAAAAAAATAATCTTGTTCTTGAATACGAGTTACAATTTTGTATGGGAAAATTTAGAAATGTTCTGGGCTGGCCCCATAGTAAAGATTGATAATAGTAGCGCTGATAGCTTAGTTTGACTAGGTTTTGTCAGCGATCACCGAAATTAAGCAACGTTCTGTACAGTCAGTCTTCGGATGGATGACCGCGGGTGGCGTTTACAACTGAGCTCTACCGTGGCTCTTATGACACGTTAAATTGTAGGTCTTCATTGTTTTAACCATTTAGCCATGTCAGAGGCCTTCGGGCGGCTTAAAAACTCTGACACCAGGACTAGCCACCCGGCCTATACGAACTTACTTACTTAATGAATAGAGATGGTGTGAATTACCTTATATTGATTTAGATCCTTACACCTTTTTCAAAATTAAATAACCCTATAAATTACTGTAATAGCATAAAATATTACAATTTAGAAACCGCGGTAGGCCCCTTATCCGTAGATCGTAATTAGCTTAAAACTACTCAGATTTACGCTACGGCATTAAATTTTCTTTATAAGATCTTAAAATGGTGCTTAAGTATCCGTTCAAATTATTATTCGCAGGTTTATGAGATAAAATATGAAAGTGGGCTACCTATTTAATATTTACGATAATGTTTTCAGTGTACTGCAAGTAATTGTAATTTAAGGTTTTTCATCATCATCTTAGCATGAGGTCTACTGATGGATTTACGAATTACCGTCCCCTATGGACCTTTAGTTAGACGGAAAAGGTTTGAATTCAACGTTTTCTCGCGGTCTTGACCGGCCCCCGTACCGCCTAAGCAATAGCAATCGTAATAGCAATCGTTTATGACTTCATTTTAGTCATTTGGCACCGCCTATGTGACGTTAGCCATCAATTGCTTTGTGCGGATTGCGAAAGCAATCGTTGGATGAACAACTTTGATGGCCAACGTCACATAGGCGGTGCCAACAATTTAGCATTTTTCATTATTGTTGATTTATCAAAAATAGCTCAGTCGATTTCGATAAAATTTATATGAAACCAATCTCAAAGTATACTCTTTCTAATAAAAAAATAATTATTGAAATTAGACTACTATGAAAAAAGTTATGCGTATACCACGCGTATACAAAAAAAAATATACGCGTCGAATTGTAAACCTTCTCCGGTGGTTCGTCGGTAAAAAAAGAGTATACTTCCGAGGTGGACCCATTAATGTTTTTTCGAAATTGGCTGAGCGCCAATTCAGCGCCTTTCGAGCTTTTATAAGTCAAAAATACTGTACATAGATGTCATATCGATTCGTGCAAACTATTCGAATCCTGTACACGGTAGAAGGTGTTGCGATTTCGCGAAAAATAATTATAGTAGGTCCCCAAGAGAGTAAAGCAACGCTTTCCAGGATATATCTTCAATTAATTTTAATGGAAAAGCCGCTTGCGTTAGCACTTAATCTAATTTGGGCAAGAATTCCAAAGGTCGACCGTGCCTGGCTCTTTATAATTTGATAACCTTTTGACGGCTAACCGAGCGTTTGTGTGTGGCCTCTCATTGTAAATAACATTCCTTTAATTAATATTATCTTTATCATTCGGTATGTTCTCGTTGATTCAGCTATAGGTCGTTCACTGCTGGACATAGGTCTCCCGCATAAATCTCCTATAAGAACGGTTGGTATCGGATAGCCATTCAGCGTAATCCTGCGGTCTCTCTTACTACTGAGCAGGGGCATAGCTACCGCCGTATCTATTATACGAGGCCCCCGACGTGTGCTAAGCAAAAATTAGTAAAGACATCCCAAATGGGCCCCCGATGTGCGCTAAGCATTAATTAGTAAAAACATCCCAAATGGGCCCCCGACGTGCGCTAAGCAATAATTAGTAAAAACATCCCAAATGGGCCCCCGATGTGCACTAAGCAATAATTAATAAAAACTTCCCAAAGGGGCCCCCGACGTGCGCTAAGCAAAAATTAATAAAAACTTCCCAAAGGGGCCCCCGACGTGTGCTAAGTAATAATTAATAAAAACTTTCCATTTTTTTATTTCATAATTGAGAGCAGTGTTTTAACGTGACAGTTTTCATTACATTGTAAAACAAAAATATACATTACAAAGAATTGTTCTTCTGGTTCTACTATTTAATCTACTAATACTACTATTAGTAGATTTAATAATTCAGTTTGCCGAAAACAGGCAAGGAGAGTGTATATGTAATTTGAATTGTTTGTAAAATTTTTGGAATAATTGACATTGCCATTTTTTGGGATAATTATGATGAATAAATATTTCTTTTAATTTTATGCACCATTTCTTTATTTTGTGAAAAATCTTTACCTTTCATAAGGGCACACAAATTTTTATACGGGGCCCCGCCAAGGCATGCTACGCCATTGCTACTGAGTATGTAGAACAAAGAGTCTACTGTATCCTTACTAACCGACATCAAAAAATAGAAGGTTTCAATTCTACTGTAGTATTCCGCCATTTAATTATTCAATTTTAATGTTTTTGTTTGAAAGATAAAGATTAAGTGATCTCACTAAAATTTGATAATATCGAAATCGGTAGACGGTTTTTGAAAAATCAATAATAATCTAATAATGGGAATAATGATAGACATTGATTCTGCTGATGTTGATTACTGCTTTTGTTTTGGTCATTATTTTACATCTAAAAGTATATAAACTACCAAAAATTATTCGATATTCTCATCAGAATATCTAATTTCTAATACATCATTAAGTATTCATACGAGTCTTTACATTCCACTTACTACGTTTACTTTATAAATTAACCTAACAATCCAGAACAAACAAGCTGTTAATAAAGTTTGGTTCTAGGTTAAGTATAATTACAAAATACCTATGGTATACTTTCCAAGAAAATTTCCTGAGACCTAAAATTAACATTTAACTTAGACTGGGAGCTTTAAGAAATTCCAAGAGATGTTATCCCTCATTTTCACCGCGTAGAATCAATTAAAACCTAATTAGTGAAAAGCGTGAATTATCTTAGCAATTAGAATCCTTGAAATTAAGCACTTGAGTTGTTGAAATATACTCTGTCTATGATAAGTGAAGCGTTTTGTGTTTTGGGGTAAACCTACTTTTGAAATAGTTTGTGTGTTATTGAAAGCGGGTGTCGAATTGAAAAGCTGAAACTTACGAAACCGATACGCAACCATTCATTACCAAAAGCACCGTTGACTATTTTGTATAGAACACATAAATCTGTTACAGTTCTGCGACTATCCAGGGTTTTCATTTGGAATTTTTTTAACCTGTCGGAATATTCTTTGACTTTGCGCCTTAGACCCAATCTACAGCATAATGCACGCAAAAATCTACGCTGAATGGCTTCAAGTCTATCCATGTGTTTTCGCTTCGTTCTAATGCGCAAAATGTCCACCATAAAAGGGTGGCGCTTTGGTCGCGTCTGTCTAGCCGTACGATAGAAGAAAGGGGCATTGTACAACTCCTGAGCACACTCTCCGAAGTTGCTAGTTTTAATTCGCAGGTATGTATTGAATTTTCTATTGATTTTCTTTTGATTTTAAAAATCACATTCGATTATGAGTTATAAAAAATATTGTTAAAATGTAAATTAGTTGACCGAGCGTAAGTGAGGTCTCAGAATCTACTGGGACGATCCGGCACTTAGGTGTTGTTTAATTTGTATGTTTGTATGTATATTTGTTCGACGATAACTCATTTTACCGATCAACCGATATCCGTGAAATTTAGCATGAACATAGTTTATATTTATAGAATTTTTAAGTTCGAATATGAGTATCTTCTGTTCAGTGGTTGTGAAGATACGAGGGCCGTGGTAAAAAGAGGCAAAACGGCGCCACTTTCTGCGGGAGTTACAACGTTTGTTTAAAATAAATCGCTAACTTTCGTACAAATATTGTTATTTTTTTTTCAAATCCCAGTAGGTATTTATGATATTAAATAGGAATAGCGCGAGGTCCAAGTCCGGGGCGGACTACTAGTTATTATTTTTTTTTTTTTTATTTTTTTTTTTTTAACTTTTGTATTGACACTTTTTTCACATTACCTCAAAATCCATGCGAAAATCCAAAAAAACAAGTTTTTTATTTTTATCCTTTACAAAAATTTTTTTTTTTTTTTTAACGAAATTTGGTGAAAACTTACCTTTTTATGTCCCAAATACGCTGTAATTCACCCGATCAAAAATATTAATTTTTTCCACCTTATTCCGAATTAACATCGAAAAAACACCCCAATTCTCAATCGAAAATTCAATTTTTTTATGATTTGAATAATCCTAATCACGTTTTTACTATTTTGAGTTGATGATGAGATGACGAATGATAGAGTGATGTGGCGAAAGGAAACGTCACCGACCGGCCGGGCGACCGACCGATACGAAACGTGACGGGACCGACCCGACCCCACCTAGTGGGATAAGGGCATAATGATGATGTTTCGGATAATCCTTAGACCTTCATGGGTCTGTGGATGATTGCAAAAACACAAGGACAAATTGCTTTATATTATGTAGTAGTAGTTTGTTTGTTAGTAGTTTAAGTAAGTCATTTGATTATTATTATATACTACGGGACTAATCGCGCTCTAAAATTACGAGATAAATAAATACCACATTATCCCAACGTTTCGACCGAGTTGCATCGATCGTGGTCACGGGTAGACACAAGGTAGAACGGATAGGTTTTAGTGCGCGATTAGTCCCGTAGTATAAATAATAAGAAAAATGTGTTCAAATCGCGAATGTTTAAAAACAACATAAATATAAGTCAGTAAGTAGGTAGTATTGTAGGTATTAATACCTTACATACTTACATATAATTATGATTCTTGTTAATGAGTTGTAGTTAATAAAATATTTTTTTAATTTTTTACGAATAACATAATTATTTATTTAATGACAATACTACACTCCTACTACATAGAAAGCAATTGGATCATCCACAGACCCTTGAAGGTCTAAAGATAATCCAAGTGCTCAAGCCCACTTCCAGTTGGCAGCGTGCCCAGCATGCTGGCAGCATTGCCACGCTGAATGGCAATGCTTATACGTTGAGCCAAATAAACACCAGCATTTTGGTCACGCGTCGCGTATAAGATATTAATATAAAATATTAATATCTTATCCATACCATAACAATATGTTAGATGCCAGCTGATTGTAATGAGTCTTATTGGTAATTATTGTAAATGTGAAAATAAGATATCGATTCAATTTGCTAGATGACTACAAACATTTAATAAGATTTAGGTATTTATTTATCAATTCAGATATTAGTTCAGATATATTAGATATTCAGATATTAATTCAGATATATAGATATATTATCAAATAATATTTAGACACATATTTTTTCTTTCGTCAATTAAACAAATTTGGTGAAAATATAGCCCATTAAAGTTCAGCGTAACGTCATAATTGGGCTACCAAAGTATATGCTTTTGACAGGAAAGTGACGTCACTAGTTTCCACTCCCAATTTTGACAAGCCTTGTCATTTTTATTATTTGATTAACGAACGAAAAAATACGTGCCTAATATTTTTTAACCTACGCGAAGGAGAAAATACTCAATTCGACGAATATATTTATATTTTTAACGCATAACTTTTTACATATTTAGTAGTCCGATTTTGACAGTTTTTTTTGGCCATTTTTGATAATTCAACAATAATGTGTTCGCGAATTTTGTACACGGTTGAAGTCGGTCATGCCATTTTATACAAAAAATAATTATTGATAATCATCTAGCGAACTAATTATTAATTTATAGTAAATATAATAATGTTTTTTTTACAAAGTCATCCTATTACGATAAATATTTTAAGGCATAATTATATTATAAGCATTTAAGGACAGTATTAAGAACATTGTTATGAGTCATTTTGAAATTGTTCCATATTATTTATTAAACAAAACACTTAAACGAACGTGGACCTTTGCCCAAGAGCTTTTAGGCTAATAATTAATTACCCAGAGATTAATTAAGATTTTAATTAACGCCTAATGATGTTCCGAGATAACCCGGAAAATGTTCCCAACGAAATCTCGGGGGGCCGTCCTCTAAGAATTATTCTATAGGTGAAATAATTAACAAATAATTTTGAGGTTAATTCTAAATGCGATAAGAATTTGATTTACTTAAGGACTGTTTTATCAAAATTATAATAGATGTTACCGCTTTGTAATAAGCAAGATCATCGTTCATCTCAGCCGTAAAAATATGTCCTTTGCTGAACATAGGCCTTTAGAGAATGAATTTTGTTATATATTATTTTGTTTGAAGGATATATTGGAAGCGGCTTGAATGCAGTGTGTTTAATCTCTGTGGTCTCATCCTACTAATATTATAATCGTGAAAGTTTGTGAGGATAGATGGATGGATGGATGGATGGATGGATGGATGGATGGATGAATGGATGAATAGATGTATGGATGTTTGTTACTCTTTCACGCAAAAACTACTGAACGGATTGAGATGAAACTTTGCAATACTATAGCTTATATATCAGAATAACACATAGGCTATAAATTATAATGATATATTGCGTATGCGGGCGAAGCCGCGGGTAAAAACTAGTATATTATAAATCAGCAGTCCACCCACTCGGTAGACGTCCTACGCTGCGTTTGCCAGCACGTAGTATCTATTCATGAACTTAACGCTCCCTTTGAGCTACCCGTTCTCCGAACTATGTGCCCTGCTCACAGCCATTTCAACTTGCATCTTGTGGCGTGCAAGACCGATTCGCCGCTTTGTTATAACTGCTTGAGATTGGAAGATATCTACCATATTTTGATTAAATGTGTCCGAAACGAGGCGCCCAGAGGCCTGTTATATTGTTCTATGCTATTATTATAGGTATAGTTCAACCTACAACTACGGTGAAAACTGCAGGCCAATCGCACTAAAAAATTACAGCTGAATCACAATTGAACTTTAATCGAACTTCAACTTTTTGTCTATTTTCGTATCGCGCTAGTGATTTTGACAAAAGTTGAAAAGCAACTCAATCAGAGTTGGAACGTAACCGCTGTCAAACGAACGATTGGTGTATTAAGTTTAGTGCAATACCGAATTCTTTAAAGCTGAATTGTAACCGAACTTTAACTGAATTACAGACGGAACGCAACTGTTTAAAATTAGCGTGATTGGCCTGCTGGTCTGGCTATTATGACTATTTGAATATAATGTAAATACCTATTTAAGATTAATATTTTTATTCTACTAGTGCGCCATTTTCGCTGTTCGAAAAAGCACCTAAATAAAGAATTAAAAAAAACTTACGGCGTGACAGAGATTAAACGTTATATTGTAGGTTGTGTTTTTTTATTGCTCAAACATGTCAAAAACTTTTTTCTGTTTAAAAAGACGAAATAGATATCATATAAAAGTTATATCAGAAACAAGGGCCTTAAAATCTGCTTCGAAATAGATATCATATAAAAGTTATATCCTAGGGCCTTAAAATCTGCTTTAAAATGAGCTTCAAATCTCTTTCAAATCCATTAAAGTCATGTCTCGAGGTACTAAGTACAAGCGTCATGCAATCCAGCAATCCAGTACCACTATGCTAAACAAAGCCATAAAGTATGTATTCAAAGTGGCTATTACACTGTACTGACGAGCCATAAACTGTGCGTGATGGCCACTATAAAGAGCATTAGCTGCTGTAGTGGCGCACTCACTTTATAGTGTTTTGGTTTTAAAATGTACTAAACTGGGAAGTGATTGATGCGCCAAGGAAATTTTATACGCTAACTAGCATTTGCCAACGGTTTCACTTATGTAATTTTATAATTTTTGTGCCGTATACTTTTGCCGTACTTTTTGTTGGGATAGTAAATATTTTTCGCAAAAAATCGCAACACGCTCTTCCGCCGTGTAAAGAATTCGAGTAGTTTGCACGAATCGATGTGATACCCATTACCCATGTTCATTATAGTTGATTTATCAAAAACGGCTCAGTTGTTTTCCATAAAATTTAAATGGGAGTATATTCTTTCGAACTAAATAAAAGATTTAAATCCAAACACAACTGGCGAAAATATCGATGAACATTGAACATACACAAAAAATAAAATATACATACAGACGAACATAGTACCTCCTCTTTTTCGAAAGTCAGTAAAAAGTAGTTTATGACACTCTCTGACCTAATAACGACATCGATACAAAATCAAGTAGGTGCCTTTCTCTGTTGCTACTAGAAATAATAACAAACAAACCAACAAACACCATTCAGTTTTGTATGTAATCTTAGTACGGATTTTTCATTTTGCTTGCGCTATCACTGTATAATTATAGTTACTTTTTAAATTAATTTACTGTGTTTAGTTGATATTTGTTTTAAAAAAACTCTTTATCGTAGAAAATATATATATTTATTGTATATATGTATTTCCGCTATCTTGTTGTAGGCAACCTCGAAGAGTAAACACGTCCTGAAGATGTCTCGTTGCGAGGCGAAACACGTGTCGAACAGAGTGTAGTGCAGTGAGAATAAGGGTGTTATTTATTAGTCAAGTGTTTTCAATATTTTGTCATATTATTTTTAAAGCTTTTTTTTTGAATGCCTTAAACTTATTTGCCTACAACAAGATAGCGGAAATACACTAAATATTTATTCAAAACAAAGATTTGACGATGAATTTCCGCAAAGTGATTCCTGATTCAATCAACTATTTGTAGAAAAAAAAATAACCCTAAAGCTATAGAAACCCAAAGAACACAGAATTATCGATCGAAATCCAGAAAAAAGTAGGGCAACGGCGCAGTTACATAAATACGTGTTCAGTTCAGGGGATAGTGGGGCAAGTCCACCCTTATCCCATAATCCTTGTTTAAGGTCGGACTCCACCATCGGGCGAGAACCGTATTGTAAACATGACCTCTTGGGTCAATTATTGATCCCAAAGCTAACTTAGCTAAGAGATGGATTCACTTTGCACTTTATTCAAACAATGACTTCATGAAATTACAAAACACACGACACAACTGGTTTGCACAAACACTTCACACTGGCAACTGATATTCACACAAACTAGTCACTGCACTTGAACATGAGATGCTTTCGCTTTGATTGAAACCACGTTCTGAATCGAACGACAGATCATCGCTCTATTTAAATCTGAATTAAAGTCGCCTTGAATTATCTAGAATTTACTACGCTATGTGTTTGACAAAGTAAACAAGTGAAAGTTCTAGAAAAGCCTATTGTTCTTCAATACAAAAAAACCGGACAAGTGCGAGTCAGGCTCGCACATCGAGGGTTCCGTACAAACACTTTGTTAAAATAATTAAAAACCTGTTTTAGCATGTGCTAATGAAGTTCTTTTATATGATACCTTACATGATACGATTTATTCACTTTGAATTTTGAACCCATAGACTTAAATAAAAATGTAAAGTTTTCAGATTTATTCCTATATAATTATGTACTCTAAGACAATGCTTCTTACCAAATTTGATAGTTCTATGTCAACGGGAAGTACCCTGTAGGTTTTGATTTTTGTGAGTGCAAAATATGCGGTTTTTTATGACATAAACGACTCTAACTTTTTAAACGATAACTGAGAAGTTTTTCTTTTACACAACTGTAAGAAATCATAGATATACGTATACAGTTTAAATTTCAACTCGATATCTTTATTTTATTTATTTATTTATTTAAATAGACACACCAACAGTGAACATATTGAATACAATCTTAAACTATTACATTGGTAGGTATACAAAGATCTGATATGATCACCTTTAATAGGTGTATACAGCTTTTTAAAAAAAACTACTTAGTGGTTAGACATATTTAGTTGTTACAAACTATTATCACAATTAAGAAATACAAAAAAATATGTTATGTTATTGAAAATCAAACATTAAACGTCTCAAGTTGAGACTTAAGTATCTTATTTTTGAAAGCGGTGAGAGAATCATTAAAGATATCGAGGTCATCTAAAGTAGCATTAAAATCATTATAGGCACGACATAATCTTTGTGCCGGAGAATTAAGGGCTAAGTTGGTCCTAGCAATTTGTTGCCAACCCAAGATTCGAGAAATTCTGTGTCTGGGGTAGCGACAAGGAACACGCAAGGATATCTCTCTTAGGAAACCGGGACAGTCGGAGAATCCATGAATCCACGGTCGCTTTGTGAAGAAAAGTTAAATCACGGGTCTTTCGTCTATCACGCAGGCTGTGCATTTTGAAAAAACCTAAGCGATTATCATAGGGACTTCTGTGAGAAATACCTTGGATAGAGAAGGCTAAAGAGATCTTGTAAAAGCACGTTGGATGCTTTCAATCCGCTGA
This sequence comes from Hypomecis punctinalis, assembly GCA_949316475.1. NCBI lineage: Eukaryota > Metazoa > Arthropoda > Insecta > Lepidoptera > Geometridae > Hypomecis > Hypomecis punctinalis. The sequence goes on along the minus strand of OX438818.1, from coordinate 9,573,447 downwards.
GAATGTACCACATAAAATGGATTCCACACTACACTCGCGTATTCCAAACAACTACGCACCATTGAATTGTACAGTATAATTTTCGTAAGAGGAAGTCTGAAACTCTTAGTGTTGCGCCTAATAAAGCCCAACAAACGTGCTGATTTTGTTACGATCGCATCAATATGGGACTTAAATGATAGCTTGGTGTCCAGAATGACTCCTAAGTCTCGGATTTCAGTCACCTCCTGCAGAGTAGTTTCATTTAAGGTGTATTTGGTGTCAATGGGATTCTTCTTACGAGTGTATTTAATGCTAAAACATTTCTTGGCATTGAGATGCATATCGTTCTCTTCACACCATGTTTTAATGGCGTCTACATCACTTTGAACGAAATTCCCATCCGCAGTAGTTCCTATTACTTTGTATATTTTAAGGTCATCCGCAAACATTTTGATATTACAGTATTTAATGTGAGTAGTAATATCGTTAATAAATATTGCGAAGAGGATGGGACCCAGATGCGACCCCTGCGGTACACCAGATTCAGCAAGAAACATTTTGGATTTGAAACCGTTAATATAGACCACTTGTTGTCTCTTCCAAAGATAAGAATGAAACCATTTTAATAACGATCCAAAAATACCCCCTCGTTCCAGCTTCACTGCTAACAAAGGGTGACTTACTTTGTCAAAGGCGCTGCTGAAGTCGGTATACACCGCATCGACCTGGTTTCCCTTGTCCATTTCTTGAGATAACTCGGATATGAAAGAGGATAAGTTAGTCTCGACGGAACGCCCTTTAGTGAAACCATGCTGATGCTCAGACAAAAGGTGACTAAAATGCCGAGAGAGTATGGGACATATTAAAGCTTCAAATAATTTAGAAAAACACGACAAAACAGAAATAGGTCTATAATTTTTAACGTCGTCTACGTTCCCCTTTTTGTGCAATGGCACAATCTTTGCTTTTTTCCACTCGTCGGAGAACTGACCAAGCTTTAAAGATTGATTCATAATTAACGTCAATGGCAGAGCCAGGGCAGAACCACATCTTTTGACAAGTAGCGGTGGAATACCATCGGGACCCGGACCCTTAAAGATATCTAATTGCTTGATTATTTTCAAAACTTCGCGCTCTGTGAATTTTACAACGCCCATACAGTTATTGTTGCTAATGGGATCAACTTTTTCCGGACCCTTCTGAATATGACCATAAGAGGTAAATGCGGTTGAAAAGTTCTCTGCAAAAAGATCAGCTATTTTCTGGCCAGAATTAGCAATCCTATCATTGAAATGCATCTCAGCAGGTAATGAAGAGCGTTCTTTTCGCTTATCTTTTACGTACCTCCAGAAGTCCCTAGGATTTTTTGCTATACCCTCCTCAGTTTTCTTTATATATTTGCTATACAGTGTGTTAGATAATTTATGTCCGCGCTCTCTTAATATTTCATATTCAAGAAGATCGCGAGGGTTATTGTATTTATGGTATCTCAATCGTAATTTATTTTTTCTGGCTAGTAACTTGACTAAATTATTGTTGAACCAAGGTGGAAATCGTTTTTTACTGAATTTGTGTTTAGGAACATATTTATCTATTAAATTGTTGAGAATTGTATAAAGAGTCGAAGTCATTTCATTGACTGATGAACAGTTGTTGAACATCATATTCCAATCAGTTTTATTCAGTTCCGAGGTAATAGACTCAAAGTCAGCCTTATAAAAATTAAATTCAGGGGAAACCTGAGGACGGAGGTACTTTGGTTCGCTACTGGGTAATATGCACAACACAGGGGGGTGCTTAGGGTCGAGTTTGCTAATGTGATTGAGTGGTTCAGTTAATGAAATTTCCTTTAAAGTGCTGATAGCTAGGTCTAATGTTCTGCCGTCCTCATTACACAAATAATTGAACTGAAACATATTAGAGATTGAAATGAAGTCCACCAACGCATTTCCAAAGGAATTTCCATAGTAACAAGGTTTCGTGAAGTTATCACATTTAGTCCATTTTATAAACGGTAGATTAAAATCGCCGACAATGACAACCTCATCGACTTGATTCAAATTGTTGAAGGCGTTGTATAGAAATGCATTTAACACATCTTTACGCGTTCCCGAGATAAAGAGTCTTGACATACACACAGACGGACAGACGGACAACAAAGTGATCCTATAAGGGTTCCGTTTTTTCCTTTTGAGGTACGAACCCTAAAAAATACCAAAAAACTAACACAATAGACGTTAAACAAAGAGCGATACCGCAACCGTTGTACACTGAGAAAAAAATCGCCACCAAATATTACAAAAGTCCTTTGTATTTGGCGAAAACACTAAATTTTAGTATAATTTACCAAAGTTTTGCTGTATTTGCAATTTTTATTATTTTTTACTAACAGTTTTGTTTTTGTAATTGTAATTTCTAAAATACGATTTTAGTAAATGCAGATATTGCAAAAGTTTAATATTTATTACAAATTTATAGTAAATATTGTTAGAGTTTTGTAAATTCCGCAAATACGATTACTATTTTCAAGAAAAGGTAGTTGTGTTTCTAACAGTTTATCTATTTTGTAATTCTAAGTAATACTTTTAATCAATTTTAATAAACGTTTGTAATTATAAGAATTAACTACAGTTGATACAACAAAAATATTTAGTTTTACCTTTTTGTAATTCTAATCAACACGCTTTATTTATTTCAACACGGGTTTGTAATTTTTAGAAAATATAAAATATTGGTACGAGAAAAGATTTAGTTTTTACCTTTTGTAATTCCAAGCATCTCGTTTTATTAATTTCAACACGCATTAGTAATTGTTAGAAAGAACTATAATTGGTACAATAAAAATATTTTGTTTTACCCTTTTTGTAATTCCAAGTAACATGCTTTTTTAATTTCAACACGCGTTTGTAAATATTAGAAATAACTTTAATTGGTACAACAAAAATATTTAGTTTTCCCCTTTTTGTAATTCCAAAGAGCATGCTTTATTAATTTCAATACACGTTTGTGATTTTTAGAAAGAACTTTAATTGGTACAACAAAAATATTTTGTTTTACCCTCTTTGTAATTCCCAGCAACATGCTTTATTAATTTCAACACCCGTTTGTGATTTTTAGAAAGAACTTTAATTGGTACAACAAAAATATTTTGTTTTACCCTTTTTGTAATTCCCAGCAACATGTTTTATTAATTTCAACACCCGTTTGTAAATATTAAAAATAACTTTAATTGGTACAACAAAAATATCTAATATTTCCCTTTTTGCAATAACAAGCAACACGCTTTATTAATTTCAACACTAGTTTGTAATTATTAGAAATAGCTTTAACTGGTACAAGAATAATATTTAGTGTTTCCGTTATTGTAATTCCAAGCAACATGCTTTATTTATTTCAACACACGTTTGTAAAATTTAGCAAGAACTTTATTTGGTACAACAAATATAATTAATTTATCCCTTTTTGTAATTCCAAGGAACACGCTTTAATTATTATGAGCTTTTAGCGGCTTCGCCCGCGTGGCCTACAGGAATCAAAATATGACGTACTGTTTTTTCAGAAACAAACATTATAAGCGCTCTTACGATAATAATCTCAATTGAAATCACAAGATGACAAAATTCCCAAACAAAGCATTATTCTTTTCAAAAACAAACAATTGACAAAATAATAAAATTGTCAAAATTAGCCGTAAAACGTAAACTTATCGCCTATAACAATAGCAAATATTAGATCATAAGTAGTAATAAGTAACAATATTTTTCCCAGAACAAATTATAATAAAATGATTTTACGCTATGGTCTTGAGTCAAGAGTAAAAAAATGAAGAATAAGCATAGCTGCTGGATTCTAAACGCTTACAAATAAAAAGCAAATTTTTGGCTTTAAAATTTAATAAGATATGGTTAAATATATGAAGCTATTCAACAAAAACGGAAAAAAGTTTACGTTTACTATCAAAAGTCATGGTAAGGGCACTGAAGTTACTGGAATAATATACGAGATAAGTTTACACTTTAATACTCGAAAAATCTCAAATTAATACTTATGCATTAATTCTAATTGCATTAATTGGCATTAAGATTTTTTCTGTTCCCGCCAACGTCGTTGAAATATTCTTATTTGACAGCTTTGACTTTGGTTTCAGTAGTTCAGTACACTAAGTATCTTACTCTTACTTACTTACTTACTCTTACTCTTTATTAATAACAACTAGTTATAGGTCATTTGTAGTGCATGCTAACATATTTCATCAAACGTTACCTATAGTATGATTCCTTATTACTAACATAAAAAGGTGCATTTAACAAAATCCAATAAAAATTGTATAATACGAGTACTTCGTAGGGTTTGACATGCTCTTAGGCGATTAGTACTATGTACTTACAAAAAAAATCCACCGCGTTGGTACCTAGATAGGTACTGGTATAGACAAGTATTGGTATCTGATATACCACTGGTTTGAAAGATGAAAAAAAATTGATTTACCTTGTTTTGTAATTACAAGCGTGGGTTTAATAATTTTCAAAACACGATTGTCATTTGTATTGAAAGGAAGAATAATTTCAAGCATGAGACTTTATTAATTTCAAGATACTATTGTAATTTTACTACAATTCTTTAGTTAATGCAACAAAAACATTTAGTTTTTGGTCTATTTTGTAAATCCAGCAATAAGCTAAGTAATTTCAACGAAATGTTTTGTTATTTCCAGTAAAGTGTCCGGTGTGTTTTGCTTTATGAATACGATCCCGCCTTTCCAGCAGCCATTTCGTCGTTGCTTGCAGTAGAGTAAACATGTAAAGGAGAGTGAAGTTCAGTACCAACAAATTAACTGTGTTTTATCAACAGATTAAACACTCTGAGTGACAATTGACAATCTTACCCAGGAGTCAGTGTTATAACAGCTATACAGTCATACTGAGTAACTGGGGTCTCAGTGAATACGATCCCGTCTTTCCAGCAGCCATTTCGTCGTTGCGTGCAGTAGAGTAAACATGGAGGATGAAGTTCAGTGCGTACCAACTAACTGTGTTTAATTAAGTGTCATAAGTACAGATTTAACCAGTGTAAGTGAAAATTGACAATTTTACCCAGAATATACGGAGTAACTGGGTTTCTCCGTGAATACATTATACTCGCCGGCAATGTAAATTATGTGTTATTGTAAATGTGGCTGTTTCGTGTGTTATATTATACATGTATAATATTTAATAAACATGACTTCACTTGAATCTTTATTTTTATGTCTACAATTATTATTCACCTTGTAACTTACATTTAGTATTAGTTTATAACCTTAGATTCGTTTTGTAAGATATGTAACTCAAGTAGTTTCAATAGCTTAATTTTGTATTATTTAGTTGGTTTTTGTAATGTCTAGTTTAGTTCTGTGATATCTACTTAATAAACCCTATCCATAAAAAAGTTATAAAACACTTCAAATTGAAATATTAAAAACTGTATACTTATAGGTCATTGTTATAAGCAGGTATACAGTTTTTAATATTTCGATTTGAAGTGTTTTATAACTTTTACATTGATAGGGTTTACTAAATTGATAACACAGAAATTATACTAGAAATTACAAAAATCAACTAGATAATACAAAATTAAGCTATTGAAACTACTAGACTTTTACTAGATAATACTGAACTAAACTTTTGAAAGTACTAAGGCTTACTAGATATTACAAAACTGATCTATCAAAATTACTAGGTGATTAGCAGATAATACAGAACCAAACTTTCGAAAGTACTAAGGCTTACTAGATATTACAAAACGAATTCATCAAAATTACTAGGTGTTTACTAGATGATACAGATATAAATTTCGAAAAAACTAGGACTTTACTAGATATTACATAACTAATTTATTGGATCTACTGGAGCCTTACTACATGTAACAAGACAGGTATTAATAATTCCTATTAAATATCAATTTGTATTTTTTACAGGGCATTTGTTGTCCTCGGGATTAGTAAAATCTTAGTAAAGATTACTAAGGAGTTTGCTAGATATAACAAAACAGGTATTAGTAATACCTACTAAATATCGATTTGTATTTTTAACAGGGCATTTGTTGTCCTCGGGATTAGTAACATTTTAGTAAAGAGTACTATGGACTTTACTAGATATTACAAAGCTAATCTATTGAAACTACTGGGGCCTTACTATATATAACAGAACTGATATTGTAATACCTACAAATTGCATTTACAAAAATCGATTTGTATTTATTACAGGTCATTTGTTGTCCTCGGATTTAGTAAAATTTTAGTAAAGATTACTATATTTTTGTTAGTTTTTCTCTCAGTGTATTACCACGGCTCAAGGCATAGTCACTACTTCCGCATTACTGCGCGCGCCTACCGCGTGAACAATACACAACTATTTTTTTTTAAATAGGAAACTTATACTCAATATAACAAATAAGTTTTTTTGCAGAGCTACACTGTATTTAATAATTATTTTTCACCAAAAATGGCACCATCGACTTCAAACATTGCAATCTACGTACTTACACGAATCACGAAAAACCTCTTAAGGGCGGGTCTGGTACATCTAGACCAACAACTTTTGTTCTAGGACTTTTCGAAAATCACGAATTCATACAAAAAGTTCAAAAAATGTTTGGAGAAGCGATTTTTTTGTGAATTTTTAAAAGTCGTAAAACAAAATATAATGGGAGAAGCCATTGGCTCTGAGATACCTAGTCCAGAGTCAATGGACAAGTGAATATGGTTAAAAGTGTTTTGAGGCAAATAAAGTTATTTGTATTTGTATTTGAAAAGTTGTTTGTCGAGATGTACTAGACTCCCCCTAAAAGGTTTTTTGTTTAATACTTATGACCCTGTTTACTATTTTATATTTATAGTTAACTTTTCCAAAGTCACTAAACCGATTCCGATATAATTTAATAAAACCGTTTCTGGAGTGTACCGAACAAAAAATCAATTAAATCGGTTCATAATAGACAGAATAATCGCTTAACATGAACATACAGTCTAAATAAATAAGTCTTTATAAGTCTGTACTTTTTTAGCAACTAAAATGTATAATTTTTTTAGCAAATTTCATTGCGTTTTAAATCATTTTTGCCTTGAAATAAACACGTATTACTGACGCACAGCTTGCAGTTCGTTGCAGGATTTAATAAATAGATAACAACTTGATTTTTCCGTCTGGCTGAGCGTGGGGTACTAGCGAGAATAAAAATGTCTGTTTAAATAACATTGCAGCTGGTATAACGCAGAAAAACCTGCCAGGATTTACTAGACGACTAAATATATATAAATTAGTCTGTCAGAAAACACTGGTATGTTTTCATGATTTGATCAGCATTGATGACACATTTTTCACTTTGTTTAAATAAACAAAAAAAAAAACGGTGAAAACATATCCCGTTAAATTTATTCGTGATCATACTCGTACCTAACTTCATTTTTACATAGAAATGACTTTATGAGCTGTCTCTCGAATCTTGCCAGTATTATTTTTGTCATTCTTTGTTTCATTGACAGAAAAAACAAAATATGAGTGATGTATTTTTGATATTCAAACTAATGGACTAATTTATAACATTATTTTATCTACCCAGTTGTCATACCTATTGCTGGTGTTAGACTAATGTCCAGTAGGAAGATTTACCAGACCAATCAATAATTATTAATACAACATCAACTATTATTGATTTTAAACTTTCGCGATTTGAACACATTGTTATTATGTACTACGGGACTATACGCTCACTAAAATTACGAGATAAATAAATACCACATCATCCCGACGTTTCGACCGAGTTGCATCGATCGTGGTCACGGGTAGAGTCAACTCGAGTCTAGATTTTGTCTCGTAGTCTTACATAAAAGTAACATCAACTATAACGAAGATATTATGTAGAATGGAAAATATACGAGTGCTACGATACTACGCTTCGTAGCTTTAAAAACCGTAGCTTATTTAGTCGTAGCATGAAGCTACGCAACGATTTACTGTTTTTCATAATATAATAATCCCATAAAGATACAAATTTATACTTAGTGCTAAGATATCATAGAAAAATCGCCATACTTTCCACATTTAGGGCTTTTACTGTTGGACATAGGCCTCCCAATCAATTTCAATTACGATCGCTCGGAAGCGGCTTACACGCAAATCTTCTCACTTATATCAGATCGTCTGTCTACTTTGTTGGTGTACGTCGTATGCTACATTTTCCGGTATGAGGTCTCCACTCTAAAAATGTAAGGCCTCTCTGCCGTTCAATCAAGTAATAAAGACTGTAGATAATACATTAAAAGTAAAATACTAAGTTTTTATCATCAGTGTACGTATATTTTTCTTACTATTTAAATACAGCAAAGTCAACTAATATTCCTTTTATAAAGAGAGTAACACGCTACTGAAAATGCAGTATTTAATTAATTATTACTAAACAACATCGAAGATAGCTACATCTTTGTATATTAAATTAGTACCTATTGTTTAATTATTACAATGGAGTTTTTATGTTGATTTTTAAATAAAAATAACTTATTATTTCTTATTTAAAAAAAAACCTTACCTTGTAATATATAGTTTTATCTAGCCAGTGAATCTGAAACAGGGATTTTCGCTTAAATAAACGTGGGAGATATTTCAATGTTGATTACATTGAAGTCGTACTAGTTATCACATCATTAAAATATACACGTATATTTATCAAATAGATATTAATCTGGTCTCTCACTATGGGCCTTATTAGTAAGCTCCAAGTAGCCCAACGAGCTATGGAGAGGGCTATGCTCGGAGTCTCTCTGCGGGATCGAATCAGGAATGAGGAGATCCGTAGAAGAACCAAAGTTACCAACATAGCCCAACGGATTAGCAAGTTGAAATGGCAATGGGCAAGGCACATATTATACAACTAGAAGGTTTCCTAAAATCTGTCCACTATTCACGTAAAAACAAAAAACATGGTGGTGTTAGTATTTACGTAAATCCCAATATTAACTACTAAAAATTAGATTGGGTATCGGACATGGCTATCGAAAGCCATTTTGAAAGTTGTGGCATAGCCATCGACGAGCTGAACGCAATAATTATAGGTTTATACAGAGCGCCAAAAAGTAATTTTAACTTATTTATTAATACACTCGAAACGTTGCTTATTAAACTTATGAGAAACCGGAACAATACAAAAAAAAGTGTACATCCTTGGAGATTTTAACCTAAACATTTTAGAAAAAAATAGGAGGACTGAACAATTCATTACTACCTTAGAATCTTTCAAGTTTCATCCAATTTTCACTGATCCTACTAGGTATACCTGTCACAGCCAAACATGCTTGGATAATATTTTAACGAATACAAAAAAATATGAAGCTGAAATTCTAAATGTCGGTATCTCAGACCATACTGCCTTAAAAATGAAAATTAAAACAACCTTGAGTTTTAAAGAAAATTACTGGTACGTTGAAAAAAGAAACGTCGATAAATATATGGATATATTTCTGAAGTATCTGTCACAAGTAAATTTTTGTGAAGTTTATAACCTAAACGACCCCAATGCCGCGTACGATAAATTCATCGAACTTTACTCGCTAATTTTTGATCTATGCATTCCCGTTGAAAGAATTAAAATATACCATAAGAAAAAACCTAACTGGAAAACAAAGGGCATTCTTTTATCGAGTAAAAAAAAGAGAGAGCTGTATCTTAAGACTCACTTAGCCAATGATGATGCAAAAACGAATACCTACAAAACTTACTCCAGAACTTTTAAGAAAGTAGTAAACCATTCTAAAAAATTGGCTAACATTAGATATATAAACAGAAGTGCCAACAAGACCAAAGCCACTTGGGGGCTCATCAAAGAACACACTGCTCCTAATAATAATATCCGTTCAACAGTCAATAACTTAAGGATAAACGGTGAAATTGTATCAGATCCTACTCAAATAGCAGATATATTACTAAATCAATTCTCAAAAATTAAAACAAACAACTCTACCAAGAATAACAACAGTAAAACTAAATATCGAAATGATAAGTCTATTTTCTTAACACCAACTAATACTTCCGAAGTCGTAAATATTGTCAATGGTTTCAAAAATAAAAAAAACTACAGGTTATGATAAAATTCCAATGCAAGTAATAAAACTAAGCATATTCTTTATTTTAGATCCACTAGTTCACATTATTAATCTTTCGCTATTCGGCATATTTCCACAAAACCTCAAGACAGCTCTTATAAAACCGATCCATAAAAAAGGACCAAAGGATGATCCTAACAATTACAGACCTATCGCACTCCTTCCTTGTTTCTCAAAAATTTTTGAAAAAGTAATTTATAAGAGGTTTTACGAGTTTTTCCGTCAAATGAACATAATCAACGAAAACCAGTTTGGCTTCCAACAAGGTAAAAATACCACCCTGGCAATTTTTAAAATGCTGAAACAGGTAGGTAAGGCTACCAATAAAAAAGAGGTTGGAGTTGCACTGTTTTTGGATTTATCCAAAGCGTTCGACTGTGTTGAGCATCATGTATTGCTGAATAAACTTGAAAATGTAGGTATTCGAGGTTTAACCCTCAAACTCATAGAATCATATCTACTTAACAGATCACAATCTATAGTTCTTGATGTTTATAACAGATCCACAAAAACAGTCCAGCAAGTCATCTCCAAATCTCTAGATATCAAAACAGGCGTCCCCCAAGGAAGTATCGTTGGCCCGCTTTTATTCCTTATATATATCAATGAACTACCCCAATTAACTAACCATTTATGTATAATGTTTGCAGATGATGCTACGATCTTCATTCCTAAACACAAATTGAGTGATCGCGAATATGAAACAGAAATAAATAGAACTATAAAATGTATTGGCGACTGGTTAGAAAATATAAACTTAAACCTAAACGTAGAAAAAACTAAAATACTGCAGTTTAGAAACTATAAACAACCCTTAATAAAACTCAACATTTTATACAACAATAGACAGATAAATTCCGTTCAAGATACTAATTTCCTAGGTGTAAATATTGATACTCATTTGAACTGGAAATCACATGTAAGTAAAGTAAATAATAAGTTGTCACAATATTGTTATGTTATCAGCATATTATCCAGCATCTCCTCAAAACAAATTGCTACAAATGCCTACTATGGTTATGTTTATCCTCAGTTGACATATGGAGTTATTTTTTGGGGAAATTCCGTAGAGTCCAATTCAACTTTCATTATGCAGAAAAGATGTCTCAGAATTATATTTAAATTAGATTACACAGATACACTTCGTGACGTATTTAAAGCGAATAATTTTTTAACTCTTACTGGTATCTATATATATGAGACCTGCATGTTTGTCAAAAATAATAAAATCTTTTTCAGTGACCTAAAGTCCAATCGTACCGAAATCCAGAGATCAAGACACAAATCCTACTAATATTATAAACGCGAAAGTTTGTGAGGATGGATGGATGGATGGATGGATGGATGGATGGATGGATGGATGGATGGATGTATGGATGTTTGTTACTCTTTCACGCAATAACTACTGAACGGATTGAGATGAAACTTTGTAATAATATAGCTTATACATCAGAATAACACATAGGCTACAATTTATAAAGATATTTTGTGAATTGTCCAAAATATAACGATAAATGTTGAGTAAGTAGGAAAATTCTGCCATCTGCGAGCTACTGAGCGTGCGCTGCAAGAATGTCAAAATAAACAACTGTCGATCGAATATCTGTCAAATCAATCGACGAGCAGTCCTTGGATATCATCATACTCATTGATCATACTGATAATATATTATCCTTACTATTTTAATATTATAAATGCGAAAGTAACTCTCTCTGTCTGTCTGTCTGTCTGTCGCGCTTTTACGCCAAAACTAATGAACCGATCTCAATGAAATTTGGTACACAGATAGTCTAGAGCCTAAGAAAGGACATAGGCTACATTTTATCCCGAAAATTGCATAATTCCCGTTGGATAGGACAAAATCTTGCGTTAGCAAAACTGTCACCTATCACAACGACGCTAAAAGACCCAATTTTGAATACACCATCGTAATTATAACAGTTAATTAGACTATTTCTGTTTCTTTTTCACCTTCAGAATTCGATAGAGAGAACACTTTTTACGTTGCTATTAAATTTACGATGGCGCATTCATAATTGGGTTGATTGAGCCTAACATGGATTCACAAAACGTAATTAGATGACAGGTGACATACATTGACTGCAGACTTTTATAAATGTCTCGCTTAGCATAGCAAAGGGACAAATTGTCTTTCCACCATTATAGCTCCTCGAAGAGGAAATAAAGTATGAATTGACAATGATAACTGACATTAAAATTGGACAAAATAGTTTTCCCTTTGCCATGCTACTTATTACAATGACGTTTAATACTGGGCCGTCATTTCGTCTGACATTAAAAATATTTTTAAATATACCACCATTAGAGGTTAAACATATTTCTTTATGGTATCCATGCTAATATACGAAGAAACGGATCGACTTGATTTTTAAAAGTAGTATGGCATGAGTATGAATATCTTGACACTAAGGTTATTAACCTTGATTCTGAGTTGTGACCTTGACACGAACATAAATTTCTGTTGGGTTGGTTAGGATTGAACAGTGATAAAAGTGCAGCCCGGCTCAGTTGCGGCACTCCTCATGAGGCACGCAACTTGCCGGTCAGCCTCTAAGCTGCTATATTTAAAAACCCCAGAAAATCGGCCTAACCTCGAGTGCAAACTTCTAAACTGCCTAGGGGGAAAAGACCAAAAAGAATCGGGAGACTTCGAGCGCCGCCTTCTCAGCTGTCTCAGAAAAAAACCCAGAGAAGCGGCTCTACCTGGGATTCCCGCGCCGCCCATAGGCCTCGGCTACTAAGTTCTCCTGCCACGACAAGGCGGAAACCTATGGGCGGGTACACTCTAACCTTATCTTAATCAACAGAAGCATTTATAAGTATAAGGTATTTTGATATCGGGATAGGTCTGAACAGTGACAACAAGGTGCAAGGTACTTGATTTTTTTACAGAGCAAGTGCTTAAGTGATTAACTACCACTAAATACAGACTTATAATGTAAAACTTCATAAACTACTACTACATAACAAGCAATTGGATCATCCACAGACCCTTGAAGGTCTAAAGATATTCTAAATGCTCAAGCCCACTGCCAGTTAGCAGCGTGCCCAACATGCTGGCAGCATTGCCAATCAGCTTGGCAATGCTGCTTATACGTTGAGCCAAATAAAAACCAGCATTTTGGTCACGCGGCGGGTACACGAGACGCTCAGAAAGACTTTTGAAAACAAGATGAGCTCCCGGCTAACACGCGCACAATGTCTCAATTTCAAACGGCTCAAATATGTAACCACTGCCGAGGTTAGCATATTTGCGCCGTTTGTGCTGCTCCGCTGACGGCTCCAAAGTATCGAGGCAAGTCGCGTCCCATACTAAGGGCCGTCTACACTTCCATGGGACCAGCTTCATACCGTCAGGCCTTTTGTCATCACCACGCGCAAACCCATTCGGTTAGAGTACGGCTGCGATATTGGCGGTCGCAAAAGCCCTGCGTATGACATCGTTCACAATGGCGTGGCAACTAATTCGACCAGCGCTTCTTGACCAAGAAAGACGGTGGTGACCAAGCTGGTCAACTAGGGTACTTGAATAGGTGAGAGCGCTCAGCTATGTGCGGCGCGGCAGCAAGGTGGGTCGACTATCTCGGCGATATCATCAATACCGCCGGTCGAGCCTGGTCACGACCGGCAAAGAGCCGAGGCAGATGGCACTGCAAGAGAGAGGCCTATACCCAACAGTGGGTCAAAGAAAGCTGCGGATGATAACGATGACGAAACAAATTAGTTGAGATTGGCTGTTTTTTGGGGTTTGAAATGATTATTTGCTACAATATTTGTGTACCGTTTCACATTAAATTGGGGCTAATATTTAGTGGCGCACTTACTGTATTAGTTACCATATTTTTTTGACAAGATAAACATAAATTAAATTATATCGCGGGCGAAGCCGCGGGTAAAAGCTAGTATGACATATGTATACCTCAATCTAATAATGCCATATTCTCAAATAGCGCATATGCTATGGCTATAAAAATCTTTAACTGTTTACCCTTACATATAAAACTATTAGAAGGAAATAGCTTTAAAAGAACTCTAAAGTCCTGGCTGGTTTCAAAAGTCTTCTATTCTATGAAAGAATATTTTGAAAACCACAAATTAATTTCCTTCGGCTTACCCAATTTATAAAGTAGTTAAAATTTTATTATGTAACTCTAGATTAAGACTCTTTATAATAATAAGCCTACTATTATACGCTCGAAATGGGCAGGCTGTTTGAACTTTTTAATTTTATGTAACATCATTTTGAACACAGCTATGCAATAAAGATTATTTCTATTTCTATTTCACATAGCGCGGAGGACTGATGACCGGTGGAGTCGAAAATTTCTCGAGTGGAGACCACGTACCGGCAAGCGCAGCGTAAGACGTCCACCCACAAGGTGGACAGATGACCTCACTAAGACCGCAGGATCTCGCTGGATGCAAGCCGCTTCCAACCGGTCTTATTAGAGATCCATAGGGGAGGCCTATGTCTAGCAGTGGACGTTCTTTGGCTGATGGATGGATGATGGAGAAATCTAAATTATACATCTAAATTACACGTATAATTGCAAAACAGTCTCATATATATTAATTTACTTTAGTTTTGAAGCCATAAATTAAAAAAAAGGTAAGAAATCGCGCCGCCTACAGAACTCATCACTACATATTATAACAAAGTCGCTTCCCTGTCATATGTAACCTTATATCTTTAAAACTACCCAAAGCATTTTAATGCAATTTTTTTAATAGATAGAGTAATTCAAGAAAAAGGTTTATATGCATAATACACTAGCTAGTGCATATAATTTCTTCTTTTACTCTCTGCTTTCCGCTTGAGGTTATCAGGGTCAATTTAGTTGTAACACTTTTATGAACACAGCCGTAGTGGTCTAGAGGTAGTGACACCCGCCTTATAATCGTGAGGTCGTGGGTTCAAATCCTGGTCCCGTACCAATGAGTTGTTTGGAATTTATGTACGGAATTTCACACCACTGGCTTTTCGGTGAAGGAAAACATCGTGAGGCAACCTGCATATGCCAGTAGAAGAAATTCGATGGCTTATATGAATCCACCAATCTGCACTGGGCCAGCGTGGTGGATATGGCCTAATCACCCTTCGTGGGTAGGCCTACCTCCTGCAGTGGACAGTTGAAAAGGCTGATACAGAACAATACAGTACTTTTATGAAAAATAATTAGGTTATTTGAAGACATTTTAGCAGCACTATACTCCATAAAATTTAACTTGATCTCTGCGACAGCTGTCAGAAAAATCACGCCTATGAAGTTCTGAAACATAGAATTGCAATATTTTCGTGTGCATCGAGTTTTACAAAATACATTTGCAAATATTTTCACTGGCGCTTGTTTGTGCTTCTACGGTGCAGCGAACAAAGATATTCCTAGTTAGATTTACATCCTTTTTCCTCTAAAATTGTTTGATAAAGTGTTGGAAAACGGGAACGAAAATCGCGACGAAAAGGCAATACGAGTTTGAAGCAGTTTAGTGACCTAGAAGCAAACTTTTACTTACCTACGTACGTATTTATACAATGTATGGTTGAATAACATGTCACAGTGATCTGTGTGAGTGATATTTCTAACATAACGAAAGTGAATTTCTTTCTTTGAATAAAAAGCTAATTATCATTAGACTGCCTCGGTGACTCAGTGGTTAGTGACCCTAACTTCTGGGTCAAAGAGGCGTGGGTTCGATTCCCACCCAGGGCAAATATTTATGTGATGAACATAGGGTTATTTGGCTGGATATTATCTATGTAAGTATGTATTTAAAAATTCTGTATAATATGTAGTATATCAGTCTCTGGCAGCCATATCCGAAGCTTTACTTAGTCAGAGACCGTGTGTAAGATGTCCCCATTTTTTTAAAATTATTTTATTTGGAATTACCAGTATTCGGAACCTTAAGTGTACTTATAGAAAGTTTGTTAGCGATTATAACGGATCTTCATTCTTATATCTTTTTATTCTTATTTATTGTCCAACTGAGCGGACCCTTTTTTTTATTTTTATTTCGAATAGGTTCGCGTTTGACTACACACTGCCTGATGTTAAGCAGATGCGCGGTCTAGGGTGTATCACGCTTACCTAGAAGATACCTATTTACTCGGGATTTGAAGACACTCACGTTGTACCGTGGCACAGA
Organism: Hypomecis punctinalis; assembly: GCA_949316475.1. Lineage (NCBI taxonomy): Eukaryota > Metazoa > Arthropoda > Insecta > Lepidoptera > Geometridae > Hypomecis > Hypomecis punctinalis. The sequence continues at coordinate 9,557,162 of OX438818.1, read as the reverse complement.
TGACAAGTTAAATTGTAAATCTCATTTGTTTTAACCGTTTATCCATGGAAGAGGCCTTCAGGCGGCCTAAAAACTTTGACACCAGGTCTAGCCACCCGGCCTATACAAATTTACTTATTCTGATATCACCAAAAATACATACATCACTAGACTAACCTTTCTTATGGTTTAGCAATAGAACCGAAGAAGCGTCGTACATAGTTTGACTGCAAGATCATTTGTCCTTAATAATGGACGTCGATATTTTTCTAACTTTACGAAAACCTTCAAGAATTCCAAATCTATGTAAAACCAAAGGAATCTAGAGGTAGATTCTGCTATTACCTTATAATTTTATGTAGCTAATACTCATAAACCGCAAAATGCATGCTTATAAAACATTACAAAATGCGTTATTCTATGAGCACGTATGATTATGTTAATGCGAGGTGATGAGCTACGAACGCAAGGTGGCGCCACTGCAGTACCCGTACTAGGTGGACGGCGCGGTGCTGACGCGCTCGGCGCGCGTGCGGGACCTGGGCGTGCAGATGGTACCCGAGCTAACGTTTCGTTATCACATTTCTGATATTTGCGGGAAAGCGTCTAGAGACCTCGGTTTTACACTGAGACAATGCAAAGGGTTCCGTAGTACGGAGGTGATAATAATTTTATACAATGCGTTTGTTCGCAGCCGGCTGGAAACGAGCGCTATCGTCTGGAATCCCCATGAAGAAAAATACAGTATGGTGAAAAAAATCCAGAATACATTTACACGCTTTCTGTACTTAAATGAATACGGCATCTACCCATTCTATCCGCTGATGTACCCGACCCTGTTCGTAATCGGCATGGTGGGGTACTGCAAGCTGGGGCTGAGGCGGACGTCGCGCTCTGCAAGTACAATAATTATGTATCGTGCTGCACGGGGAGCTCGCCCTCCTTGAGCTGCTGGCGGCGATGCAGCTGTGTGTGCCCGACAAGACCACCTCCAGGGGGCGCGAGTTCCCCACGTTTAGAGTGCCTTGCTGTAAAACAATTCTCGTCAAGTACGTCCCCACGTCGCGCGCATTAACAGTATTGAATAAAATCGCCAAAAAGATTAACATTTTTGGATATAGTCATGAAAATTTAACAGAAGTGGCGCTGAAAATATGTGAAACAGGAGATCCGATAAATGGTTATTTGTGCTCTGGGATTTGTCAATTGTTTAATTTGCCGGTGTTGCGCGTAGTTCTGATTTTAAAACAAGCGAATAATTATTTTTTGCAAAAAATAGCATGACTAACTTCACCCGTGTACAGAATCATTACATAGTACTACGCAACGGATTTTGATGCAGTTTGTTTTAATAGATAGATTAATTCAAAAGAAATGTTTATATATATAATACACCTGTGCGAAGCCGGGGCGCATCACTAGAACACAAATATTATGCACGGATCGATGTGGTATTTTTCCCATTATTGTTGATTTATCAAAAATGGCTCAGCTGATTTCTATATAATTTAAATGGGACCAATTTCGAAGTATACTCATTCCAATAAAAAAATTATTATTGAAATCGAACTACAATGAAAAAAGTTATGCGTGGTTATACATAAAAAATATATATACGCGTCGAATTGTATACCTCCTCCGGTGGTTCGTCGGTAAATGAGGGTTTTGTGCGAAATTGACTCCGCTAAATACGTTAATGTTTCTCAGTTAGATCAAAACGGCATGTCTCATTTGTTGAGCTCTGTGATAAGAACCTATATCATAGAATTTTATGACGTCAAATACCTCTTATGAATCTCATCGCTTTAGGATAATGTTATAAGGATGATCGCTTGTGAGCTCTCAAAGACAAATCCGATGGAATCGTATTATGTATGGTTCAATTCATGCTAATAGGGAAAAATAGCTGGTTCTGTTCTTTTCTATTGGCAACAAATAAGAGAAGGGTTCTATGTTCCGTATTTTTTTTTAAATGAAGGGTGCTTTTATAACGAACTGTAAGTGTGTAGGTGTGACTAGATACTTGAGGGTTGCAAATTTATGAATTAACCTATTTTTACTCCGTTTACTGTACCAGCCTTTTTCAATAGTCCACTGCAAGACGTAGGCCTACCCACTAAGGATGATTGGGCCATATCCACCACGCTGGCCTAGTGCGGGTTGGTGGATTCACATACACCATCGAATTTCTTCTACGGACGTATGCAGGTTGCCTCACGACATTTTCCTTCACCGAAAAGCCAGTGATGTGATACTAATGTAAGTTACTCCGTTTAACTTACATTATCTTCTTAAAAAAGCCTTTAAGGAAATAATTATGTTTTGCAAAAAATAGCATGACCGACTTCAACCGTGTACAGAATTCGCGAATATTTCGCACGCGTCGATGTAACATTTTTCACATTATTGTGGATTTATCGAAAATGGCTCAGCCGATTTCATAGTATATTCTTCCGAAGAAAAAAGAATTATCGGAATCTGACCACAACGTAAAAAGTTATAAATAAATATTTGAGGACATCCCAAGGAGGAGCCCAGGAGTTGCACAATCTGGTCCCCCCTGCCCTTTTCTTCTATCGTACGGCTAGACTGACGCGACCAAAGCGCCACCCTTTTATGGTGGACTGATGAAATAGGTATCTTCTAGGTAAGCGTGCTACACCCTAGACTGCACATCTGCTTAACATCATGCAGTGTGTAATCAAACGCGAACCTATTCGAAATAAAAAAAAAAAAAAATACATCTTACACACGGTCTCTGACCCCAAATTAAGCAAAGCTTGTGATATGGCTGCCAGAGGATGATATATACTACATATTCATATTTTTAATTACATACTTATATAGATAGCAGCTAAATAACATCCAGGCACAGAGCAAACACCTATGTTCATCACATAAATATTTGCCCTGAACGAACCCACGCCTCTTTGATCCAGAATATATTTATATTTTGTTAAACTTTACCCATTTTCACTTAACATTCACTGTAAAAAACCAATTGTGAAACAAATATCGAAAAATAATAAAAAACAACTGGTTTCCGGGTCAGTTATATTCCGTAACTACCCATTAATGGTAACCGCAACGTAAATGGTGCTATAAATATCTGTGTAGGGCTCGGCTACCGGAAGGCAACTACCGGATACTTACGACTCTTTTAGCCTACGACCGTATTGCAAAACTGCCTATGTAATTCATCATCATTATCATCAGCCGTAGGACGACCACTGCTGGATATAAGCCTACCCTATGGATTCCCAATAAGCCCGATTGGAAGCGGCCTGTATTCTGCGCATTAACAATATCTTAACATTAACAATATTCTTATTGTACACCATATAAAATACATTAGAGTAGCTATTTACTACCCGTGGTGGCCTAGAGGTAGTGATACCCGCCTTGCAATCGTGAGGTCGTGAGTTCAAATCCTGGCCCCGTACCAATGAGTTCTTTGGAATTTATATACGGAATTTAACACCACTGGCTTTTCGGTGAACGAAAACATCGTGAGGCAACCTGCATGCGTCCGTAGAAGAAATTCGATGGCGTAATGTGAATCCAGCAACCCGCACTGGGCCAGCGTGGTGGATATGACCCAATCACCCCTTCGTGGGTAGGCCTACGTCCTGCAGTGGACTATTAAAATGTGGTCAGTACAGTACAGCTATTTACAAATGTTGTAGGTACAAGAGCAGCCTTATCGCCTTTGGCGATTTCTACCAGGCAAGCTTTGGATGGACTGAAGATAAATTAAATTATAAGAATACGGTAGGCGGTACGCATTCCTGCTGTCTTAATAATTTCGTCGGTCCAGGTGGTCGGTGAATGTCCTACGGTTGCCGGTTCGTGGTCTTCATTCGAGAACTTTACTGCCCCATCGGCCATCAGTTCTCAATGCTATGTGCAATGCCCATTGCCATTTCAACTTACCAATCTGAAGGACTGATGACCGATGCGGTTGAAAAGTTCTCGAGTGGACACCACTCACCGGCAAGCGCAGTGTAGGACGTCCACCCACAAGGTAGACGGATGACCTCATTAAGACCGCAGAATCGCGCTGGCTGCATTCCAGGAGGCGTTCTCCAGAGTAGTAAACAGTTTCGGAGATATTACGTCTCCCTGTCTTACGCCTCTCTTCAAAGGGATCACCTCGAAGCTCTCTTCCTGTACTCGGACCGATATAGTGGCGTTATTATACAAACACTTCAGCACTTCAATGTACCGATAGTCAATACGGCATCGTTGGAGAGACTCGAGCACAGCCCCTGTCTCGACCGAATCAAAGGCTTTTTCATAGTCCACAAACGCTAAACAAAGAGCAGAGTATGTATGTGGCCCATGGTGCTAAAGCCTTTCCGGAAACCGGCTTGTTCGGGAGGTTGGAACGAGACAGCGGTATGGCAAATTATATATGTGTCACTTTTTCACACGTCGAAATGAGTTCTTTTCGTGGCTATTCGTGGTTGCATGCTTGAGTAGCTGGCAAGTTTTCTTTATTGGGTTTGATTTCTTTGGCGCTGAACACTAACATGTTCCAAATTCAAAAAGTGCGCAGCAAAGATAATTGCGGCGAACTTATAAAGAAAATTAAATACTCATAACTGCCCGCTAAAAGTTTCTAGAAAACACTACCTTTTGGGGCACTTAAAGGCGAACTAAGTCGTCCTTTTCGAAGAGATTGAATGAAAAACCAGCTAATTTATGGCTCCTTTTGCATCATCTGGTAAACTCGATTTTGTAAAACATCTGCTATTTATGAAATTTATATAGTCTGTAGTCATTTTGCCATTTGCTGTATTATTAAGAGCCAGAGCAAACTGACTGTCATCACTTTGACGCATTATTTAAGCAAGTTCTACAAATTAAGGCGCCATAGTATCAGGGGTTCTTTTCAAATGAGCGGGGGTAAAGAGCAATACTCCCCCGGTTTCGATTTTCCTATTTTTGCATTTAAAAATGAATATAAAGTTGATATTTCCACTATCCAAATTTTTTTGGATGAAAGCTTTAGCTCAATTTAAGTGAATAAATAACAGATTCAAAAAAAAATTTAAACGTGAAGAAAAGTGCCCAAAATGCAACAAACCTATTTTAGAAATCATGAATTTGTTCTAAAAAGCGGTATCTTTGCATTTAATTTCTATTTTTTTTTTGTATTCCTTGTAGGTTTGCGTTTGACTACATACTGCCTGATGTTGAGCAGATATGCGGTCTAGGATGTAGCACGCTTACGTAGAAGATACCTATTTACTCGGGATTTGAAGACACCCACGTTGTACTTAAGCGGGAAAACAGACCAAGGCAAAGCGTTCCACATTCTGGCTGTTCGTATGAGGAATGAGGATTCAAAACGCTTTGTTCTAACGTGCGGAATTGCCACCATGAAAAGGAGCTATCGAGCGAAGTTTCTTTGATTTATTATTATTATTATTTATTTAGAAATTGGATGGCGGCTTAAGAAAGCTCCCACAACGGCGTTCCAGAAAAAAAACTGAAATATGTATTATTACGGTTAAAAAATTAAAAAAATAAACATTTTGTGGAATATCTAAGATGGTACTTAAATGCTCAGTGGATTTCATCTCTATCCAAAGCATAATATTGTTATATCTCCTTTCTCCAAAGGTTGCTTGGCAGATATCACTGTTAGAGATAAGGCCGCCTGTTGTAACACTGCTTTTTGTATCTTAATAATGTAATTTTTGTCAAACATACATGATGTTGTACATTAAATTCTGTGAAATACCTACTTAAGTTGGTCTTAAAACTGGCTATCATTATCATCACCATCTACGGAACCCTATCATACGCGTGTCTTGACACGCTCTTGAGAACTTTTTTTCGTTTGGTAAGAAATAATTAATAAATAAATATTGGGGGACACAGTCTCTGACCCCAAACTAAGCAAAGCTTGTCTTGATATGGCTGCCTGAGACTGATAATTATATTCATATTTTTTAAATACATACTTATATAGATCGTACCTAAATAACACCCAAACACAGAGCAAAAACCTATGTTCACCACATAAATCCTTGCCCTGGGTGGGGATCAAACCCACGACTTTTCAAGTCAGGTTCACTAACCACTAAGCCACCAAGGCAGTCATTGCCACAGATCATACTAATTCAGAGGTGGTTTGGTTTAATTTTATCGATATCAGCTGAGCCATTTTTGAAAAATTAACTAATATGTGAAAATTACTACATCGATCCGTGCTACCAATTTGAATTCTGTACACGGCTGAAGTCCGTTATGCTATTTTTTGAGATAAATATTTATTTGCCATACACGATCTGTAAAACTAAGACAGTAAAATTGTTTGCGCCAGTGAGTACTAGATGGCGTTAGTGTGCAAGATAGCCCGCGATGGCGATGTGTTTTATAATAATGAGACCAAATCTCATACTTCCGACAATTATGTTTGCATTACACAATAATAATTCGGTTAGCTCTTTTTTGAAACGCATGATACATTCGCTAATGTCAGCGAAGATCGTGCTATAGATAAGGGTATGGTGGCATGTAATGGACCCAGTAGTGCCATAATTCAATCAAAGTAAAATTATTTCAAAACATATTTGCTCGTAGAGTGGCTGTAATTACACCAATTTCAATATCGTAATGTAACTCATTACGCACTTGTGCGTTAGTAATGTAAAACGCACGAGTTTTTTTTGTTAATAAAGTAACATGCACGGTTTTTTAAGATGCTCCGTCAAAAATGAACAATACTTTTTAAAATCTTAGCAAATGGGTTTTTATGTCAGAAAAGTGGTCAATATTTTATGAATAAAATTTACTTTGGGAGATAAAATTATTTCGTGCGCTTTTTCTTTTCGCTGTATTGTACAGGTATATTTGAAAATGTCGTCAAGTAGAGATAAATTTACTTTCACTCAAGAGAGTGAGAGAGAGACTGGGGAAAAAGTAACTAATAATAATAACTTGACAACATTAAAAATGCCAACGTGCAACGTAACAATCACTTAAAATTTGTTCAAATTTCTATAACTGCTTTAACAAGTAATTAAAGATTTATTCGTTTAAGAAAGTCAGAGTTTTATTAATTTCGTCGCAAATCCTACTAATATTATAAACGCGAAAGTTTGTGAGGATGATGTTTGTTACTCTTTCACGCAAAAACTACTAAACGGATTGAGATAAAACTTTGCAATAATATAGCTTATATATCAGAATAACACATAGGCTATAAATTATAATGATATTGCGTCATATATCAAAATATCACGTGGGTGAAGCCGCGGGTAAAAACTAGTATGATATAAAACGTCGTATGACATACGTGCGCTTTGAAAATTACAGCCTCTGCTTCCTTATAGCAATATCGCCTCGGCTGTAATTTTCAACTTACCGCACTTATATCATACATAATGTACTATTACATCACATCTATTCGAAAAGGACTATGTACTTGGTTAGCCTATAATGCGCCCAAAGCTCCAAAGGTGGTGTTTTCTATGAGAAACTTTATAAGTGCGCCGTAATCTCAGACCAAAAAAAAAATCAAGACGGAACGTCGTGAACAGACAAGTGAGGCCGGTTTTTTTACACATGTGTGAGTGCGTCGGTGTTGCGCCACCATAGTTCGGCTGGCGAGCCAAGGCATAGTTTCTTTATACGTGTATATGCGTGTGTTGTATCTATACACGACGAGGCATAGTTTTGTCGGCCTCACTTGTTTGTTCACAACATTCTGTCTTGATTTTTTTATTTAGTCTAAGGCCGGAATGATCTTTGCCGCGCACTTTTTGAATTTGTAAGTATTTGTAAATGTTAGTGTTCAGCGTCAAGAATATTAATGAAAAGAATTTAAGTATAAGTTTTCATTTGTTTTATTTTTAGATACCATTTAATTTCAATTTAGTTGTTGCTCTACGTTTTATTAAATAATAATATTACGATAAAATATGAGGCGCCTGTTATTTCCTATAGAGGTGATTAAAAGTAGAGTGTATCACTCGGTTTTCATCACATCTATTCGAAAAGGACTACTTGATTCGCCTTTAAGTGCGCCCAAAGGAGGTGTTTTCTATAAGGAACTTTATAAGTGCGCCGGAATTATCTTTGCCGCGCACATTTTGAATTTGGAAGTATTTGTAATGTTAGTGTTCAGCGCCAAGAAAATTAATGTAAAGAATGTAAATATAAGTTTTCATTTGCTGTATGAATTGCTACGGGATTGAGTAGAATCTTTCTATTCACTCTGGATTCAAAAAAGCGCCCTCGCCGTATAAATGTTATTTTGTTACCATATGATAATACAATCTACTATTCTACTTTCATCCTCATTTACCGCATTTTCAGTATTTTCCGATCGTTTCTTATATTCTTCTTCTCAGTGATGATCTATAGAGTTTCTTATATTTTATAGTATAATTGGGTGGCGCTGAACGCTAATTGAAAAACAGTGAAAAGTAAGACCACGGGCAACAAACGATTTTGTTTTAAAATGATTTTTCCATTGTTTTCTTTAACAGAGTTTGTGCAAAAAGAAAATCGTCGTAAGTGTGGTCGCCCGTGTGCCATTTTACTAATTTTGTTATGTTTACAACCCCGCTCTGTCAATCGGTTCATTCGGTTTTCATCACCACTCGCGCCTACCAAGTCGGTACCTTGGCTATTGATTAAAATCTTAATATTAGTTCGCCGTAACGCCGCGACGGATCTTTTTTTACTCATGCTCTACAAACATAATAATAATATGTACACAGTCAATCATTTAGTCATGTCACATCTTTGTTTTGAAAAAATACTGAGTGTATAACCTCTGTGTTGTGTTGAAGTCAAATAAGTTTAAGGGCCCTATTCAATAAATTAATTAAAAAAACCACACAAAAAACACTATAACAATTAAATTTAAAAAAAAATTGAAAATAACTTATTAATAAATTTCACTCTTATGTTCACTGCACTCTATGAGAAATATGATTCTTCAATAGATAAAATAATATGACAAAATAATAAAGAATCGTACAAGTGCGAATCAGGCTCGCACACCGAGGGTTCCGTAGAAATCCAGAAAATTTCACAAAATTTGGAAGTAAGTTGTTAAAATCTCTACGCTATAACCATCGACAAAAAAGATTTTTTTTTTTCACTTTTCTCGTCATACGTTGAAAATTACACATTGTTAAAATAATTAAAAATCTGTTTTAGCGTGTGCTAATGAAGTTCTTTTATATGATACCTTACATGATACGATTTACTCACTTTGAATTTTGAACCCATATTTTGTGAATTTTGAGGCTCTATTTTTTTGTGATTTAAATTAAAATGTACAGTTGTCAGTTTTATTCCTATATGTGTACTCTGAGACAATGCTTTTCGCCAAATTTTACAGTTATATGACAACGGGAAGTACCCTGGATTTTGATTTTTGCGAATATCGAATGAATATGCGGTTTTTTACGACATAAACGGCTCAACAGAAAGGAATGGAAGAAATTGGGGGAGACTTTTGCCCAGCAGTGGGACAGAACAGATTAAATAAATAAAAATAAAAAACGGCTCCAACCTTTTAAACGATAACTGAGAAGTTTTTCTTTTACACAACTGCAAGAGACCATAAATATAGGTGTACAGTTTAAATTTCAACTTGATATCTTATAAAGATTTCGTTTTTTCCTTTTGAGGTACGGAACCCAAAAAATACTTAATAAATAGCACCCATATTCTCACTGCACTACACTCTATTCGACACGTGTTTCACCTCTAAACGAGGCATCTCCAGAACGTGTGGAACGTCCGTTATCAGAAGAATTATAAATTAAGTTAAACTGTATTCCGACTTGAAACACATTCAGTACCGACAAACCCACAAGTTACCGTGTGACCTACATACGTCAAACCTGTGGTCAGGCAGCCAAATGCATGCATTATATTACGGAACACAACGTTATTGCTGCTATGTGTATTGACCGTGTAAAACACATAGCTGCAGTACAATTCAATGGCCGAGTCGGTGTGACGTTTGGCAATAGTTTCAATTCACCAAATCAAAATAAGCCCAGCCAGACTAATATGCGCGCCACGAAATATTTCTGTCGTAGTGTCATAACGAGACAGCGTTATGGCAAAGTATAAATCTGTCACTTTTTCACACGTCAAAATGAATTCTTTTCGTGGATTTTCGTAGTAGCATGCTGGACTAGCTGATTCTAACAAGGAGGAGCGAAGCGGATAACTGCATCCTGTGTCGTCGATGTGATGTTTTTTCTCTTCTACAAAAAACGGGTAAACACTGGTTGACTTACGATCTTCTTAAGATCAGCAGAAGATCGTGAAACACCCAGTGTTTTCGCGTTTTAGTAGAAGAAAAAAATCATCACATCGACGACACAGGATGCACTTATCCGCTTCGCTCCTCCTGTGATGATTTTTCTCTTTTACAAAAAACGTCTAAACACTGGTTGACTCAGGATCTTCTTAAGATCAGCAGAAGATTGTGAATCAACCAGTGTTTTCGCGTTTTTCGTAGAAGAGAAAAATCATCACATCGACGACACAGGATGCACTTATCCGCTTCGCTCCTCCTGTGATGATTTTTCTCTTTTACAAAAAACGCGTAAACACTGGTTGACTCACGATCTTCTTAAGATCAGCAGAAGATCGTGAAACAACCAGTGTTTTCGCGTTTTTTGTAGAAGATAAAAATCTTCACATCGAGAAAAATGTCGTAACATTTTTGATATAATTTTTGTTCCGAGAGAAAACTTTTCACTCCTTAGATTGTAACAAAATGTTATGTTTTTGGTGTCAATAGTACCTCAATAAATATAGCGTTTTTTGGTCAACTTTGCACTAAATTTCCGATCCAATTTTTTTTACGACGTTTAGGATTACTTACTGAGCATAAGATCATAAAATGCTAATAGATCCAGGGGGAGCCTCAAGCGCCTTCTTGAAAAAAAGCGGTTTTAGCCGATATCTCGGAAACTATGTGCTTTAGGGCAAAAATTTCGCATCTTATGTTTCCAGTGAACTTTTTTGTAAAACTTACCATTTAAGATTTATAGCACAAACAGGTATACCTTTAAACAAAACATCCTAGTTTACTAGAGATTTAGAGACTTTACACTTAGACAAACTTGTAGAGTATTTTGCTAAAAGCCAAACAAACATTTAAAGCATTAAACAGCCCGCCTCGTAATCTGGTAATAACTTCTAACTGCAGTTTTAAACTAAAACTGGGCTATAATTAAGAAAAATAAATCATGAGCTTGAGAATGCCCGCTAAGAAATTATCGTTCTGGATGTTTTTTCCTTTCTTTTTAGAATAGCATAAAGAAATTATTAAGTTTGAGTTTATTTTTATATAATTACGGGGAAGCAAAACTTTGCACGGAAACTTGCATTCGTCCGTACATAAATTTAATAGCATATTGTGTCAATCCAGTGATGCAGGCTAGGCCAATGTGACCAAAAATAGGCCTATGTTCAGCAGCGGCGGACTATCAAAAAGTTTTTACTGTATAGTACAAAGAAGCAGTGGTGGTCTAGTGATAGTAACACCCGACCTGCAATCGTGAGGTCGTGGGTTCAAATTCCGATCCTGTACCAATGAGTTTTGTTCACGGCATTCTCTTTTTATTTTTTTATTTGGTCTGAGGTCGTCGCGTTGTATTATTTTGTACAACTTGTGTTTTTATCAGTGATAATTAGTGAAAAAAAGCGGTGTTTTTAGTTGATTATGAGCTGATTTACGTGCATGAGTAGGCAAGTTATATGTGACTTATCATGTTGTTTCGTGTTGCCAAAACTTCATAGACGCCTTAAGTAAAGTCTCCACTGTTTTGTTGAGGTATGACTTGGTCCATGTTTGGACTTGACCGCGACTTTATTGGACTATGACGTGACTACGACTGACTATTTTATTAAAATGATTTAAAATCAAAAATTATTATAACTTAATACTTGACACTGGAAAATGCACAACAATGCGATGCCAAAGCATAAACGAAGAAAAAGAACTTATACTACGAGGTTCCAACCCAGAATTCCAGAAAACAACGGAACCCTATCTCATACGCGTGTCTCGACGCGCTCATGACAATTTTTTTTCGTTTGGTAGATAAATAAAGAAATTATTATTTTTTTAAATACATACTTATATAGATAGTAACTAAATAACACCCAGACACAGAGCAAACAATTATGTTCATCACATAAATATTTGCACTCGGTGGGGATCGAACCCACGCATCTTTGACTTGGAAGTTAGGGTCACTAACCACTGAGCCACCAAAATCATAAATCGAAATCAACGAAATATATGAAACAGCAGTTTTTTTTCTTGAATTTCGGGTTGGTCCTATAATAATAGACGTTAATAATGATAGTCTGACTCATTTCCTTTCGACTTAGTACACCAGTACTCGATAACTAACTCAAAGTAAGTACATCAGCTAACATGAAAACTATTTTCTCTAATATGCAAATATGCCCACACTATTTGAACTTTGATCCCTCGGGATAAGGTGTATAATAGAGTGGTGTTAGTTGATTGTTTTTCCATAATATGCTCGTAGTTCGTGTTGTCACTCTCCTGTCAAGTTATACGGGAAACGTGTTACATTTTTATAAAGTTAAGTACAAAATGTTCGTTCGTGCCTGTAGGAAACTTAGTATGTTTCGGGAAGGCATTAGTTGAATTGTTTTGTATAGACCGATAACCGATAAACACAGTAAAGTGATCGATGCAAGTCTTTACTAATGAGTCTTACTATCTTTGTACCCGACTGCGCGTCGCAAAGGAGTGGTAATGTGTTTATCAGCCTATGTATGTATGTTCCTTTGAAGCACTATACAGACCAAACGCCTGGGCCGATGTTTATGATTCACACGTCAATCGATTAGTCCGGCAAGCCTCCATTATTCGACAGCTAATCTCATTTTTCAATGGATTCCGACTGTTCAGTTGTTATGTTCAATTATTAGAATATATTTTATTTTATTTAATAGTATTCATTCAATAATATATTATAGAATTATAGACCACCGGACATCCAAGTGCTTGTTTTTTGCTCTTCAGTTTTTTTAATAATGAAGGTACGAAGATTGGTTCACGATTTTTCAATAATAGAGGTTTATGTCTTGCTAATAAAATACTTAGAAAGTAATAAGAATCGCGTCGAGGAGAATTTTTATTATAATGTACCCTGAAAATCGCCAAAAAGACCTATTAGATGTGAAATGTATTGACCGTGATCATAATTATAATTATTTAAACTCTATTTGGTTAAATTACACAAAATTATTCTTTGTTGCCATACTCGCAAGAAAACTTTTATTTGCATGTTAACAATACATAAAACTGCACCGTAATGCTTGCTCTTGTATAAAACCTATTTCAAACGACACGTCAATTACTCAATGACTTAAACAGCGACCGTCAAGAAGACACCTAATCGTACAAAATGAAATGTCGCCGACCAATATCAACCAATCTTAGAGAGATACACCAATATAGCAACTAGTCTTCATTAGACTGGCGTTGCGGTCGCGTCTCAAAGCAACGAGGTAAATATGGTGAACTGTGTCATTCTATCTTGCCGAAATTACTCGGTTTCAAAAGAAATAACGAAAGGCATTGTCACATACCACCGGTAAGTAATAAATATCTTTCTATGTGATTTACAAGCAAAAGCAAAATATTGAAAATGAAATCATTTGACAATGAAAACAGAGTGGAAAATTTATCTATGGTCAGTTAGGAATGTCAGATAATGTATGAGATCGAATATAGACTCGTCAAATCGATTAACTTTAAGGTCAAAATTGATTTTGACCCGGGCGGCCGGCCATGTAAAGGAATAAGGTCGCAAGGTCATGTGGGTTGAACTACGAGTACTAGTTTTAGATCGATTTAACAATATGGATGCAGAATCACGTGATGTGTTCACATTTTTAACCAATTTAAAAAGGAAAGAGGTTCTATATGTTCGTCTGTATGTATTTTTTTTGATTTTATTCCTTTATTGCAACAAACTTAAATAACATTGGAGAACGTACTATTTACAGCTATCTACATAATTAAAAATAAACTTATACAAATATTACTAAATCTCTAAATTTATAACATATAAAACTTAATCTAAAAGCCCCTTTGTAGAAGGAAACGTGGCCAGAATGCTGGCAGCATTGCCTCGCTGAATGGCAATGCTGAGCTTTTGACCAAAGTAGACGCCAGCATTCTGGTCACGCGTCACCTCTACTAACCGCCTGGCCAAGTCTTTGTAGAGTGACAGGGCGTCCGGCCCCCATGGACCTAAAGTCTCAACCCCAAACGGCACAAAGAGGTATATTCTATCCAACGACTCATATTTATTTTTTTAGGTTTACGAATGAAATAATGTTTTTTTTTTACTTCTGGAAGAGAAAAGATCGAATTTAGCGGTACTTAAGGCTGTCAGCTGTTATTTAATAGTGTTATTGACTTTTGTTTATAACTTCTGGAATAAACGATAAAATCGTATTTATAATTACCAAAGTCCACATATTAAAGAGTTAAGATGTGAATAGATTAATCGAAATTTCAGCCAGCCGGACTTATCATGTGATAAGACATGACGTCATCCTAGACTCGAATCAATTTAGGAATCGATTCTTTTCATCATGTATTTTGAAATCCCTATTTCAAGTGGCAAGTTCACTCAAAAGTTGTCTATGGTACAAATTATATTTTTCACATTTTTAAGTCTAGGTTTGTATGAAGAGGCTCCTTCTGTGCCCTGTGTAATAGGGCCTATTCTGTGGAATTAAATGAAAATCATCTCTAAAAATGTTCTAAATTATGAGAATTCCAAAATTAAATTATACAAACAAATGCTAGTTTACATTTCCATAATAAAAGCATCTGCATTACTTACATACATGCTTCCTCAAACGTTCTCATGAAGATTCAGACTATTCTAGAGAAAATCCGAAGATTCAGTTCCACATCCGGTCGACGGCAAAGCCAGCGTTCTTACCTGCAAAGAAAAGAAAATAAGTATTTTTATACGACTTCAAATTCAAAAGGAAAAATTTAATGCTTTTCTACACCGTTTGAAGTCCATGCTAATTAAAGTCACGCATTTATAAATCACACAATAAAATTAATGGTAAATGAGAATGCTGTTTCCTTTCCGCAATGTTTTTTTTTTCAAGTCACTTGACCTTAATAGATACTAAAATGTAATCCTACTAATATTATAAACGCAAAAGTTTGTGAGAATGGATGGATGGATGGATGGATGTATGGATATTTGTTACTTTTTCACGCAAAAACTACTGAATGGATTGAGATGATACTTTGCAATAATATAGCTTATATATCAGAATAACACATAGGCTATAAGTTATAATGATATTGCGTCAAAAATCAAAATATCATGCGGGCGAAGCCGCGGGTAAAAACTAGTACTCTATATGTTACTGAATTATCACCAGCCAAAAACTCTGACACCAGAGCCCAGCCTCCAGGCCTATACGAACTTACTTACTTACCAGCCATGTGTTACAAAACACTTACTACTTAATTGCAATAGGCATGATGACTGGGTCATAAAATCATTATTATATTTTTATTTTTATTATAATTAGTTCGTGAATTTGAGTATCAAAAAATATTGGACACGTATTTTTTCTTTTGTCAATCAAACAACAAATGACAAAGATAAACGTTGTCAAAGTTTGGGAGTGGGGGTCGTGACGTCACTTCTCTTACAGAAGTCTATACATTTGCATGGCACTTGTGACGTCACGCGGAACTTTGACAGGCTATATCTTCATCAATTTTCGTTTGATTGACAAAAGAAAAAATCATCCATCATCCATCCATCAGCCGAAGGACGTCCACTGCTGGACATAGGCCTCCTCTATGGATCTCCAATAAGACCGATTGGGAGCGGCTTGCATCCAGCGCGATCCTGCGGTCTTAATGAGGTCATCCGTCCACCTTGTGGGTGGACGTCCTACGCTGCGCTTGCCGGTACGTGGTCTCCACTCGAGAACTTTTCGACCCCATCGGTCATCAGCCCTCCGCGCTATGTGCCCCGCCCATTGCCATTTCAACTTGCCAATCCGTTGGGCTATGTCGGTAACTTTGGTTCATCTACGGATCTCCTTATGTCTGATTCGATCTCGCAGAGAGACTCTGAGCATAGCCCTCTCCATAGCTCGTTGGGCTACTTGAAAGAAAAAATACGTGTCAAATATTTTAGATGGTGTATTACATCTGACAGACAATTTTTTTGTCATTATGTCTATTAAGTTTTGTTATAGGCCTACTGCCATTTAAGTTTGCCAATCCGCTGCACAAAGAACTAATACCTACTTAATTTCAATATTTTTCCAAATCTTTTTGCTTTACCCGAAAGTTTGTAAAATTAATCGTGTTTCTCGCTCGGCAGTGAGTCTCAAATATTTAAAGTTGGAATTTCCTAACGAGCGACAAGATTATCAAATCAACTCTGTTTGTTTTAACCAGGCTGGTATTGGCATTTGTTCTAGAACATTTTGTAGCAGTTAATATATTTTTTCATTTTATTTTGTACTGTACTGTACTGTATCAGCCTTATAATAGTCCACTGCATGACGTAAGCCTACCCACGAAGGGTGATTGGGCCATATCCACCACGCTAGCCCAGTGCGGGTTGATGGATTCATATACGCCATTGAAATTCTTCTCCGGACATATGCAGGTTGCCTCACAATGTTTTCCTTCACCGAAAAGCCAGTGGTATGAAATTCCGTACATAAATCCCAAAGAACTCATTGGTACGGGACCGGGATTTGAACCCACGACCTCACGATTGTAAGGCGGGTGTCATTACCTTTAGACCACCACGGCTTTACAGACCATCACGTCTTTACCACCACGTCTTTTTATTTTGTATTGCTATTCAATATACAGGGTTATTTCTAATCAATTAGCATCTTTTTAGGTGCTTATTCTGTACATCAAAACTAACAACTTTTGTTCTACGACTTTCGTCAAAACTTAAAAAAAAATGTTGTTCCATAGAAAAATTTAGTTCACCCGCGACAAAATGTATAGAACAGCTGAGTTTTGACGAAAGTCGTAGAACAAAAGTTGTTAGTTTTGATGTACAGAATAGGCCCCTAGAAGAATGCTAATTGATTAGAAATAACCCTGTATAAAGAATAAGATAATATGCGCCAGCATACTGGCTGCGTTACCCTCT
The DNA here is from genome assembly GCA_949316475.1 of Hypomecis punctinalis. Lineage (NCBI taxonomy): Eukaryota > Metazoa > Arthropoda > Insecta > Lepidoptera > Geometridae > Hypomecis > Hypomecis punctinalis. The sequence continues at coordinate 9,539,970 of OX438818.1, read as the reverse complement.
GCTACGGGTCTTTCAGATTAGTTTTTTTTACTATAAGTTTTAGTGTTTTTACTGTTTTAGTATAAGTTTACGAGTATGTTGGTTAATTTTAATAGATATAATCTATAAAATGTTTTTAAGTATTGTTGTGTATTGGGTTACAATTTTTATAAATATTTTTAATTAAATATAAAAGCTTTGCATTAAAATATGACTTTAATGGCTTTTAACTTGAAAGTCATTGAAAAAACTGTAAAAACTAAGTATAACATTTAGATGTATAATATTTAGAGGTAGGTAACAGCTTTTTGTTTTTATATGGACAAGTTGGCACTTCACAATTGCCTTAATGCTCTCTATAAGGGAGCACTTTAAACAATTCACAAACACAAATTCAGTTTTTCACAATATCTCTTTTAAGATTTGATGTTCCACTAAGTATTTATCGAACAAAGTATCAAATTCAAGTCTTAATTCACAATTTATCTTACATCTATTTACCAATTCAAAGAGCGCTCCTTGAATTCAAACATGGTTAAAATTATTTATCTTAAGTCTTGTGACATCAAATAGGTATTTTAAATTCATTAAACGTTTCATTTAAAACTTGATAAACATTTTAAAGTAGACTACACTAAGACGATAAGTAATTTAACTTAAATATTTACTGAGTAATTTTACTTAATTTAAAGCAGCATTTGCATAGGACATTTTTCAACTTCGAACCGTTTAGACATCAAAAGGATTTTTTTACATTGAGACAACAGGTACAGTGCGCTCTCGCTAATCCGTCGCTTGATTATTCGACAAGTACTACAAATCCGCCGTTATTTGGACTAGTGATTGGTCTTGATTAAAATCTGTAATCCGCTGACATGAAAGTCTTCGACTCTATAATCCGCCGTCTTACCTCTCTTTCATGCGTACGACAAACAGAGTTCTATACTCCGCCGCACGGTGCTAAACAAGCACTCTTTAGTCCGCCCACGACATCTGGGGTGAAAGGTCGCGCGCGCATTCTTCGCTGCGTTTCGTGAAGTAAAGCGTCCAAAATGGCGTCGTTACTCAAACATAATGGATGTTTTTTGATATTGTATCAAAAAACATCCATTATGTTTGAGTAACAAAAGCGTCCAAAATGGCGTCGTTATTGTATCAAAAAACATCCATTATGTTTTACGTAATGTTTTGTATAAATCATACATTTTTTTTTTCTATTTGTTATTCCTGTACATTATAATCCGCCGTTTTTAGTGATCCGCCGATGGTTAGGATTTTATGGTGGCGGATCAGCGAGAGAGTACTGTATTACAAATTACCATGCAAAAAGCTAAAAACAATACTGTACATACTGGGCCGGGATACTATACTAAACCACCTTCCACGGAAGTAGGTATACACAACAATTATTATTATTATTATTTTTGGGACATCTTACACACTCACTCTGACCTCTGACCCCAAAATAAGCAAAGCTTGTGATATGGCTGCCAGAGACTGATATACTACATATACATATTTTTAAATACATACTTATATAGATAGTAACTAATAACACCCAGACACAGAGCAAACACCTATCTTCAACACATAAGTATTCGCCCTGAGTGGGGATCGAACCCATGCCTCTTGGACCCAGAAGTTAGGGTCACTAACCACTGAGCCACCGAGGCAGTCATATTGGCCTGTGTGGTGGACTAATGAAACCTTTACTGAAAATTAACCCATGCTCAGCGTTGAGATAGTTTAGTATTATTCCCTATAACAATAAGAATAACGTTCTCCTAATGATGAAAGATAAAAGCTCACTCTTGTATCGCACTCGCACTCCTCCGTAACCATAACACGCCCATTACACTTGTTGAGTGGATCGTATAAACTTGGCCGCACATAAAAAAATAGTTAGGGAGATACCACCATTGGAAGTTACTAAACAACGTAATCAATTTTTATTTTTAGAATTTCAAAAAGAGAATTTAAGTATGTATCAAGTAAAATACCATATCGGAATCAACATATTTGCTATTTTTTTACTAACTTACTTCTAGTACTGTCATTCGTATATTTTTTTCAGTATGACGATTCAAACTTGGAATCGACTGTTCAGTTGTATTGTATATTGTACATATGTTTATATGGTACTATTACGGGTACAAAGTAAGAAAAGACGTTTTAAGAATCTTAAAAATATTATTTGGAAAACTACACAAACTTTGACATAAAACCAAAAGTTGTATTTTTTAATTGCAGTTTATAGTAAATTTATTATATCATGACAAAATAGCCACAAAAATCAAATCTTATTGAAAAAAACCGATATTATTGAATTATGGATCACATTTTTAAAAAGAAAGTAAAATTTTGATTCTAGGTTCCATACTTTTATACAGAATGTTCCAACAATGCCAATGAGTTTTCAGATAGCCGGTAATTTTTGACATTCATTTCATAAAAGACAGTAAGCTCAACGAATTCAAATATTGTTTTACGAACGAATTTAAATATTAATGTCTGCATAGTGTATAGCTTGTGTTCCATTTTCAGAAAAATATACAAATTACAGTGTTATTAATTCAAAAATGCTAGTTACCGAGCACCCAACCAAGTTTCAAGTAATTAATTTCAATACCAAGTTTCAACAGTAACAAATCGAACCGTTGTCTCCCCACCTCATGTATGTTCAAGTAAAAATCTCAATTTTTTATTGCGCAGCGACGTGATACAAGGAAAAATACCAACGTTTGCTTTGAAAATATATTCATGAGCATTTTCCACTGACTTTGACAAATAGCATATTGTGAGTGAAATTAAGAGGCTTTGCGTGTCGCGTAAAAAGTCAGAGAAGAAAAGTGTCACTTACTTGTTTTTTTTTCTGGGTGATTCGAGTAATACTGATTATATTAGAAAGAGGGGTTTGAGGTGGAAGAGTGTAAGAGTTTTGCATCAGCATTGAAAACATTTTTGTTTTATGATGAAGGTTTTTTGTAATGTAATTTGGGTATGCATGTGCTTTTAGCTGTGTAACACTGGGAAACGAAATGAATTTGATAGGTTTTATACATAAGTGTGTGTAGAAGCATTGTTTGGCAGCCGGAGTTAATCCCAAGAATTATGAAGGCTACTATTATGGCCGTATTAAAAATGTACATAGCTTTCATGATAAATAATTCAATTCATGATGATGAGATGATGATGATGAAAGTGTTATAAAAAAGGTGTGTCACCTTTTTCATAACACTTTTTTATAGGGCAATTGCCTTTATTAACTATTACTAAATACAAGACATAATCTACTACTACATAACAATTGGATCAGACCCTTGAAGGTCTAAAGATAATCCAAACGCTCAAGCCTACTGCCACTTGGCAGCATGCCCTGCATGACACAAATAAGATAATTTTTTGCAAAAATTAGCATGACCGACTTCACCCGTGTACAGAATTTGCGAACATTTCGCAGGGATCGATGTAGCATTTTTCACATTATTGTTGATTCATCAAAAATGGCCCAACTGATTTCGATAAAATTTGAATGAAACCAACATCAAAGTATATTATTTTTAATAAAAAAAGAATTATTGAAATCGGACTACTATAAAAAAAGTTATGCGTGGTTATACATAAAAAATATATGCGTCGAATTGAGTACCTCCTCCGGTTCGTCAGTCAATAAAATAGTGATGGTACGTTGTATTTGTTTCGCATTTTGTACTACAATTATGTCTAATTATACGACTTCAGATCAAGGGTTTTGGTTGAAACACATAACATTAATTATTTATAGTACCGTAAAGTTATACGACGATGGTACATAACTTGTAGATCGATTTCCATCTCCGCGTTACCTCAGCCCAAGTTAATCACTTAGCCAGCGTATCAACATGCTCAAGCTATTTCTCGTCTCGGAACACTATTAATATGGGACCGATCGATGCCTGATTGGAAATATCTTTACGAGAGTACCAGCTTTCATACAAAATGTTTATTTGCAAAGCGATGAAACTTACAAAGGTATGATAACATTTACTATTACTAGTAGTTTTCTGAACAGTAACCCTCGCCGACACAGCTCTTAGGCTTCCTGTCCACCAGAGCGGAGCGAGGTAGCGGAGTGGAGAAACGGAGAAATATTAACCAATAGAATTGCACAAAATCTCCGCTCCTTTTTAGTGGACAGGTAGTTGCGAACTAGTTTAAAAATTCATACAAAACCGGTAAGCGGAGCGGGGAAACGGAGTATGGAAGCGAGTGCGGACTCGGGCGCGCCGCCCGCAGTGTGCCGCCGTATTCCGACCAGTACGTATGTAACCGACGCGACGAAGTTCGAAATGACTCGTCGCGTCCTCGCGGCCTAGCTCCGCATATTGAAAAACGTGGTTTGCAACTCCGCTCCGCATTACTTTCTCAGCTCCGCAGCTTCGCTCCGCTCAGGTGGACAGAAACAGTACGCAACTCCGCTCCGCTTTACTCTGTCTCTCCGCTCCGCTACCTCGCTCCGCTCTGGTGGACAGGCAGCCTTAGGGCGGGACTTCACCAGAGCAGAGATGTGTGCGGTGTGCTGTGTGAAAAGAGATGATTTTCAGCTCGGGGGGCTCCATCTAAGCGAAGATGTGTGCGATGTGCTGTGTGCTGTGTCGTGTACTGACGTCGGTCGTCTGCACGCCGCTCACATCTTTCGTCTCCACTGCGCGTCGTCCGCGCACAACTCACATCTCCGCTTTCATCGCGCCATACAAATATTACACATCTCCGTACAGCGATCTCCACTGAAGCTTATAGGAGAAGAGATGTGTCAATAACACAATTTTATTGGTTGTTTAAGACACATCTCCTCTCCGCTCGTCTTGTCTTTGCTTTGGTGGAGTCCCAACCTTAAACCGAATCTTTAAAAGCTTATATATTGCCTCCCTCTTGACTAAATTCCTTCTTTCCTGTTCATATTTCAACCGGACAAACAAAAACAAAATTGTATCGTTAGGGTATTTGTTTTTTTTAGAAACAGCTGATTTGGTTCCCGATTTTGAGGTTAGTCCCGTAATAAAAGTTTTTTAATGATGTAGGTACTTGATGAGTAATTTTACTGTAACGTTGTATCAATAGTAGATGACGGTTGAGTGACAGTCTATGGCAGAGAATAATGCACGATACATTAGTAATTTCATGAAATCATAGGATGCCCATTTAGCCAATGTATCAACATGCTCAAATTATCTCGCATCTGGAACACTATTGAAATGGGACTGATCAATATCTGATTGGAAATATCTATAGGTACGAGAATACCAGCTTTGATATAAAATGTTCCTTTGCAAAGAGTCGTTGGAAAGCGTCGCAAGTGTATCACTATACAGGGGTTTGTTGATTTTATCAATTTATCTTTTTATCAACAAGGTTTTTAACAACATTTTATCAACAAGGCAAAAAATACGTTATCCCCTACATTTCATCGAGGGCATTTGAATTTTTGTAGGAAACAACTGTTTTTTTGCCAATTTTTGGATTGGTTTAATGATGCACTTGATATGTTTCAGTGATACTACACCTTTCTTAATGACGTTGTATCAAGGGTAGATGATGACGGTTTACTAGTATAATGCACGATACATTAGTAATTTTAAAAAATTATACGACGCCCCCTAAGCCGTGGTAACAGTGACCGCCTTACAATTAGGAGGTCGTGGGTTCAAATTCCAGTCCCGTTATTCTTGAATTCTTTAGAATGTATACATAATCTCACGCTAATGGCTTTCCGATGAAGGAAAAGATCGTGAGGCAACCTGCATCTACAGAAACTCAATGGCGTATGTTAAACCAGCAATCCGCACTGGGCAAGCGTGGTGGATATGGCCCAATCACACATTGTGGGTAGCCTACCTCCTGCAGTGGCCAATAAAAAGGCTGGTACAGTACAGAGTACAGTATAGAACGCCTGGAGATAACCGTTTAGCCAGAGCATCAACATTCTAAAGATAAATCATGTCGCAGCACACTATTAATATGGGACGATCGATGCCTGATTGGAAATATCTATACGAGAGTACCAGCTTTTGTGATAATATTTTGCCGCCTTGCAGAGTAAAAGGACTTACAGAGATATATAGACGGTTGCCTGAGACCAAATAAAAAAATCAAGACATAATGTTGTAGACAAACCAAGTTAGGGCGGCAAAACTACGCCTAGCCGTGTAGAGACACACACGTACAAGAAAACTATGCTTTAGATCGTCAGTCGAAATGAAATTTAAACTGTATACGTATATTTATGGTCTCTTGCAGTAGTGTAAAAGAAAAACTTCTCAGTTATTGTTTAAAAAAGTTAGAGCCGTTCATGTCGTAAAAAACCGCATATTTCGACACTCACAAAAATCAAAGCTACATGGTACTTTCCGTTGACATAGAACTTTGAAAATTGGTGAGAAGCATTATCTTAGAGTACACATATAGGAATAAACCTGAAAACTGTACAATTTTATTTAAATCACAAAAAAATAGGGCCCATATTCACAAAATATGGCTTGAAAATTCAAAGTGTATAAATCGTATCATGTAAGGTATCATATAAAAAAGCTTCATTAGCACATGATCATGATCAATGAATCAAAACAGATTTTTAGTCATTTCAACAATGTGTAATTTTCAATTTACGACAAGAAAGTGAAAAAAAACGGTACAAAAATTGTACGGAACGAGCCTGACTCGCACTTGTCCGGTTTATTTTATGTGATGAGACGATTGTTTTAAATGTATAGAGACTATCAGAAGTATACAGGTACACATTTACAGGTTTTTGTATTCGGTAGAGGTGTACTAAGTCAAGGAGGCGTGATTTAAACTATGATTAGTTTGATAACAATTTTCGAGATGGAGTCAACCCAGAAACCCTGAATAAATCCAAACTTAAAGGCCGTTAATGAACTTATTTTACTTAAATGAAGTGTACCAAATGAATTACAAAGTAAGGGTCACTCAAATTATTAATTAATTATTTATCATTTAACATTATGGGCAACTTTTATTTTATTCATCCAACTAATGCGGGATGCGAAAAAAGCCATCTGTCGGAATTTGACAAAATGTATGAAACTCTAGATATTTGTTCTTGGATTCTGGATTAAGCCCATAGTAAAAATTGATCACAATAATGCCCTAAGTCATCACCTCAGGCTTAATACACCCTTTTTAAATAACCTTATAAACTTTTTAGAAAGCATTAACACTAAGTTCATAAATTACAATTTTATTACATTCACTTGGACATGTTTTCTAGTTCCAAAACAACACTAGATTCAAAGCGGTCAATTAGTCCCGAATCCCGATCAAAAGTCACGGGTCTATTGTCCCGATATATCACGACGGCAAATGGCAGCCTTTGTGCCATCAGCCTCCAAACTTCTAACAAGGGCTTTATTACGGCGATAAATGATATTATTTCGATGTAGCTACTCCTGTTATAGTGCTACGGTCATAGTGCTACGACGTAGCTGCTTCTACGGTCATGGGGCTACGACGTAGGGGCTATGTAGTGTCTGCTACGGAGTAGCTTATGACGGCTTTTAGAGTACATAATATTTTTAAGACATAATGTGGTCGATCGACAGATTGTGAAGAAGATGCATTGATTTAATATCGCATGAGTTAGAATGAGACATGAAAAAAAACACCTCGATTATGTGGCTGTTGCGGTGTTCTCCTGATAGTGTCAAATTCCTATTCATATTTGACTGTTTCGACAGCTCTGGGTAAGATTTCTCATACATTTTTGTGGTTGAGAATTGCCTCAAGCGACAACAACGATCTCTGGTTGTATTAGCTCTTTGATTTTTAAGTACCTACTGTCGAACGAAAAGGAAGTTATACCTCAAAATTTTATGGCTGCATGTGTCTGTAAATTAGTAAGTGTTTGTGTATCTTTATTTTGTAACCATACAACAGTCAAACTAAACAATATAACTATATTTACACATTATTACCACGTCAGGCGGTCCATTACGCATTCGCCTACGATATGATGTAGCGTTTCATAACAAGTGCTACGACGTAGCTGTGACTTAGGAGTTTTTTCTACCAGTTTTATAGCGATGAAAAAAGAAGAGTATCATAATTTGACGAGTGCGTATGCTTCTTAACATTACTGTGTATCAATTTCTCTATATGTATAAGCTATCGTCACTTGCGATAATTAAATGGTCCGATACCAACGAAGATTTTTTTTTAACTCAAATCATTTAGGTGAAATTATAATTTTATACAAAACGTATAGAGATAAACACATAAGTGCATAACAAAAATATAACAAGCTATTACTAACATATATCAAACTTATAATACCTATGTTTATGTTAAGTAAGTAAGTTCGTATAGGCCGGGTGGCTAGCCCTGGTGTCAGAGTTTTTAGGCCGCCTGAAGGCCTCTGACATGTTTCTGTTACTTACATACCTACCGAGGCACGTGGGTTAGGATAAATAATATATTCAAGATACTGAAAGCGAGTGCTATAAGTAATAAAACCGCCCTATGTTGCACTAGTTTTAAGTTGCTTATTTATTCTTTCTGTGTATTTTTTCTTATTCTGTTTTTTTTTTTAGCGTTAACAATAAAGTGTTCATTCATTCATTAATTCCAACTAAAATAATTACAAAACATACTGAAAACTATGCCAATAATGAATTTTTAATTATTAGACAGACAATAAGCCATTAATAACATTGGCTACTTTTATTTGTTTTCCATGAATGTTGGAATTAATATTTAATTTCTGAGCTCTATAACTTTAGTTTGTTTAACTCGAGTTCCAATAACCAAACCGATGCGAAGGGAAATGTTTGCCTTTTTCATTATTAGTTTAGTTTAAGTAAAATAGTATTGATTTGGTTTACCGCATGTAGCTCGGGGTTCGTGCAACTCTATATTTGTTTAACTGAAGAGAAGGTGACGCAGTCCGTATATTAAGCGACGCTATAACGATTACGGCAAAAACCAACATAAAATTAGTCGTAAAGTTTGTGCACGAGTACAATTAGTATTTAATAAATTTTTGGGCCTGTCCCAAAAATATGAGAAACATTCAGATTTATATACGAGTAGCTTAGTATAAGGAGTATTTTTCTAGATGACACAAACGTACGTATTTTTGACCGACGAACCACCGGAGGAGGTAATCCGATTTCAATAATTATTTTATTATTGGAAAAAGTGTACTTTGAAATTGGTTCCATTAAAATTTTATCGAAATCAGCTGAGCCATTTTTGATAAATCAACATTAATGTAAAAAATACTGCATCGATCCGTGCGTAATATTCGCGAATTCTGTACACGGGTGAAGTCGGTCATGCTAATTTTTGCAAAAAATAATCTTGTATGATATCGCTGTATTCGTCACAACAACCATACTTTTGCAATGAGATTAATCTCGTTATGATAAAAAAATCTGCTGCTCCATTCGAATTTATTGCTTTTTAACACAGCTGTTCCATTCAATAAATTCATTAACTCTTGACAAAATGTATAGAAAAGCTATTTTTATTTCGCGATTTCGGAGTTGGTTTCATAGTGAAATTCGACGAACTACAACTAGTGTTATGCTAAGCTGAACTATGCAAAAAAAAGACTAATGTATTTATATCAGGTTGTTTGCGTTTCAGGCGGTTCAGTTATGGAATGCATTGCCGGTAACCGTCAGAAAAACTCCATCGCTGAACTTATTTAAGGATCAGGTTAAAAACCATTATCTACAGAAAATGTCGCTTTATCAAATTTGAAACTGTTGTTGTTGTTTTTATGTTGTTTTTATGTATAAATAATCTATGTAAATTACAAATTATATGTATTTGTTTAATATTTAGTTATAGGTTTATTTTTATTTTTTCATGACTTTTAAGTATTTATATCTTTTATTTATTGAATGTAGGTTTATGATGTATAATTTAATTTATATGTATATATGTTTTTTATTTAATGCACATCCCGTCAATTATTTATCCTGTTGCCTGGCAGAGATCGCTGTTAGCGATAAGGCCGCCCTTTGTTACACTGTTTTTGTATCTTAATTTCTTCTTATTATGGTTATTTATTGGTGTGCAATAAAGCGTTTATCTATCTATCTTATACAAGACTTATTATTAGCTACATAATTGTACTTCATCTTTTGTGGAAAAGCTATACCCTGCTACCCTATACTTGCCGCAATCATTTTTATACGAAAACATGTATTGCCTTATGTTTGCCAGCACTGACATCTTCATCGCTATTTCATACATCATCTAAGCCACTGGAACAGGTATGCTGGCACATGGCGGCCCAAAGCCTCGGTCTGCTATTTTAAGTAGCTGGACTAGCTCGGGTAGACGCTGGACGGGGAACTGCGCAGAGCACCCTATGCGCGAATTCAGTGCAGAATCATAAATCATTTATTCTTGCGCATATGGGTTCAACTGAGATCTTACAAATAATAAAAAAAAGAATCGCCATATCCGACCTTTCGCCATGCAAAGAAATCATTAGACAAGTAATACATTTTCAAAAAAGTAGTACTAACATATAGAACGAGTTCACACAGTAGGTATCTGCACACAATACAATTAAACAATATAATTATATTTTTAGCCTAAAGCATGTCAAAGATAATATTCTCATTCATAATGTTAGTAATAAAATAATGTAATATCATGTTGGGATTTTCGTCAAAAACTAATACTTAGGTAAGTCAATAATTAAAAATTAAAAATTAGTCATTCAAGTATTCGTCAACACCATAATAAGCTTTCTCAATCAAATAATAAATCGCCCCCATATCGAATAAGAATAGCCTTATGTACGAACAGCTTAAGGTATTGTGTGAACTTACAAATGAAGATTTACGCCACTCACTTACACCAGCAGCTTATTCAGCAGTTCTCGGGTTAAATAAACTACTTACTGAGTTTATGGTGAAGTAATGTCGCAGTTTCAAAGCATTAACGTCGTAAAATATGAAATGGCGGAATGGAAAAATACAGCTGGGATTTTTCACATTGTAAACTTTGTGGTAACTTTGTAAGTTTTAATATGCAATAGATATAGACATAAAACTGATGGCTCATGGGTTCGTAATGTTCTTGAATAGAGACTACGTATCAGCTAGCGCAGCTCAGGACTAGCTCAGGTACTGTACTGTACCAGCCTTATTAATAGTTCATTGCAGGACGTAAATTTACCCACGACGGGTGTTTGCGCCATATCCATCACGCTAGCCCAGTGCGGGTTGGTGAATCCACATACGCCATCGAATTTCTTCTACGGCCGTATGCAGGTTGCCTCACGATGTTTTTCTTCACCGAAAAGCCAGTGGTATGAAATTCCGTGTTTAAATTCCAAGGAATTCATTGGTCTGGGACCGGAATTCAAACCCACAACCTCACAATTGGAAGGCGAGAGTCATTACAACTAGACCACCACGCCACACCAGCTCAGGTAAATTATGAAAAGTTTAATTACTAATCAATGTCATTTAAAAAAATTATAAACAATGATACGAGTATAATTATCCTTGAACTATATAAATTTTGTACGGAAATTCATGTTTGCCTTGAATGTGTTAAAAATATTATAATTTTTCAGCCCTTATTTTTATCAAAAGCTCAGTTTGCCGAAAAAATATTAAAAATAAGAATTCGAGAGCTAAGACAAAATCAGAGCAGGACACTAGTTAAAAATTAAACAACTTTCATCGACATTCCCTTGAAAAAACACACCAAATCCAAAATTCAAAGCTGACCGCTCCAAGAATCATTAAAGCGTTTTTAAAGTCAAGAAATAACAAGAAAAGTTGGAGGCGGAAAAACAACAAAAGGACGGAAGAAAACCGAGCAACTGGAAAAAACGAGATAAAACGCCATTTCAGGACTGGACCGCTCTTAAACCGAAGGTATTATTTGAAAAATCTGCTTTATTACATCTATGTCAGCAATTGTTGTTTCATTACTATTTTACAAAATAATTAGTTGCAAAGAATCAAGACAATTAATACATAACATGCGAGACTTACTTCAAGGTCATTATTGTCGGTCCTGTTGGTATGGTATTACTTAACTGCAATTCAGACAGCAAATTCTTGGTGTTGCCAAGTATGCTAAGTTTTCGATATTAGATTTAATATACCTAAATAGAACATTTTTCGTAACATTCAAAAATATTTTTAGCCACTAAGTTTAATTTAGCTTGTACTGTAATACTGTAAAAATTATAATGTATATGTATAAAAATAAATAACTAAACTCGTATGAAGAAATATTTGAATGAAATCCTTACCCTAATAATAACGCACAAACGGTGTTATGCATTGGCATTGGTGACTTTATGTTACTAGGTATATGAAATTTAAAAAACCGGACAAGTGCGAGTCAGGCTCGCACATTGAGTTCCGTACAAACACGTTGTTAAAATAATTAAAAACCTGTTTTAGCATGTGCCAATGAAGTTATTTTATATGATACCTTACATGATACGGTTTACTCACTTTGAATTTTGAACCCATATTTTGTGAATTTTTAAGGCCCTATTTTTTGTGATTTAAATGAAAATGTACAGTTTTCAGATTTATTCCTATATATGTGTACTCTGAGACAATGCTTCTCGCCAAATTTCATAGTTCTATGTCAACGGGAAGTACCCTGTAGGTTTTGATTTAGTGAGTGTCGAAATATGCGGTTTTTAGGGTTCCGTACCTCAAAAGGAAAAAAACGGAACCCTAATAGGATCACTTTGTTGTCCGTCTGTCCGTCTGTGTGTATGTCAAGACTCTTTATCTCAGGAACGCGTAAAGATATCGAATTGAAATTTAAACTGTATACGTATATCTATGTTCTCTTGCTGTTGTGTGAAAGAAAAACTTCTCAGTTATCGTATAAAAAAGTTAGAGCCGTGTATGTCGTAAAAAACCACATATTTCGACACTCACAGAAACCAAAACCTACAGGGTACTTCCCGTTGACATATAACTGTGAAACATGGCCAGAAGCATTGTCTTAGAGTACACATACAGGAATAAATCTAAAAACCGAACATATTTATTTGTATCACAAAAAAAATAGGGCCTAGATTCACACAATATGGGTTGAAAAAATTCAAAGTGAGTAAATCGTACTTATCATGTAAGGTATCATATAAAAGAGCTTTATTAGTACACGCTAAAACAGGTTTTTAACTATTTTTGACAGGGTGTAATTTTGGATTTTAGAGATTTTAACAATTTACTTCCCAATTTTGTGACATTTTCTGGATTTGTACGGAACCCTCGGTGTGCGAGCCTGACTCGCACTTGTCCGGTTATTTACGACATAAACGGCTCTAAGGTTTTTAAACGATAACTGAGAAGTTTTTCTTTTACACAACTGCAAGACGCAGTTGTGTAAAAGAAAAACTTCTCAGTTATCGTTTATTACTTTGGCCGTGGGGTGCCGGCAGAGTAGAATAGCACCCCCCTCTTGTACCAGGTGTCGTAAGAGCCGACTGAGGTACTACGGAACCGACAGTTGGCGGTATACCCATCCAGAACAGCGTAGCTCAAGTGCAACAGGGCGGGGATGGGCAGCAGCATCCCTGTCGCGAGAGCTACGCCCTGCGATTGCCAACACGCTTGCCCAGCGCGGCAATTATGGGCAAATCCCCCTTATGATTGCACAAAATGAAACCAGGCCCCCAGTCCCCGGCAGCTCCGCTAGTCCTGGTTCCGGCAGCGACCACGGTAACGGCGGAGCAAGGGGTGCTAAGAATCCCCGGCAGAGATCCGGCTGCCACCCCAACCGACGACGACTGGCCCTGACAACATATAACGTGCGCACCATGAGGACTGATGAGAAGATTGCGGAACTGGAAGAAGAGTTGAGTAGGTTGCGATGGGATATTATGGGGTTATCTGAAGTCCGTAGAGAGGGCGAGGACACGATAACCCTGAAATCCGGCAACCTACTGTACTACCGGGAAGGTGACCAACGGTCTCAAGGTGGTGTCGGCTTTCTCGTTCACAGGTCTCTCGTTAACAACATCATTACCATCGAAAGTGTGTCGAGCAGGGTTGTATACCTGATACTCAGAATATCCAAACGATATTCGTTGAAGGTCATCCAGGTTTACGCACCGACCTCGTCACACCCAGATGATGAAGTGGAGGCTATGTATGAGGACGTAAGTCGGGCCATACATACGTCTAAGACCCGCTTCACGGTTGTTATGGGAGACTTCAACGCAAAGTTGGGCAAGAAAAGCGATGATGAGTTGAGAGTGGGGCAATTTGGATGTGGGCAACGGAACCCCAGGGGCCACATGCTGGCAGACTTTCTGGAGAAAGAGGAACTCTTCATGATGAACTCTTTCTTCCAGAAGCCACCTCGCAGGAAATGGACCTGGATGAGTCCCGACGGTACTACGAGAAATGAGATAGACTTCATCATGACTAGCGAGAAACGGATATTCAACGACGTCTCCGTGATCCACAGGGTAAAAACTGGCAGTGATCACAGAATCGTGCGAGGCAAACTGAATATCAACGTTAAACTCGAAAGGTCCCGCCTGATGAAGTCTACGCTCCGACCTACTCGTGCCCACATACAAAACCCCGAGAACTTTCAGCTCGAGCTCTCAAATCGCTTTGCTTGCCTGGAGAACTTTGCGTCGGTGGACGAGATCAATAACGGGCTCGTAGAAACTGTCCAAACGGTGGGTTCTAAGTTCTTTAGACCCCGCCGTTCAGATAAACCTAAGAAATTCTCCGATCATACTCTAAATCTCATGGCCGAACACCTGGATGAGTCCCGACGGTACTACGAGAAATGAGATAGACTTCATCATGACTAGCGAGAAACGGATATTCAACGACGTCTCCGTGATCCACAGGGTAAAAACTGGCAGTGATCACAGAATCGTGCGAGGCAAACTGAATATCAACGTTAAACTCGAAAGGTCCCGCCTGATGAAGTCTACGCTCCGACCTACTCGTGCCCACATACAAAACCCCGAGAACTCCCGAGAACCGTATTGCAGGAGATCGAAAGGTTTTACGGACAGTTATACGCCTCGGTAGCAAAGCCTGTAAACAGCACGGCCAAAGACCCAAGAGCCAAGCTGACCCGACACTTCACCGAAGACATCCCGGACATTAGCCTATACGAGATTAGGATGGCCCTGAACCAACTTAAGAACAATAAGGCGCCGGGTGACGACGGAATCACTTCAGAGCTTCTGAAAGCGGGTGGAACGCCGGTACTAAAAGTCCTTCAGAAGCTTTTTAACACCGTCGTCCTCGAGGGCATAACGCCAGAAGCGTGGAACAAAAGCGTGGTGGTGTTGTTCTTCAAAAAAGGTGACAACACCTTATTGAAAAACTACAGACCCATCTCGCTTCTGAGCCATGTTTATAAGTTGTTTTCAAGGGTCATTACGAATCGTCTCGAACGCAGGCTTGATGACTTCCAGCCTGCCGAACAAGCCGGTTTCCGGAAGGGCTTTGGCACCATGGACCACATACATACGCTGCGGCAGGTTATACAGAAGACCGAGGAGTATAACCTGCCACTTTGCTTGGCGTTTGTGGACTATGAGAAAGCCTTTGATTCGGTTGAGACATGGGCTGTGCTTGAGTCTCTTCAACGATGCCGTATTGACCATCGGTACATTGAAGTGCTGAAGTGTTTGTATAATAACGCCACTATGTCGGTTCGAGTACAGGAAGAGAGCTCCAAGGCGATCCCTTTGAAGAGAGGCGTAAGACAGGGAGACGTAATATCTCCGAAACTGTTTACTACTACTCTGGAGAACGCCTTTAAGCTCCTGGAATGGAAAGGACTCGGCATCAACATCAATGGCGAATACATCACTCACCTTCGATTTGCCGACGATATCGTAGTCATGGCAAAGTCGATGGAAGAACTCAGCACGATGCTCGAAGGCCTTAATCGAGTCTCTCAACAGGTGGGTCTTAAAATGAACATGGATAAGACAAAGGTCATGTGTAATTCTCATGTTGTACCCACCCCTATTTCAGTTGGGAACTCGGTTCTTGAAGTCGTTGACTCGTACGTCTACCTGGGACAAGTAGTCCAGTTAGGTAGGTCCGACTTCAAGAAAGAGGCCAATCGCCGAATCCAACTCGGTTGGGCAGCGTTTGGAAAATTACGTAACGTCTTCTCGTCCGACATACCTCAGTGCCTCAAGTCGAAAGTTTTCGACCAGTGTGTGTTGCCAGTGATGACTTATGGCACAGAAACGTGGTCTCTCACTATGGGCCTTATTAGTAAGCTCCAAGTAGCCCAACGAGCCATGGAGAGGGCTATGCTCGGAGTTTCTCTGCGAGATCGAATCAGGAATGAGGAGATCCGTAGAAGAACCAAGGTTACCGACATAGCTCAGCGGATTGGCAAGTTGAAGTGGCAATGGGCAGGGCACATAGCGCGGAGAACTGATGACCGATGGGGTCGAAAAGTTCTCGAGTGGAGACCACGTACCGGCAAACGCAGCGTAGGACGTCCACCCACAAGGTGGACGGATGACCTTATTAGAACCGCAGGATCGCGCTGGATGCAAACCGCTATCAACCGGTCTTATTGGAAATCATTAGGGGAGGCCTATGTCCAGCAGTGGACGTCCTATGGCTGAAATGATGAATGATGATGATGATGTACGGACAAGTTGGCGCCTCACAGCTGACAGTGCTATAACAATGTTAAACTGGATATTTTCTCAAAAACTTTCCTTATTACTTTTAAATAACTAAAGTGTATTGCAGGTTGCAAAACGTTTCTAACAAATTAAAGTAGCAAAGATGCAGGTCACGCCAGCGCTTGGCAGAAATCGCACAGTTCACCGGAAATTCTAGCAATTTCTAGCAACTTGCACAATTTCCAGCAAATAAACTGCTAGAAAGTCAAGAAATGTTTTCTGTTTCGTGTATTGGATTTAAACATTCGAAAACTTTCAGATTGAGTTTAAACTATGGGGTTTGTGACCTAAGTAGTTTCTTAATTCAGTATTTTTTATTTTATTTTAAATGTTCACTTACCTCTGGATAACAGAGTCTAGTAGTTTAGTATTCAAAAGGTAAGCTTTTATGGTATCTTCAGTTAATTCTTGGCTTCTTAAAAAAGTCGTAGCCGATGGGTGGAAAAATTCTTGAATAGAGACCAAATACCGGCAAGCGCAGCTGCCTATCCAAATATGCAAAAGAGATATCAGAGTCTTATAAGATATTATAGGTAAGTCTTCAAAGCCCTTGATTTGGCTAAATGGTTGAAACAATCGAGACCCGCAAACATATTATGATCCTACGCACCGGAGACGGCAGTCCTCTTTTGTATATGCCACCCGCGCTGTCGTCACCCAACATGATCGGCCGACGGTTGCTTAACTTTGATGATTGCTAAGAAACAGTTACACTACGCTATAAGCGATGAGTGCAGACGTAGATCGTTTATCGATAAATTTACTGGCGAAAATTCAACTTCTCACGCATTTTGACTCTTGCTTTTTTATTTCAAATAGGTTTGCGTTTGTCTACACACTGCCTGATTTTAAGCAAATATGCGGTCTAGGATGTAGCATGCTTACCTAGAAGATACCTATTCACTCGAGATTTGAAGACACCTACATTGTACTTTAACGGAAAGACAGACTCAGTCAAAGCGTTCCACATTCTGGCAGTTCGTATGAGGAATGTGGACTCAAAACGCTTGGTTCTAACGCGTAGGATGTCCACCATAAAAGGGTGGCGTTTTGGTCGCGTCTGTCTAGCCGTACGATAGAAGAAAGGGGCAGGAAGGACCAGATTGTGCAACTAGCAAGTGGAAGTAGTGGGCGGGTAGAAGTGAAGCCGTGGTGGTCTAGTGGTAATGACACCCGCCTTACAATCGCGAAGTCGTGGATTTAAATCCCGGTCCCGTACCAATGAATTCCTTGGAATTAATGTACGAAATTTTACACCACGGGCTTTTCGGTGAAAGAAAACATCGTGAGGCAACCTGCATACGTCCGTAGAATAAACTCGATAGCGTATGTAAATCCACCAACCCGCACTGGGTCAGCGTGGTGGATATGGCCGAATCACCCTTCGTGGGTAAGCCTACGTCCTGCAGTAGATTAATAAAAAGGCTGGTACAGTACAGTACAAACTAGCAAGTAGGTATTTTCCATGGTAAATAATTACGTGAATTTTATGTAATTTTTTGACAAAATAAATTATTAAACCAGAAAATGTGGTAAACGTAAGCTCCGTCTGTCGACTCTGAGATTTAAGGCTTAGATATTTTAGAATGCTCGGTTGCTCGCTCCTCGTTTACAGATTGTGAATACAAGCTTGGGACAAGTATTGGTATAGGGGTCTGATTTAAATGATCAACAGAGAATTGGGAATAAGTTTAAATACATTTGATCAGCGTAAAAATAAACGGTTTTTTCAAACTAAAAGTGTTCTCTTCAAATGTTAATGTTGAGAAATGTTAATATATTAAAAATCTAACGAAATATTATTTTTCAGCACATGTTTTTGCATCTCGAGAATTTGCGAATAAAATTGTGTGCTTCGGAGTTTCATATCATTATTTATTTCAGTCTTAGAGATTTGTAAACTGTGATTTTTGCATTAGTACTTTAGAGACAAAAGTTTTATTTATTTTAATAAAAAAATACATAGATGACATGACTTGGCACAGGACAAAAATAAAGTTTTAGCTATAGACAAAGCTGTATGAATAGTTTTCAGTTCACTAACAAGCAACATTTTTTTAAAATTAGTACTCTAGTATTTACTTTATATCAACTTATTGGCATAAAAATGACAAAAAAAAACCAAAAACCCATTTTTAGGGTTCCGTACCTCAAACGTAAAAAACGAAAACCTTATAGGATCACTTTGTTGTCCGTCTGTTCGTCTGTCCGTCTATCCGTCTGTCCGTCTGTGTGTATGTCAAGACTCTTTATCTCGGCAACGCGTAAAGATATTGAGTTGAAATTTAAACTGTATACGTGTCTTTGTCCGTACAAATACAATAAACTGTTATGTATCTCTAAATATTATCCGATATGAGTGGTTTTTTTTGGTAATTAGCGTTTCAATAGCTAAGTTTACACATCTTAGTTTTTACAGTTTTTTTAAATAACCTTAAAGCTTCTAAAAGTCATTACGCAAAACTTTGGCTGATAAGTATATGTATACAGAAACTAAAAACTTCAAAAAGAATAAGACGTACGAGCGTTTAATATTTCTATTACAAGCGATTGACACCAATAACATAACATTTTAATGGGCAAAAATGCCTTTATTAACTACAATAATATGATACATACTTAATATATTAAAACTACCTACACTACTACCACATAGAAATCAATTGGATCATCCACAGACCCTCGAAGGTCTAAACATTATCCAAATGATCAAGCCTACTGCCAGTTGGCAGCGTGCCCAGCATGCTGGCAGCATTACCACGCTGAATGGCAATGTTTATACGTTGAGCCAAATAAGCACCAGCATTTTGGTCACGCGTTGCGTCCACCAGACGCTCAGAAAGACTTTTGAAAACAAGATGAGCTCCCGGCCCCCACGGACCCAAAGTCTAACTCCAAATGGCTCAAATATGTAACCACTACCGAGGTTAGCATATTTGCGCCGCTTGTGCTGCTCCGCCGAATTGGCCGCCGCTCCAGCCCTACTCTAAGTCTCAGAAAGATGTGACGGTGCCAAAGTATCGACGCAAGTTGCGTCCCATACTAAGGGCCGTCCACACTTCCATGGGACCAGCGTCATGCCGTCAGGTCTTTTGCCATCACCACGCGCGAGCCCACTCGGTTCGAGTACGGCTGCAATATTGGCGGTGACATTTTGTTACAATTTAAGGGCTGAAAAGAGGAGTGCACTACTTGAGATTGACATATTGTTTATGCGAATAACGCTATTTCGACAAGACGGAACTGGAGTTTTCTCCAAGAACGTAAATTATATCAAAAATATACCGTGATTTTTCTACAGAAAACGCGAAAACACTGGTCGATTCAGAATCCATTTAATTCCAGAATTCGTGATGACTAATCATCATCAGCCCTTGATACTGCTGAGTATAGGTCTTCTTTTGTTTATATCATTCACTTTTTGGTAATTGCATCCATTTATAAATAAATAAATAAATATTTGGGGACATGTTACACAGGTCTCTGACACCAAACTAAGCAAAGCTTGTAATATGGCTGCCAGAGACTGATCTACTACATATACATATTTTTAAATACATACTTATATAGATAATACCTAAATATAAAACTCAGACACAGGGCAAATACTTAAGTTCATCATATAAATACTTGCCTTGGGCGGGAACTGAACCCACGCCTCTTTGATCCCCTAGTTAGGGTCACTAAACCACTGAGCCACCGAGGCAGTCCAGCACCATTTGCAACTTTTAGCTTATTTGATGCCCAGATTAACCGTAATATATTAAATTCAAGAGACCGTGTCAGATTACTCAACTCTCTAAACATCCAAGACAAATGTAGTTAACTAAAATGCAGGAACAATTCCATTGGTTTGGGCGTAGATCTTAATTACTGAAACTAATACTAGTATAGGCACTAGAGCTAGCTCGTTACTGTCCCTGCAATTAGTGTTGTGTGAGATTGCAAAGCCTGGCTTAGACTGCGGCTTACTATTTTATAGCCTGTGTTAGCCTAAAGTTTTGAGTTCTATTTTAGTGTTTTCGTTGTAAGCGTTCTCATCTGCCTTACAATCGTGAGGTCGTGGTTTCAAATCCCAGTCCCAAAACATCTTTCTACGATTCTTCTTTCTCTGTAGAGGCAGTCAGACTTTGGAATGACTTACCTTTAGAAATTAAGCGTTCACCTTCATTGAACGTTTTCAAACAACTTGTGAAAGCTCACTATCTGAAATCATAATGCTACTTGTTCCTTTCGCTACTATTTTATAACGTATGTAGGTATGTATATATGTAGGTATATGTATAATTATATTTATATATAATATCGTATATATGTAAGTATATTTAAAACTTAGATTGAATAAGTATATTTAGTTTATTATTTATAGGTGTTTTCTTTATTAATATCTATTTAAGGCCACTATTTATTGTTCTTGTCAGTTCATATTCGTGCAAGGTTGCCTGGAAGAAATCGCCATGGGTGATAAGGCCGCCACTTTATAATCATATTTTTGTCGTATATGTGTAAATAGTGTTTATTTTTCTTAGTGTAGTTGTAAATAAAGAGTTTTGTCTGTCTGTCTGTCCCATACCAATGAGTTCCTTGGTATTTATGTACGGAATATCACACCACTGACATTTTGGTGAAGGAAAACATCGTGAGGCAACCTGCATACGACCGTGGAAGAAATTCGATGGCCTATGCGAATCCACCAACCCGCACTAGGCCAGCGTGGTGGCTATGGCCCAATCACCCGTCGTGGACAAGCCTGTTAAGTAGTGGACTATAAATAAGACCAATGCAGTATAGTACAAGTCTTCTTAAAAACTGTTTTGAGCTATAAGCTATCGTGTTTATTGCAACTGTTCTCAAACCACTAAATTCAGTAATATTTTCTCTATATTTATAAGATGTGTACATTTATAATGTACTAGTTTTTACCCGCGGCTTCGCCCGCATGATATTTTGATTTTTGACGCAATATTATTATAATTTATAGCCTATATGTTATTCTGATATATAAGCTATATTATTGCAAAGTTTTATCTCAATCCGTTCAGTAGTTTTTACGTGAAAAAGTAACAAACTTCCATACATCCATCCATCCATCCATCCATCCTCACAAACTTACGCGTTTAAAATATTAAGTAGGAAGTAGCTACGTTTCAGGAGTAGACCTCATCAATCCCAAGATAACGTTGGACACAAGCCGCTACCAACCGGTCATAATAATGATCCATTGGGGATGCCTATGCCCAGCGGTGGACGTCTTATTGGTGATACGGATGGACATACGGACGGACGAATGGAGAGACGTTTTGTGGAGTTTGTCTAGACAACTGGCATCGTCTTTTTTTTTTTTTTTTTTTTTTTTATTTAAATTAATGGCCCACAGACTCCAGGGTCTGTGCCTTTTGTTAAGTAAGTTACAATTGAAGGAATGCGACTGTACAATAGAGAGGGGTTAGTTTAATTCTTAGTCTAAGTTAGTGGTTTCTTTGCGTGAATGCCACGAGCAAACCGGCGACCCGCATGCAGCACCCGATCACGAGTATGACGCATGTATCAGCCATCACTCTCCTCGACCATATTTAAGGGAAGAGAACGACTCGACACACGACGCCGCCGCAAGAAGGAGCCTTCGATGGCGAGCATGAATGCTCAAGGCATGCACGCAATGCTAGTTTCTATTTAATGCACACTTATTCTGATTTATTTTGTGAAAGCGATCACCAGCAGAGTCCAAGGCTACGTTTCCATGTGTTACTCGGTGGTATCTACTCTGCTTGTGATCGCTCCCATGTCCTTCTATTACAACTCTTTTGCCTCCTCCCGGCCCAGAGCCTCCATCACCGCCGCGTTCCGGTCTCTGATGGCCATCTGCAGGTTATAGTCCTTGATAGCCCTCAAAGATGCAGACGATGCACGCCGCACGAATCGACTGATGGCATCACCTTCAATGTCGTCAGCGTAGTAGATGAAAGATCCAGTGTGCCGAGACAATGCAACGACAGCGTGTGAGACGCTTTCGTGTAGCTTTATTCTAGGCTTAGTTTTAATGGCGATTACCGACTCGTACGTCAGTCCCTGAGCTTCGTGGATGGTAAGGGTGCGCGATCCTGAGCCACCTCCATAACCCTGGCTTATTAGGGTCTCCTTTTCTTCCTGCGTATGCACTAAGAAAAGGGTGTTGGGGAGGGTTTCGGATATTTGAGCCCCCTTGAACCTTTTCTGCTCAAGAGACCTAATACGGGGAACTGAGGAATATATACCTGAGTATATTTCCCTCAACGCATACGCGACATCCATTGGGTTTCTATGTGTGCAGAGCAACTCCTAGGTGATGTTTGCAACCAGGGTAGGGCGATGGTACCTCATCGTTACTGGCATCGTTTAGGACCTTATTGCTCTCAATCGTAAATTAATCATAAAAAAAAGAAATCGAGCAAGCGTTCTGGGTCATACATCACTCCTTTTTGGACAATCGTGACAAAAATACGTTTTATTTTATATATATTAGCTTGATTCCAATAATTACTTTTCGCAAAAAATGGAAACAAGCCTTCCATCGTGTACAAAATTAAAAAGAAATTAATGGAACCACCTCGGTAGTATACACTTTCAAAGCAAAAAAAAAATCGATTTGGTTCACAATTGCCGAAATTATCGATGAACATACACAAAAAAAAATTCGTACTGACAAATATAGGACCTCCATTTTTAGAAATCGGTTAAAAATGGCTGTATAGATTTATTTTTCACTAATTTTACTCATGAAAATACATGTTAACCTAGCTATATGTTTAGTAAATA
The DNA here is from genome assembly GCA_949316475.1 of Hypomecis punctinalis. Lineage (NCBI taxonomy): Eukaryota > Metazoa > Arthropoda > Insecta > Lepidoptera > Geometridae > Hypomecis > Hypomecis punctinalis. The sequence goes on along the minus strand of OX438818.1, from coordinate 9,516,506 downwards.
CAATATGAGCATTGTATAAAATAAATGTAGGCGCTTTACGCATCCGTCTCTGGCTCCTAAATTTATGGCGACACATACATTTCTCGATTTGAATTCATCATGAGGTTAGCGGGACACGGTTTAGGTTAACATACGTGGATAAATAGTACTCATATTTCTGTTTCCTTAAATTAAATTCATACATGTAATATATGTTTCTTCGTATATTTTGAAAGCGTAATTTATTTTATTCATAAATGTTATGTATCATTGACGATGCCAATCTTTAGCCGTTATATTTTTAAAGTTTTCATAAATTCATTCAGACACTATATCATTGTAATGTATAAATTAATTGTTAACAGAAAACTCTGTATTACTATTGTGACGCAGTAAGTAGGTCGCGCGGTAATGACGGCGAGTTGTTTACACCTAAGTGCGAGATTTATGGTTTTATGACTCAAGCGGGATCAGTCTTTGTTTGTTGTCTATTGTTTAGTTTTTTTTTGGGTCTTTACGTATTAGAAAACAATAGGGAAGTCCCGAACTCTCAAGTTGTTTACTTGTTAACACAATAGAGTTTATTAAGATCGAGTAATGTTGCGAATTATCTCGTAGGTTCGAGACTGTAGGAAATAACGGATATAAATACGCTGGCCGACCCTTGGGGATCAGTTATTCGTTTACCGTCGAAGCGAAAACATCTCGTGTTCAAGTGCAGTACCAGTGATTGTGAAGTGACTAGTTTGTGTGAATATCAGTGCCAGTGTGAAGTGTTTGTGCGAACAGTTGTGCCATGTGTATTGTGATTTTGTGCAATAAAGTGCAAAGTGAATAATCGGCGTTTCAACTGATTATCCAAAAACCCATCTCGTAACACTATTTTAATGAAGTCGCTAAATGCATGTAACTATGCATTGAATTTTAAATTGAATTCTCAAATGGAAACTACGTACCATCAAGCGCAGTGTAGGACGTCCACCGAGTAGATGGACTGACGATATAATTAAGACAACAGGTACGCGCTGAATGCAAGGCGCATCCAACTGGCCTCATTGGAAATCCATGGGGGAGGCCTATATCCAGCTGGGGGAATCTCACGGCTGCTGGATAGATGGAAATGTATACTACAGCATAGTCATTTTAGGATTAGTTTTGGGTCTTAAAAATGGAAACAAAATATCTACTGCAATATAATTATTATGCTAGGACTAAAGAAATCAATTTAAACTGACCGTTTTAATTGTGGACTTTTATCATGAATTGATTTGAATCACGAAGTTAAACATTAAAAAAACACACAGAATTGTTTTTAATGGCATTTCACCACTTTATTTTATACAGAAACTTGGTCACGACAATGTGTGACATGCTTATCTTAACTTAAACAATGCATTCTACGACGACCATTTTTGATACTTAAATTGATACTTGTGTACGTGTAAAACTATAATTTCAAGTGAGTTCAGTGCCCAAACAAACAGATGTTATGAAATTTTACCAATAATTGCAATGACACTTTGTTCGCTTATAACAGTTTGAATATAATTATAGATCCATCAATGTGACTGAAAGTTTACCAACAAAATGTCAATCAAGCCAGACTAATAGTTTGACAAAGTTAAGCCCCAGCTTTAGTTTGTTGCAAATTACTTCCTATTATTGGAATATCGAACCTATTTTGGAATCAATAATGAATTCCACAATATCAATTAGTGTATCTTAATATATATAAATCTCGTGTCACAATGTTTGTCCTCAATGGACTCCTAAACCACTTAACTGATTATAATAAAATTCGCACACCATGTGCAGTTCGATCCAACTTGAGAGATAGGATAGTTTAAATCTCAAATTATAGTCGCAATTTTTATTTATTTAGCCACAGCAACGCGTGGCCGGGTCAGCTAGTTATTTTATAAATTTTCGAACTGGCTACAACAATTTGAATTTAAATATTTATTTAAGCATTGCTATTTAGCGTGGCAATGCTGCCAGCATGCTGGGCACGCTGCCAACTGGCAGTGGGCGTGAGCATTTGGATTATCTTTAGACCTTTTATTTTGGGTCTGTGGATGATCCAATTATTTGTCATGTAGTAGTAGTACATGTAGTTTTAGATTATCTATCTTGATTAGTCTTGTATTTAGTGGTAGTTAAAAAGGCACTCGCCCTAAAAAGTATGCAATAATGTGCTATAATATGTCTTGTTAGCGCGGCCACCAAGTATTATGGCAGATCGCGCTGGACACAAAGGGGGTGCGGGAAGACGATGACTAACCTGAATACTCCGGGTCGGTGAGCACAGCTGCAGAACCTTGAACCTGGTTGCTCCTGGGTCTCTTCTTCAGGCAGTCGCGAAGCGGCTTGAGTGGACTGTATTTGCGGAATGACACTACGTCCAGGACACGTATCACAATTAACATAGGAATGCGGTTTGACGAGACGGTACTAGGCACACGTCAATTGCGCGGAGCGGTGATGAATGCACCCTGTCCGGCGGTCAAGGGCAGACTGTTCGCCAAAGCAAACAGCGCGTCTCACCTATCCACGAAACGTACCTAAGTGGTCGTCGTCTAGGAAAGATGAGGGTAGGACAAGGAGTCGGTAAATGCGGGTGGATAGAAAAAGTAGGCAGCTCTAAGGCGCCGTAACATGTCTATACTCGTAGTTATATATTATACCTTGTTTTAGGGTGTTGCAATATAATAAAAGCCACTGACATAATTATAAATGTATGTTATTGTCATTAATGTACCTAATTATTGGGAAGAACAATCAAAAATAACTCTAATTAGGTAATTGGTTCACCTTGTGAGTAGATGTCCTACGCTGAGTTTGCCGGTACTGTACTGTACTGTACTGTACTTTATCAGCCTTTTAATAAATCAGGGGTGATTGAAGGGTGATTGGGCTATTTCCACTAAGCTGGCCCAATGCGGGTTGGTGGACTCGCATACGCCATCGAATTTCTTCTACGGAAGTATGCAGGTTGCCTCACCATGTTTTCCTTCATCGAAAAGCCAGTGGTGTGAAATTTCGTACATAAATTCCAAAAAACTCATTGGTACGGGACCGGGATTTGAACCCACGACCTCACGATTGCAAGGCGGGTGTTCAAGGGTGGTTTCAATTCAAGGACTGTTTTTTTTTGATACGTAGGTATCATTGTTATCGTCTTCTTAGGTGCCTTAGCACAACTCGCTATTTCTTTAGAAGACGGATATATTTTAAGATATCATTGAACTCATCATTTTGCCGCATTTCAACTACAGGCCGAATACCGAAATTCGGAAAAAAACTACTGTTCCATACAAAAAGTTTATTGATTCTACAAAATGTAAGTAACAGTCATCATCCATGGTCAATACACGGTATATAAAGTAAAAGTTCATTACACTGATATAATGATATTTCTAAGTCCGTCATCCAGAATGACACACTTTATAAAACCAAAGAAACTCCATCATCATAAAATTATGTCTATCCAACTATCCATTTACAAGCTTATTCCGCATAGTATACCAGGCAAAATCAGATAAAAGCTAGAAATTTAGCTCTTATTTTCAGGGCTGAACTAATTAGGTCGTGTAACGCTCGACACTCCGACAGGGAAAGACACATCTGCTACTTTTATTTAATTAAAATGACTACTCCTACTTCTTTTTTAGAAAATCTGAGCCTAAAATAACCTTCATCTAAATTAATTAGATAATGGACGCGGAAACAGGAAAAAGCCCTAGTATAAGTTTGTATAGTAAACATAAACTACAGCGTTAGCGGAATCAAGCTTTTCGGTGGTTGTGCAGTTAAGGTGACGCATTGATAAACTATTGTTTCTTAAAAATCGAGTACCTACAGCTACAAGCTACGCGAAACGTAAAGGTATGATTCCAAACTCCGCTACAGGCAGCAGCAACACCGGAACAGTGCTGCCGCAGCACTACTGGTCCCCATAATATAATCTTTATGAGTTTATATGAGACTACATTCCGAGCTAAGCAGCGTTGGCGCGGCAGCAATATGAGGAAAAGTAGTGCTGCAACAGCACTGCTGCTGATGCCTGCAGCTGAGTTCGGAATCATACCTTAATCCTCGCGCAGCAGTTAAGTGAGCTTGAGACAGGATTGGATTTTTCGTAGCTTGTAGCTAACCTCATAGCCGCCAAGAAGTTTTATATGTCGTAAACAAGGAAGAACTACAAATGTAAATTAATTTAATTTAATTTACTGAGACAAAAACGAGATTACCTCACTCTTGCAATTATCTCACAAAGTTATTAATTAATCTTTATTAGCAGATTATATAATTAAAAAAGATATAAATACATTTAAAACATTGGTCATCCGAAATATTGAAATGTCACAGAGAAATAATTTGTCATAATTAATTTAAATGACATAAATGTTTTTCGCAAAAAAGTGGCATGACCGACTTCATCCGTGTAGGTACAGAATTCGCGAATATTTCGCACGGATCGATATAGCATTATTCACATTATTGTTAATTTATCAAAACTGGCTCAGCTGATTTCGATAAAATTGACATTAGACCAATTTCAAAGTATACTCTTTCCAATAAAAAAATAATTATTGAAATCGGACCACTATGTAAAAAAATTATGCTTGGTTACACATAAAAAAAAAAAAAAAACGCGTCGAATTGAGCACCTCCTCCGTTTCGACAGTCAAAAATAACTTATGTGTCATAATATCATTCAAATTATATCTCTACAATTTTCAAAGTGCTTATAGCGCTGTTACCGAGATTCCATTGGTATGTGAGATGAAAATTTATGGACTCGACTGGACACGTAACTGCTGTAGTTTTCGTTTACTACACGAACTCAGACTTAGGCTTCTGTTATCACGAACGTGAGTGTTCATTAAAATTTTGTGAGTTGATGGAACTCTCCACTATTCCTTGATTTCCCAGGGGTTCAAGTTAGGTGTACACAACTGTACAGTACTTAAAGTTTCTCTAAATGGCTTAAGTTTTGATGTAATAGTTTGGATTACTCATGTTTGATCATAATTAAATTACAACAAAAAATGGTGGGCCACGTGTAAATTATTTTGGTCTTATGTAAATCCTATTTTTGTGTATGTAAAAGTCATATCTCATAATAACAAATAAAAATTCTGTGACATTTGTTGGTAAAAAATAATAGCTTAGCGTAGAATGTAATAAGAAATCAAATATCATGGACAAAACTAAGAAATTATTGGCACAGGCTTGAGGCAGATGGCACAGTAAAACTGGGCTTGCCGTTGCTTGCCCTACCTGCCAGCGGTCCTAACGGGTGCTGCCAACGTGTTGGCAGAGGCAGTAAGGCTACAGGAGAAGAGGAGTCTCGATATGACGTCGGCCGCTCTCCCTACCCTCTGCAGCCGTAGTGGCAGGCGCGGGGCCACTTTTATTGACCCGTTTCATCAGTACCAGGGCTGTCGGATACGGGTGCTGTCCGACGCCCAGCGCTGGTTGGTGGTGGATAACGATGTGTCCTAGTGGTCGAGACATCGTCATTCTGACGGGAACGCAAGCTCTGTGGTGGGGCTCGAGTTGGGTCAGCGCTGTCGGGTGCCGCGGAGGAGTGCGAAAGCGTACCCGTAGCCCCGACACCAGGCGCAGAGGAACATCCAGGGGTTTTGTTGGGTATACCGTCCAGTCGGCGGGACTCCCAATTAACCGCCCTCGAAGCGTAGTGGTATCCATAAAGGATTTCCGATGGTAAAAAAGTAAAGGTTATTGCCGACAACGTATGGTACGTTATAGTCAGCAAGCTCCTTTACACGACCGTGCTAAGAACATATCAGGCAATTTTTTTTGTATTGAAATGAGGTTTTGCCCACTACATAGTTCCGTCACCGACTATCACCGTCGCGTGCCGTACACGAAGGGTTTCCACACAATATTCTTGACGAACCAAAGCTTAACATCAGACTGTACATATGTAGTTAAATGCAACCCTATATCAAATTAAAAAGTACCTGCCTACCAACGTTATGTGTTGTAGTGAGCATAGTAGATAGTATCGTGTTGTTAACCGAGCCTAATACGTCCCTTGCACAGTCAAGGTATGGTAAATTACAATTTAAAAAGAAGAATCCTATACACAGCAGCCGGATAGATAATATGCATTCATATCAATCCGGAACTCAATAATATGATAATGACGAGACGTCACTGTCAAAGTTACCATACTGCGTTGTTCTGTGCGTATATAACACATAGGCATCTAAGTGATAAATTAATTAGTCACTTGGTATATTTACATAAACATTATACAAGAACAACATAATTGGAATCCACATTTTGATTACAAGGGTTTTCGTATACGAGTAATGGAATGTAAACGCTTCAAGTAATTTGATTTCAGTGAAGATTAAATTAGCGTCGGTAAAAGTCAAGAATTTGTTACAAAATTGTTTAGGATTCTAGATCACATATTTTAAATTAAGGTCCTTGATAATAATAAAGTATTTTTTGTTTTCGTTTTGGCTTAGCATGTCTTCAGCATTTGCCGTAATCAAATAATTGTATCTCATTAAACAATTCTATGGTATTTGTCAAATTAAAAAAGTTAAGAGAAAGTCACGATCAAGTCCGAATAATAATACATTCAAAAATATCACGTGATTGGACTAGCGGACCTAATTCTTAATTTTGCATGATATTATAAATTACTTTTAACTTAGGGTTGTGGTTAAACGCCTCCCACAAATGCTCTTATTTTCATTCCGAAAAAATCTAAATACCTGCCGCAATGGATAAATGTTCATCAAATTGTGTTTCCAAAAGTATCAAGAAGTGAAGCTATTTTTATTTTAGTTGCATGCCATTAACCTTTTCAACCCCTTTAAAGTTAATGTTAGACCAACATTTCAGACCAAATATTTTGCATTGTCACTAACACAATATTACTAATACAGGTTGTCTCAAATGAAATGTCATATTTAAAACTATAATTTAAAAAAGTAAGGAGTTTATTGAAAAAATGTTTATTTCATATTAATTCACTGTTTAGGAATTCATTCTTTTAAAAATGACATCGTCCAAATGTAAACCGTTGCGTTCACGGCATTTGTTTAATCGAGCACTAAAATTGCCCATGACGGCTCGGCAGGTATTCTCCGTGATGGCTGCGATTTTGTTGACGGATATTTTCTTTTAATTGTACCAGGGAAGTCGGTGTCTTAGCTCAAACTTTGGATTTTACATAACCCTACAGGAAAAGTCCATAGGTGTCGAATCGGGACTGCATGGAGGCCAATTTATGTCACCTGTCCTGGAGATCAATTTGCCAGGAAAAATTTCACGAGCTCTTGGCAGAGAGCTGTTGGACGTGTGTAAAGTTGCTCCGTCCTACTAGAACCATGTTCTTTGGTTATAGCCAGGAAAGTTTTGCAGCTCAGGCACGAAGCATAATGACGATGTGTGCACGTTTAAGGCCACAGCACGCTTCCGAATTAAAAGGTTCAGATCGTCCCGAATAGACTGGGCGACAATGTCTACGTTTTCGACCATTCTCGAAGATCTTGGACGCCCGGATTTTGTTTTTTTCAGTGTTGAGCCGGTCTCTTCAAACTTCTCGACCCATCTTGCAATGAGTCGAGTGGTTGGCGCATCATTCATGTGACGAATATGTCGAATTTCTACGCGCTACAGTCGCCGAATTACCGTTTTTATAAACTCGACAACGCACGGTCCGCTCCCGAGAAACGCTCCATAGTGACTAAATTCCCAAGAGCCAGGCTACCGATTGACACCCCCTCTAAGTTTCTAAAAAAATCCTTACAACCTACCAAATGTTACAACTGTTGCAATGCAACAGTTGTTGTTGTGGTTACATCTCTACATAATAATATGTACTTTATTATTGTAGTAATGGAAAACTACTGTTGTTATTGAATAGCATTCTACAATTTAATGTCACTGCTGTCACTGTAAGACGGACGGCCAATTATTACAGGAATAACGTGCAAAACAATCAATTTAATTGGATGCCGCTCAACGAATAAAATTGCATAAAAAAAAGGTTTTTTATTTTATTATTATTTCAAATAGGTTAGCGTTTGACTACACACTGCCTGATGTTAAGCAGATATGCGGTCTAGGATGTAGCACGCTTACCTAGAAGATACCTATTTACTCGAGATTTGAAGACACCTACATTGTTTAACGGAAAGACAGACTTAGGCAAAGCGTTCCACATTCTGGCAGTTCGTATGAGGAATGTGGACTCAAAACGCTTGGTTCTAACGCGTGGGATGTCCCCCATAAAAGGGTGGCGCTTTGGTCGCGTCTGTCTAGCCGTACGATAGAAGAAAGGGGCAGGTGGGACCAGATTGTGCAACTCCTGGGCGCACTCACCGAAGTGTATCCGATAGTAGGCAGACAGACACGCCACCCTACGTCTATGCTCGAAACTTTGCAGCTTCGACTCAGTCAAGGTTTCGTTGCCTATTAGCCTCCTGGCTCGCCTTTCAATGGACTCCAAAGCCTCCAACTGGTATTTGGCAGAGCCATCCCAAAGCAGTATTCCATGCAAGACCTGACTTGCGCTTTATAAAGACTAAGCAGTTGCCCAGTTGTGAAATACCGTCTCACCTTAGAGAGAACACCAATAAAATAGTCTATTTATTACGTTTTCAGCCTAGGCAGTACAGTTTATTAGCCTCTGATCCCAAGAGCCATCGCGATAACTTAAATGTTTACGCTATATTTTGTTGTACTTTATGACAAAAATATTACGAAATATTTTTAAGGACGTAGGTACCCTATTTGGCGATTCAGCTAGTCCAGCATGCGACCACGAAAAGCCATGAAAAGAACTCTTTTCGACGTATGAAAAAGTGACAGATATACAGGGTTATTTCAAATCAATTAGCATTATTTTAGGGGCTTGTTTTGTACATCAAAACTAACAACTTTTGTTCTATGTCTTTTGTCAAAACTCAAAAAAATCAGCTGTTCCATACATTTGGTCGCGGGTGAACGATATTTTTCTATGGAACACCAATTTTTTTTTGAGTTTTGACAGAAGTCGCAGAACAAAAGTTGTTAGTTTTGATGTACAGAAGCCCCTAAAAGGATGCTAATTGATTAGAAACAACCCTATATACTTTGCTATAACGCTGTCACGTTCTGACACGTCGAAACAAATATTGCGTAGTGCGCATCCTATCCCGGCTGGATAGTTAATTCGTGAAGTGTGTATAGTTCAATAACGCTTTGGTAAGGTGTTTAACTTAAAAAACCGATAAGGGTAAAACCACACAACAAACTAATGAAACGAAATTAGATACATAAGAATAACATTTGAGTATTTAACAGTAACATAGCAGTTACAATTAGATACATTGGTATATCGTTATAAAAAACTTTTAATATGAGAACAAGTTTGAAAAAGCGATATAGATTTCTATAATTATATACATTTTGTCTCCAGTCAATGTACATTTTGTATGGATGTGTTGCTTTTTTGTGATTTCATAGTCCCCTAGTAAAAATTGTTTACAATGATGTCGTGATGTTTTTTAGGGTTCCGTACCTCAAACGGAAAAAACGGAACCCTTATAGGATCACTTTGTTGTCCGTCCGTCCGTCTATCCGTATGTCCGTCGTGTGTATGTGTGTATGTCAAGACTCTTTATCTCGGGAACGCGTAAAGATATCGAGTTGAAATTTAAACTGTATACGTATATTTATAGTCTCTTACAGTTACAGTCTCTTACAGTGTAAAAGAAAAACTGCTCAGTTATCGTTTAGAGCCGTTTATGTCGAGTAAAAAACCGCAGATTTCGACACTCACAAAAATCAAAACCTACAGGATTGTTGCCTGGGTCTGTCTTCCCGTTAAAGTACAACGTGAGTGTCTTCAAATCTCGAGTAAATAGGTATCTTCTAGGTAAGCGTGCTACACCCTAGACCGCGCATCTGCTTAACATCAGGCAGTGTGTAGTCAAAGGCGAACCTATTCGAAGTTTAAAAAAAAAAAAGTTACTTCCCGTTGATCTAGAACTATAAAATTTGTCGAGAAGCATTGTCTCAGAGTACACATATAGGAATAATTCTGAAAACTGTAAATTTTTATTCAAATTACAAAAAATAGGGCATCACAATCCACAAAATATGCCTTCAAAAATTCAAAGTGAGATAAGGCATCACATAAAAAACTTCATTAGCACATGCTAAAACAGGTTTTTAATTATTTTAACAATTTCCTGGATTTGTATGGAACCCTCGATAAATATACCGATACCCGGACAAGTGCGAGTCAGGCTCACACGAGCCTGACTCGCACTTGTCCGGTTTTTTCGGTACTGCAACAATACTTAGGTACCTAAATGCTAATACTACGCATTACAAATCCGTTATATAAAACTTTTACAAATTTTTGAATCGTTATATCTGAGAAACGGTGGCTCGTAGGAAAAAAACATTCTTTATATGTAATTTAATGATCTACAATTTTGTGTCAGATATTTTCATGATAAAATTTACCGTTTTGTTGAAAATCGTATAATACTCATTATCATAATACTCATTTTTACCTTTGACCATGAAAAAAAAATCATACTCGTAGAAGGGTAAAATAAAGGGAACTTTCAAATTTTATTTATGATATTTTGAACGATTTCGCCAATTTTTAGCTTGTTGTGAATGTAGCTTCGACTGTCTAAATTGATCAGGCTAATATATTTCAATTTCATCGGCTTTCCTCAAAATGTTTAGATTAGTTGATTTTTTTTCGCGATTCCGAGGTCGAATTCATAAAAACATCGAAATTAAGACAACCTTTTGCGTAGCAAGCGCACCACATGATATGTGGCGTCACTTGTAAGTCCCAACGGAAGACCAGTGTCGGTTGTTTATAGCTGGCTCCATGCTGCAGTGGGACCGACTCATGATGAAAATAAAACGTAAATAGTGGTCGCCAGTTAGTTATTAATCCAATTAATTTCTTTGTTTTTCCTGCGTTTTGTTTTCATGAAACAGATATCGTGGATCGTATGACGTGTTGGGGCTCCGGTTTAACCGTTCAGTTAAGTGAGAAGCCCGCAAGTGGTTTAAAAACTCTGACATCAAGGCTTACCACTTGGCCTTAGGAACTTACGTTACCATTTAATAAATAAATAAATATTTTGGGACATCTTACACACGGCTTCTGACCCCAAACTAAGCAAAGCTTGTGATATGGCTTCCAAAGACTGATACACTACATATTTTCACATACACGCATGCGCACACACTCGCACTCACACACACACACACACACACACACACACACACACACACACACACACACACACACACACACACACACACACACACACACACACATATTGAAATATAAAATATTTTTGGAAATTTTGTAGGTTAGTAAGTTTAGAGTAAATTGTAAATTTTAAAATGTTTTTTGTCAAAAATTGTAATAGATAACCAAGATGTTACCATTGTATGGATATCGAAGAGCGGGGTCTTCTGACACAGGTATTTTTATAACTAATAGAATGCTCCAATCTACAGTAATTTAAGAAATTATTGGTTATTGGATACTTATTTTTAAATACATTCTTAGATGGATACTAGGTAACCAAATAACACCCAGACACAGAGCAAACACTTATGTTCATCACATATTTGCCCTGGGTGGGAATCAAACCCACGCCTCTTTGACCCAGAAGTTAGACACTAACCACTGAGCCACCGAGGCTGACCGAGGCATTGGGTAATCTATCGTGACATTGAAACTTGTGTTCAAGTATAGTAAGTTTAGGCCCAACTAAGGCGCCCACTAAAGCGGGGCGAAGATATACGAAGCTAAGAGCGTTGAAATATCTTTATTAGAGTAAATACTATTATTAACTACTGCTTATTACTTATATATGTTGTTGGCGTTGTGCGCGACCAACCAACCACCCTCGTCTCACATGCACGACCACGATTCGTTGCACCGCGGCTTGCACTTCGACGTGTCGTCATCGTTGCACTGCAATCGTCAATCACTTTTAGGCACAAGTCTCATCGTGAACAAGCTAAGAGCGTCGTTGTCAGTAAACCCGTTGCAGAAATGTCATATTTTCTTAACAAAGAAATTTATCAAAACTTTCTGCAGCTATGATATTTTGTTTCTCAAAAAACAAATAGGTTATTAGATGGAAAAGATCACATATCAGCAAGCGTAGCGTAACATCCACTCACAAAGTCTGGTGGATATATGCAAGATGACGTCATTAGGACCGCTTAATAGGCATTCATTCATTCGGATTTAAGAGCACTGCTCTTGTCGGTGGAGCAACTTCCACGTCGTCGTCAGTGTCTTCACCTCCCTGTACGACATGACCTCTGCCTTCTCTTTGATCTGATCTAAAAACGCTTTCCGTGGTCTTCCTCTTCCTTTTTTTCCTTCTACTTTTCCTTCTATTATGGTTTTCATTAGATTGTCATGTCGTACAAGGTGGCCAAATATCTTTCCCCTTCTATTTTCTACTGTTGTCAAAAAATTTATTTTCTCATTCACCATGTCGAGCACCTCTTGGTTCGTTTTCTTTTCAGTTCAGCTAATTTTTTCCATTCTTCTCCAACACCACATCTCGAACGCCTCAAGCCATTCCCTATCTTTCAGTGTTAATATCCATGTTTCACTGGCGTAAAGTGCAATGCTCCATCTATAGGTTTTAATCAGTCTGTTTTTGATATGTTTTGCTATTTTAGATTTGAAGAGATGCTTTTTGTTGTTAAACGCTTGTTTGGCTATTGATATTCTATTTGATGTCGTTGGTGCATTTCACCTCGTTGGTGATGGTGCTCCCTAAGTATTTAAATTATGTTACTTGTTTTGTTTCGATATTATTTAGCTTGATTGGATTACATGGTGGAGTATTTCTTGTAATGGTCATTGTTTTGGTTTTATTTACGTTTATTTTAAGTCCTATTTCTTTGAGAACGTGGTCCATGGTTACTATAAGTTTTTAGAGTTATTCTTGGGTTTCCGCTAGTGCTGCGATGTCGTCTGCGTATAGTATGAAGAAGATGCGTTTGCCATTGCATTTCACACCCCCATACTCTGACTCTTTTATTTTTCTTATGGCGTTTTCGGCATAATAGGCATGATGACTTTAATAGTCAATAATGTCAATTTTTGTACCCAGTCATTGTGCCTATTGTACTGGATGCAAGTTGCTATCGTTTGGCTCTATTGGGAGTCTAACGGGAAAACAGTTGTACCGCAATGGGTGTCCTATGACTAAAATGACTGACGACTAATCAAATTAAGCATATATTATACATATAGAGTGCACATACAGATAAAACACTGATGATATCTACGGATATGGCTTTCCGTTTTACTTTGGTGGAGTCCAGGCCTAACACACCGACCATCTCGACGACAGATTTTCAATTTAGCCAGCTAGCTAGCCGAGCTCTAGATTAATTACCGAGGCGTCAACCAATTACAACATAACTAGGGGCCGTATAGTGGCAACAGGTTTTCACTTAGTTTGTTAACCAGGTCACTCATCTTATTTAACTTTATTGACCTCTGAATAGTCCAATCGAGTTAGATAGAAGAGTTCCAACAATCCTTCATCTGGAAGACGTCTCCTGCTGGACATAAGTCTTCCCAATGTATTTTTTTAGTATGTTCGTCAGTCTTCTCCTCCAACACAAGTCGGAGACGTTAGCAACAAACACTATTACATCATCTTGCGATTTATGGAAATTTGCTATGATATAGGCCGAGCAATACCAGATTTTACAAACGTGTATGCAATTTTCGTGGAGTGAAATAAAAGATGTTAACAATCCCAATGGATTTTCATTAAGGCGGATTAGAAGTTGCCTGCATCCATCGCATTTTGTGGTCTTTATTATATACATCGTCAGTCGACGTTTAGACGTAGACGTCTTAAGCTAATCTTCCCAATAAGTGGTATCCATGTGAGAAAAAAGTGGTTGACACGGAAATATTTTCAGTAGCAATTTTTCTTCGGAAATTATTATAATCTAAATTTTGAATTTCGTTATATTTCCCTTTTGCATCATCCGCCATTTTGAATCTCATGCCAGATTTTGTTTATTATAAATAACTCTCTGTGATCTCCTCCAACGATATCCGAAAGAAAATTTCTATTAAAAATTATTTCCGTGTCAAATAACTGGGCCATAAACATTGCCTTGGCATTTTTTTTTTGTTTTACTATCTACATTGCAGTTTGATGGTCATGAAGTATCAGGTTTAAGATGGTGTTAGTCCTAGCATAGTAGGTAGTGTTCAATGGGAGGGGTGCCGTGTTCGATTTCTGGCTAGACATATATTTGTGTGTTGAATTTTTCACATCTGTTCTGGGGCTGAGAATTTTTCTCTTCTCCTTCATCTACAAGATGACCTGCCAATAACATTGGTTGGAAATGGTTTAAATTTAGCACGATCTTACGGTCTTAATGAGGTCGTCTGCCCACTTCGTACGTGGAAAATAAAATAATAATTTTAATTTACAAAATAAAACTGAAAGTTATAATCATTCAGTTATATTACCAATTAAGTAAAACTGGAAGCATAATGGCCATTTACATGTTTAACATGCATGAAATTACGAAAATAAAAGTAAAAAAAGATAAGTTACATTAAAAACAGGCTCCGCTTCATTTGAACAGCGAAAGCCATGTTAAATGAAAACTTCACTCGTTATTATAACTTGTAGAAGCTAACAGAAATAACCAAAGCTTAAGGCTATTGCTAGGAACCTGGGCCAGGGGCAAATCTAGTGCCGGCAACGAAGTGGGTCCCAGAAACTCACGTAACTTAATTTTATGTTAAGAGAACTTAAGTTAACTTAATTTTTAATTAAGATAAGTTCGAATGCTAGTTACAGACCAAGAGCTGAGCTATTTTGTGTTGGCTTGCATTACTGGTGCATTTTTCCTAGATCTTTGCAGACTGCTAAGTATGCGCATTGCGCAGATCTATGAAAACAACTGCGTCAGCTAACACAATATGCTTTAGCTTAGCTATTGCTTTGCTACTCGCATAAATAAGGTTTTCAAATCAACTGTATGATTGAAATTTTATGTCATCAAATATCGTTAAATGGGTATCATTGGCGCGATTGTGTCAATTTTTAGACCAACTCTACTCTTTTCCTCTTGGTGAGTTAGTAAAGTACTATGCCGTATTTATCTTTGTTTAATTTATCAGCATAATTATCTTGTCTAATATTCAAGTAGCACGAGCACTGCGCTGTTTCAGTTTTTTTAGGACAAATAAATGCGTGTTATATTTGCCAGGGTGGATACTATCACGTCGGGGTCACCAATTTGCCATAGGGCGATAAGAAGACAATAAGATACTAGAGTCTGACTCTATCAATGTGTATGTCTCATTTATTAAGGAATAACAACAGTTTATATACTAAATCATATCTATGAGGTATGCGCTATATATATCACGTAAAACATCTAACTCACGTTCTGGTAAATCGTGCTACAACTAAAACATTCCAACGAGCTGCAACAGTACTTCCCCCTTGGAAAAAAATGTAATATATATTCACAAACAATTATTACCTAAAAATAGTCGAAACAAAATTAACAAAAATCCTATTATTCATGTTGCAGCGACCTTGATGTCTTTATAGTTTGTTTGCATCAGCTAAAATTGAATCTACTGGCTTAGTCAGCTCCGTAGGCAAGTGTTTATAATTGTTTCACGTACATTCACTGATGAACTTGACATAACTCTATTAATACATTATAAAAATTCCGCATAGTTACACATTATTCTTCAAATCGCCTGAATTCCTTTGATCACGTAAATCGATTCGCAGTATGACGCTACTCGAAATGTGATGACAAAGCTCTAACTAAGCAAATACATACTACCTACTAGTGATCTAATTACCTACTAAAATACAGTTTGTAAACAATCTAAATAAAACGATATAAATTACATGCCTATAGTTAAAAAACAAATACTTTACACAATTCACACATAAATACTATCACTTTATCTATGGACTTGGACTTCGATATTTTGGCATTACACAATTTCCATCTAATTTCACGTTCCTATATTACCGTTTTCACTGATTTTATCCTGAGTTTGCACAATAGACTAAAACAATGTTGTCACAACACACTTTTTCCGTAATCTCTGAACATTTCAAATATCTTCTTGCGCTCGCAGCTTCAGCCATATTTCCCATTATCACATTTTCTCCATATATCACTGACCAGTCGTTTGGCAATGGAAACGAGTCTGGGCAAATCCTCCAGTACTACGCAATTTTCCGCCACCTTCGATTTGTCCTCGTACGGTGGTGCCAACTTCGAAAAAATACTTGCAGATCCAACCTGTATTATCGGCGGCAGCATTGGCATCTCAAGTTCTTGTGGTCCTATTTCGGCTGCTGGCGAGTGGCGACTGCTGATTTAATTTCATCAATTCACTCGTAAACAAAATAAGTACCAAGGGTTATTCGCATTTCATTTCAGCTACAGAACCCTGGATTTGACGTTCACTCATATTTAACTTCAAAAATTGCGTGACAAACTGCTTTTCGTCTACCCCCCTGTGATTTATGCTGTTGTTTGTAGGTACATATTTCTTGCTGAATTATGCGTACTTGTTGTGTTTCTGTTGCGAAGTTGAGTCTACCATCTCTAATCTTCAAACTCTCGAAAAAACTACCATAGTTTTTCTTTTCGTTGTCCAGGTGACGATAGTCGATGGATGCCGTCATCCAGCGGATTTATCGTCAACCCCCAAATCTTCTTGCGTGTTCACTACACTGCGCGACGTTAGGGTAGGGGGTCACCACTCTGCCGGTATGGCAGTGGGGCCCCCAATGATACTGCACTCGGGCCACTCGGGGTCACCAATTTGCCGGGTGGCGGATGGAAGACAATAAGATACTAGAGTCTGACATCTAACTCACGTTCTGGTAAATCGTGCTACAACTAAAACATTCCAACGAGCTGCAACTTTATATATAGTTATTAATGGACCTCTAATAAGCAATATTTCAACCATGATGCCACGTTACATCTATTTCGTCATACTCGTAATCATTTGTTTGCAACATACTTCTTCTTGTCGTTTTGTCCATTTTTATCAAAATTTTCATAGATTAATTTTTTTTTTATTGACGGCCTCGGTGGCGCAGTGGTTAGTGATCCTGACTTATAGATCAAAGAGGCGTGGGTTCAATCCCTACACGGGGCAAACATTTATGTGATGAACATAGATGTTGGCTATGTGTCTGGGTATTATTTAGGTACTATCTATATAAGTATGTATTTAAAAATATGTAGGTATATGTAGTATATCAGTCTCTGGCAGCCATATCACAAGCTTTGCTTAGTTTGGGGTCAGAGATCGTGTGAAAGATGTCCCATAATATTTATTTATTTTATTTATATTTAAAGATTTAAATAAGAGTTAGCTAAGACCAAATTTCAATTCAAAATTGGTGTACAAATATTAATAAGCATTTGTTAAAATGTCACTGAAGCACAAAAATTTCATTGTTGCCCCATCACTAGCGCCTAGCTCCACCCCTGCCTATTAGTTCATGTTAACAGAGAAAATCGGCTTGTCCCAGCTTGTTTTCTCCTTGCCTACACCTCTAAAAACTAAGTAGCTATTTCGAAAAACAGACGGTAAATTGTTTTGCTGCGGATTGTCTATTTTCAACTTTATAGGCGTAGTTATAAGGAATGTTTACGGTGGCGCGGTGTGAAATTAAACTTTTTTAATCCTTTTGTTGTTTCGCCGCTAGCGGATTGTGGGGATTAGGACGCACCGGGATATTTTTGAATTAATGAGATAGAAAGAGTAAAGTGTTTCTGTAGTGTGAGATTATATCTTAACTGTAAAGCGGTCTACACACCAAAGCCGCTGACCCGGCGGCACAACCCTTATTTTGTACAATCATGCCGCCGGCTTGCGCCCGCGCGGGCAAGCCGGCGGGGCAGCATGCCGATGCCGACGGCATCCCTCTCCACTCACTCAGTCAGTTGCCCGCCGGCATCTCTACGACTATTTGGCAATTACTAGAACACCACATGCCGCGGCTGTCGTGCCGCCGGCATTGCCGCCGGCAAAGTCGTTCGGTTTGGACATTCTGAAGCCGCCGGGTTAACCCGCCGGCACTAAGCCGCCCGGCATGCTGCCCCGCCGGCTTGCCCGCGCGGGCGCAAGCCGGCGGCATGATTGTACAAAATAAGGGTTGGGCCGGCGATCCGTGCCGCCGGGTCAGCGGCTTTGGTGTGTAGACCGCTTAAGGCCTGGTACAGGCCAGCAATGTGCTTCATTATAGGTATCACACAAGTTGGCGGCGCGCGGCTTTGTGTGAGCTTCAATCAGAACGGATTATGCGCAGCTTGTGGCTAACTTCATTTCTACCAACTTGCATGACGCCTATAATGAAGCACATTGCTGGCTTTCCTGTTTTCTGAAAGATATAACCTTTTTTTTTTTTAAGTCAGAGTGAATAGGTATCTTTCATACAAGGTCAATGAGTTCTTTGGAATTTATGTACGGAATTTCACACCACTGGCTTTTCGGTGAAGGAAAACATCGTGAGGCAACCTGCATATGTCAGGAGAAGAAATTCGATGGCGTATGTGAATCCACCAACCCGCACCGGGCCAGCGTGGTGGATATGGCCCAATCACCCTTCGTGGGTAGCCCTACGTCCTGCAGTGGGCTATTAAAAGGCTGATACAGTACAGTACAGTACAGAATAGGTATCTTTTAAGTCTTCGCTGCATGGTTGTTTTCGACTTTGACAACGTCGATTACTATGTCGTCATCATTCAATCTATCAAACGTAATCGACTATTTTTTTTTTATTTTATGCTACGGGACTAATCGCGCACTAAAATTACGAGATAAATAAATACCTCCTCATCCCGACGTTTCGGCCGAGTTGCATCGACCGTGGTCACGGGTAGACTAAATATAAAATAAAATAAAAATGTGTTCAAATCGCGAAAGTTTAAAACAACAGTAATCGACTATTATGTACTGGATCCGATTATTTGCAAGTGCGATTAAAAACCGCGCCAACGAGTCCTCCCTAATCATCGACTATTATCGATGCATTTATGAGGGTATGCATCTCATCTCGAACACCGCCATTCGAGTTTAAAAAATCTTAGAGAAACCTACAATAAAAGTTATCCCTGCTAATTATCGTAAAATAAATGGTGTAACAGCAAGTAAAAGCCCCTGGAGATCTCCAACTGAAGTAGTTCTTCAAGTTTCATCAGGAAGAAAGAAAAGAACAGGTGAGTGACTTGTTGTATATTGCAGTAGTCGGCCCAGTGCATCGATTTAAAATTACGTTTGGGAGGTAAATCCTTTTAAAATCCTATCCCCTGAAGCATAACGCTTTACTTTAAATTAATTTAACAAATGTCATTGTCATACTGAAAACGTTGACACGAACTATTATATAATAATTATTGTTGTGATCATTCAACTCTTGCACATACTCACCAGCAATCACACTATTACACATTCACTCCTACTAACCCTCTGTTTCAAATCATCCCTGAAGAGAACTAGCTTCCACAAACACAGGGAATCCTACCGTGGAAGCTAGTGCTTCACAACTAGCTAAATAAGTATAAGTAAACAATGTTTGTGCTTAAATTTAAATATAAAAACTTTTATAATTAACCCTAGAATATGTACCTAAATCAATTTAATTTTAATTCATTTAATTAACAATTAATTTTAATTAATGCATGTATTTAAATATCATAAGTAATAAATAATAATCTAGTTTACGGTACGGTACGGTACGGTACCAGCCTTTTTAATAGTCCACTGCAGGACGTAGGCCTACCCATGAAGGGTGATTGGGCCATATCCACCACGCTGGCCTAGTGCGGGTTGGTGGATTCACATAAGCCATCGAATGTCTCCTACGGACGTATGCAGGTTGCCTCACGATCTTTTCCTTCACCGAAAAGCCCATGATGAAATTCCGTACATAAGTTCCAAAGAAACTCATTGGTACGGGATCGGGATTTGAACCCACGACCTCACGATTGCAGGTCGGGTGTTACTACCACTAGACCACCACGGCTTACTACCACTAGACCACCACGGCTTACTACCACTAGACCACCACGGTTTACTACCACTAGACCACCACGATCACCACTACCACTAGAACACCACCAATCTATTTTATTTAAGTAAAATTAGCTTATGGAACAACATTGTGGTCACGAAATAAATTATTCTTATTCTCACTTACCATAAGGCGAGTTGATAGTCAAGCGTAGGCTTATTGACGCTATAAATATCCTGTAGTGTACTATTTACTGTAACGTGGAGTGTCCAAAAAGGGAAGCATCGTAGGTGAGGTCGCCCGTGTGCCATTTTACTAATTTTATACGTTTACGCTGCTCTGTCATTTCTAGTACAACTAAAAGTGTTTTATACTTGGTAGACATCAATAATGTTTTTATCAGTACTTGCGTCTACCAAGTGTAGTCGGTACCTTGGCTGCTGATTAAGGTCTTATTGTTAGTCCACCGTTACGCCACGACGGTTTTCTTGGTTCTCTTTTTTCACATACTCTAGCTGTTTTTTTTTACGAGGGGGAAATCTTCCAAAGATGCCCGACCGCTTTGGGGTGCAGTCGGGTTATGTGCGATTGTACCCACTAAAACCCCCTCGATGGCCAGCCTATGTGACTTCTTTTTTTTTTCTTTTTCTATTTCGAATAGGTTCGCGTTTGACTACACACTGCCTGATGTTAAGCAGATGCGCGGTCTAGGGTGAAGCACGCTTACCTAGAAGATACCTATTTACTCGGGATTTGAAGACACTCACGTTGTACTTTAACGGGAAGACAGACCCAGGCAAAGCGTTCCACATTCCGGCTGTTCGTATGAGGATTCGAAACGCTTGGTTCTAACGCGCGGTATGTCCACCATAAAAGGGTGGCGCTTTGGTCGCGTCCGTCTAGCCGTACGATAGAAGAAAGGGGCAGGGGGGACCAGATTGTGCAACTCCTGGGCGCACTCTCCGAAGTGTATCCGGTAAAAGACCGACAAACACGCTACCTTGCGACGATGCTCAAGACTTTGCAGCTGCGTCTTAGTCAAGGTGTCGTTGTCAATCAGCCTCCTGGCTCGCCTCTCAATCGACTCCAGAGCCTCCAGTTGGTATTTGGCAGAGCCATCCCAAAGGTGAGAGCAGTATTCCATGCAAGACCTGACTTGTGCTTTATAAAGACCAACTTCGTGTGTCTACTCGCCTGGTAGTAGACCAGGCTTGTACGGTCCTGTACGACAGCGTTGCCACACACGCTGCCCTCCTTCTCGGGCCCACTTGAGTGGATGGCCAGAGCCCCAACTCTGACCACCCACGAGCCCAGGGGTCCCTTTTATTAGGCTCTTACTACAGGCAGGGGATACCGATTCCGTATTCTAGTGCCCCGGCATCAAGGCAATTTTCAATAGTCTACTGCAAAATATTACACACTTATGAAAGTTACGTTGAGTGTCGATGAATTTGAATGTGAAACTCCGTACAAAAATTCCAAGGAACCGGACTTGAACCTACTCCTCATGCTTATAAAGCATATGTTCTCGGCTACGACTCCTTAGTCCTTTCGTCGCCGTTTTGATAAGACTACTACTGGACATAGGCCTCTCCTATATACAGGGTTATTTCTAATCATTTGGCATCCTTCTAGGGGCTTACTATGTACATCAAAACTAACAACTTTTGTTATACAACTTTCGTCAAATCTAAAAATAAAAATCAGCTGTTCCATACATTTTGTCGCGGGTGAACTATATTTTTCTATGAAATAAAAAAAAAAATTTTTGAGTTTTGACGAAAGTCGCAGAACAAAAGTTGTTAGTTTTGATGTACAGAATAAGCCCCTAGAAGGATGCTAATTGATTAGAAATAACCCTGTATATCCAATACCAGTTGAGAACAACCACAAAGTGGACGGATGTCCTTATCAAGACCGCAA
Organism: Hypomecis punctinalis; assembly: GCA_949316475.1. Lineage (NCBI taxonomy): Eukaryota > Metazoa > Arthropoda > Insecta > Lepidoptera > Geometridae > Hypomecis > Hypomecis punctinalis. Next base: position 9,494,511 of record OX438818.1, on the reverse strand, counting down.
AATCGCGCTGGGTGCAAGCCGCTACCAATCGGTCTTATTGGAGATAGTTAAGGGAGGCCTATGTCCAGCAGTGGTCGTCCTATGGCTGAAAATAAGAAGTGGAAGTTGAAAGCGGCTTGCAACCATCGCAATCCTGTGGTCTTAATGAGGTCATCTGTTCATCTTGACCAAGCGCAGCGTAGGACCCGTGTTCTACGCTGCGTTTACGGATACGTGGTCTCTATTCAAGACTTTTTGAGCTTGAAATGGATCATCAGTTTTTATGATTTTATTTTGAGTGCTTTCCACACTAGATTTTTATCTCAAAGAGTTATCTTTGTGATAAGCATTTCAAAAATCTGAAGCAAACGCAGGATTTGAACCTGCCCCTTCGGATCACTAGCCCGACGCTCTAACCAACTGAGCCAGCCCGCCTCCTACGCAAGCTTCAAATTTCTGAAGTGCTTACATTTCCCAACTTATAGCGTTGGTGGCGCCACCTGTGATACCCGTACTAGACAAGTTATCACAGGTGGTATCTTTGGGATCATCAGTTCTTCGTACTATGTGCTATACCCACCACGGTCTCCATAGCTTAGTGGGTACAAGCTTTGAGAAATATTTGCCCCGGGCAGAAGTTAATTTTAAATTTCCACGATTGCGACTGATTAGCTTAGTCCGTCCCGGGTTGTTGGTTGTTTCCGCTTAGTCTATTTGTTGGATTATGCTAATCTACTAACTGTACTAACTGAACTAACTGATAGAGCATGAACGGGCAGAATATACAGGATGTTCAGTAAAATAGTTACAATATTACGTAAAACTATACTACAATATTACGTTTTTGGCAAAAATAATCATTCTATAATTATACAGAATAATTATTTTTTGCAAAAAATAGCATGACCGACTTCACCCGTGTACAGAATTCGCGAATATTTCGCACGGATCGATGTAGCATTTTTCACATTACTGTTGATTTATCAAAAATGGCTCAGCCGATTTCGATGACCAATTTCGAAGTATATACTTTCCAATAAAAAAAAAATATTGAAATCGAATAACTACAAAAAAAGTTATTCACTAAAAAAAATATCTATACGCGTCGAATTGAGTACCCCCTCCGATGGTACGTCGGTCAAAAAATCAATAAGTCACAAATATGGGTATATTTTTTTTTTAATTAATTTAGGTAACATTGACTAAGACAAAAATGTGCCAACATATAAACACAATAATTAGGCGAAAAATAGCTAAACACAAAAATGTAATTACACAAAAAAAAATTATAGTAGGTACCTGTTTAAACTTTCCTTTAAAATTTGCTCCGATGTTTTATCACAAAAGCAGAATTTTCTTAAATCGTTACATTGTAAATTAACCACTGACCTAAATAACAGTTCTGTGTGGGTAAAAATATATTGAATTTATTTAAACGTATTTAATAGATAAATTGAATTTCAATGCTAAGTAAGTAAGTAAGTTCGTATAGGCCGGGTGGCTAGCCCTGGTCTCAGAGTTTTTAGACCGCCTGAAGGCCTCTGACATGGCTAAACGGTTAAAACAACCGGGACCTACAATTTAACGTGTCATCCGAGCCACGGTAGCGCTCAGTTGGAAAATGCCACCTTTCAATGCTTGTACGTCCAAACACTCAGAAAAACAATAAAAAGAACATGAAGTTTAATGCCAACATGATTTCTACGCTTTAGAGCACTTAGTGTTGTAAGACTTAGTTCTAAATGGACTAGAGCTAGGTCTTAATTGTTTTTTTGCAAACCGTACTTGAGCGCCAAAATAACGTCACATGGTCAAGCGTCTAGTTAATTTGACCGCGTTGTAATTTTGTGAAATTTTCTGGATTTGTACGAAATCCTCGGACTACATGTTACTATTGTTATGCTTCATTTGGCCACCAACTCGCCGGATGGAAAGCGAAGTTGTAGCCGAAGATTGAGTATGTAGACCTAGAAGATACCTATTCACTCTTGACTTGAAGATATCCAAATTGTAATTTAAACAATGACGGAGGCAGGGCATTCCATTCCCTGGCGGTCCACATTATGAAGGAAAAAGCAAATCTCAAAGAGCTATTTTTGTAATAAGCTTTTCAAAAATCTGAAGCGAACGCAGGATTTGAACTTGCCCCTTCGGATCACTAGCCCGACGCTCTAACCAACTGAGCCAGCCCGCCTCCTACGCAAGCGTCAAATTTTTGAAGTGCTTATATTACCACCAACTTATAGCGTTGGCTAGAAGCGAATCGCTTAGTACGACTTACATTTGACCCTATTAGTAATCTGCAGGGAAGGCCTAAGTCTAGAAGAGTACATTCAATTTTGCTAAGGTGATAACAATGATAATAATATTAACCTTAACCAACTAGAACCTACCTAGCTTAAGAAAGTAACAAAAAATGGTTTCTCAATAAAAACTCCGACAACGTAACCCTTCAAAACGTGTATTTATCCAGTGCCAATATTGAAACAACCTTAACAATGAGCTAAAAACAAGCCTCGAGTCCCTAAGCAGGATCGTGTGTGCGGAATTAACAATTCAAATCGAATTACAGGGGCTCGATAGCGACCGGATCGGGCCGAACACCCTGAGGGCTGGAATCCACTGGAGCTGAGGTGCCCTGAATTGGAATCAATCGTGTTGCAAAATAGAGAACCAAAACTCCACAGTAAGTGTTTCAACAGGTAAGTAAGGTAAGTAGTGTTGTGTTGTAAGTGCGTAAGATGTCCCCTAATATTTATTTATAAAAAACCGGACAAGTGCGAGTCAGGCTCGCACACCGAGGGTTCTGTACAAATCCAGAAAATTTCACAAAATTGGGAAGAAAGTTGTTAAAATCTCTATACTGTAACCATCGACAAAAAGTTTTTTTTTTCACTTTTTTTGTCATACATCGAAAATAACACATTGTTAAAATAATTAAAAAATAAATGAAGTTCTTTTATAATAATATGATACCTGACATGATACGATTTACTCACTTTTAATTTTGAACCGATATTTTGTGAATGTTGAGACCCAATTTTTTAGTGATTTAAATAAAAATGTACAGTTTTTAGATTTATTCCTATATGTATACTCTGAGACAATGCTTTTCACCAAATTTCATAGTTCTATGTCAACGGGAAGTACCCTGTAGGTTTTGATTTTTGTGAGTGTCGAAATATGCGGTTTTTTACGACATAAACGGCTCTTTCTTTTTTTTACGATAACTGAGAAGTTTTTCTTTTACAAAAACTGCAAGATACTATAGATATACGTAAACAATTTAAATTCCATTTCGATATCTTTACGCATTCCCGAGATAAAGAGTCTTGACATACACACAGACGGACAGACGGACAACAAAGTGATCCTATAAGGGTTCCGATTTTTCCTTTTGAGGTACGGAACCCTAAAAAAACGAACATACTTACTAGTTAAAAAAATGTGTCGCGAAGTCTACTGTTCGGAGAACTAGTACCTTCATTTTATTTTTGGTAATCACCATCACTATTTCTTTGATAAGACGTCCATTGCTAAACTTAAGCCTCTCTATCAACCAAAAAATAAATAAATAAATATTAGGGGACATCTTACCACACGGTCTCTGACCCCAAACTAAGCAAAGCTTGTGACCTGGCTGCCAGAGATTGATATACTACATATAAATATTTTTAAAATACATACTTTTATAAATAAGACCTAAATAACACTCAGACACACAGAGCAAACATCTAAGTTCATCACTGAAATATTTTCCCTGGGTGGGAATCGAACTCACGCCTCTTTGACCCAGGAGTCAGGGTCACTAACCAATGAGCCACCGAGGCAGTAAAAAAATAACAGGATATACAACTAGCCTTGGTCTCAAATGTCTTTCTGAGCGTCTGGTGGACGCGACGCATGACCAAAATGCTGGTTATTTGGCTCTACGTTTAAGCATTGCCATTCAGCGTGGCAATGCTGCCAGCATGCTGGGCACGCTGCCAACTGGCATTAAGCTTGCCACTGGGCTCGAGCATTTGGATTATTAGACCTTCAAGGTTATACCTATATATGGAGGATCCAATTGCTTGTTATGTACCTATTAGTAGTTTTAGATTGTCTTATTTTTAGTAGTAGTTAATAAAGGCACTTGCCCTACTCATATATCGTCGCTTTGGTGGTGAACAGAGGTCAACCCACATTTTTAGTAAAATTAGTTACATAGATAATTACCAATTATTATATTTAAACGGGGATTCAATAAGCCTATTTTCCTTATACGACTCAATTTTCATCAAAATCGGACCAATGGTTTAGAAGATATTAGAAAAATATATTTTGTAGTTGACCCTTGTCCCTCACTTACTCATTATCATTATTAATATTATTTTGTTTTTACGTTTACACCGTCCTTGTCGTCGTTACGTTTCCTCGCATCCAAGAGAGGTTGTCTGGAAGAAATCGCTTTTAGCGATAAGACCGCCTTTTGTGCCTTTTCTGTCTTTGTTTCTTTTGTTATGTTTTCTTGTTGGTGTCAATAAAGTGTTATTGTATTGTATTGTATTATCTCAAAACTTGATTTTGTGAGTTAGCTCTCTTCACCACCAAAGCGACGATATACTGGCCTTGAGATATATTATCTTCTCTAACCAAATACGAGGCTGATTGCAGTTCGAAGCGGAGAGACCTCGTTACGAACGTTACAGGATATCGAGACGAGGCAACTCCTAAGAATAACTTCTTTAGTGGAATTGGAACCCTCATTTCGGAACATCGTATTGCTATTGCATGTCCACATTAATATCGACGGGTAGCGTATTTTGTGGGAATTTCTCCTTGTAACACTTTTTCTCATCGTCACTTTCGTAGCTTATTTTATGTTTTGTTTGTAAGAATTATATGTGTAAAAAAGCTAGAGCGCTTGATATTGTAAAGCTATTCCTATTTATTAATTATTTATTTAATATTTGGCCAAGATAAACGTGATCGTCTAGAAAATATTTAACTCAAATGCACCCTTATACGTTGTGTAAAGTTTACGTTGTGTTTAGATAATAAAATTAGGATAAATAGTGAACCTAATTTTTTTTTTCAACACTAGCCTATATAAATCTATAAATAACCAGAATATAATAGGTGTTGCCAGTTCTTTGTATCATAAATAGATACAAAAGTAAAATTATGAAAAGGAGAACAAAACAAAATAAAAATAAGTTCAATACGATTCAAATAAGATGCAGTTTCAGAATAACAAAAGAAATACATTCGCTCAGCACATAAAACACATCAGGAAATGAAGTAAATTTGAATACATATACCTATGTATATGAAAACACAAAATAAAGAGAGTACTGTTATACAAAAGCATGCAACTTAGCTTGATTCCGGCTATCTGCTACTCCTTACAGCTACAGCGATCGGTGATCCGCAGTCTGTCCTTCTTCTCTCTTCGTGGCCAACTTTATGCTAAAAGAAATACCGATTAATGACATTTGTGCAGTGAAAATAATATTATCTGCTCCTTTGAGTTGCGCCAAACTGCATCGCTGCTGACACCATCCTCTGGAAGGAAAACAGGTATGGGATATGGAGCTTAGATCTTTAAGATCTGTAAATTGAAAGCCTAAGCGAATCAGAATGTGGGGCTCCCTGCCAGCCTTCACCCCACTCCAAAGCGTTGCCAACAAATCCGTCAGGGTTTAGCCCTAACCACGCCACTAAAGACACTAAATCTTCAAACCTTCTTATCTCTTACTGATCACCATTCATTCATCTCTTAATCCAATCATACATCCAAACACTCTTTTAATAAGGTTAGAACCTAAGGTTCTCAAAGTTTGTTATTATTTGGTTCCCTAAGCTAATTTAAGACCAAGGTATTCCTCATGACTCGAAATGATCCCTACAGGAATATCGTGGTCGTGTGGTGTGTGTACCTAGTGCATGTACGAATATCCAGTTGTGAGACAGCGACCATTAGCTGGAAGCCATCATGAACTAGATACCCTGAGTAACCCTGGGCGGTACCGGCTTGTTGACCCTGAATGCAAAGGGTGAGGTTCGAAGGGCCCGACTCCAACATCTGATCAGCTTTAAATCTTCGCCCGACTCTTTATTCGTGTTAGCTAGTGTGCACGTGTGTAAAAGAGTAATTTTTCATACTAATTTTTCATTTTGAGGAAGAAAAACAATATAGTTCCAGTAAGATATTTTCGTTTTGTGTTAGTTGATGATGAAAACCTTCAATAACCAGATATCTGTGTTAATAATTATATATTATGTTGTGTGTTTCACAATACAAAATCATGTATAGGCGAATATTCCGAATCTCGTACTGCATTCGTGAAACACGAACTTGCAGTGAGAATGTATAAATGTTTGAATCTCGTCAATAAACACGAACTCTGAACTCCTTGCGTAGATGTCTGCTCTCCTTCATAGGTGTTTGATCCCCTTACGGGATGAGATAAGTACTGATATATTTTTATAACAGCATAATAATCCATCAGCCATAAGACGCCCACAAAGACGTGCTGGACATAGGACTCCCTCTATAGATCTCCAATAAGACTGGTTGGAAGCGGCTTGCATCCAGCGCGATTTCCAAACCCCATCATCATCATCAGTTCACTGCGCTATGTGCCCTGTCCAAGTGCCCATTGACACTTCAACTTCCCAATTTGCTGAGCATAACAGCATAATGTGTTATGTATATCCAAATATAATGAGAATGAATCAGATGCAGAAAATTATGAGGTTATTGAAAGTTTTCATTCAAGCAAGTTATTATTTTTGTTTGTACCAGAACTAAAAAACAGCCTAGCTACATGTAGCTGAATTTAAATGTTTAGTAGCATTCATCCAATCAATCTTTCCAAACACACATCCTATATGTCCTACGTGAGAAAAACTAATAAATAGTCTACCCTTAAGATAGCCCAAAAACAATGTAGACAGTAGACCTCTATGCTTCTGAAAGAAAAAGGACTTTACGCTACCACTATTGTAATTTACCTATCAATAAATCTGATAAGATGGTGGGAGAGAAACGGAGTCTAAGGTAGAATCGTACTTATAGTACCGCTATCTGAAAGTTAAATACTTTGGATATTAACCTGGAAATAAATACCTTGAATAAAATATGGATTAGTAAGAAATCTTTCTGAGACCTGAGGTAACACAAACTTTATCTTTGACACGGGAGAACCGCAGGAAATAACTATAATATGATTATAAGGGATAACATCATCAAATATCTGATTTGATCAAAGTTATTAGTTACTGCAAAGACGAATTCTTGAAAGGCATCGCCAAAGGTCTCAAAGAGATTCATGATATATCACTTTCACAACACAAACACTATAATATGCCTTAATCGACGAAGGCTTTCTGTTCACTTATACTCGTACACTTGGAAAATGAGCGACGCGAGCGAGCTCTAATTTCCAAATTTTCACACGCGTTATAATTTAACACCTGAACTATTTTCAAAACGAGTATCCTTTACCGCGATCTAACCCGTACTGCCTCCAAAATCCTAGCTTTTCCCATACAAAATAATTGTAATCTCGACGAATTCCACGCCTGTCAAATACTTGAGAAATCAATTATAAAAATATTTATGAGTTAGTACAAAACGGACGAAAAAATTGAAACACTCGAAATCACTTTAGTTTTTGTGAAAATTTCTGACGCTATAAATTATTTCTATTTCCAGTAAGTCAACTTGCTACAAATATAGAGTCTTCGACAGAAACAAACCTAATATGTGAAGACTATCTAGACATAGTACTCTATTTGTATTTCAGTACCTATATTATTAAGTGATTTGATTTTATATCGCTATAAGGTTTATTTTACATTACTGTCTGCCGTCATACCTGTGAATACTTCATTTATTTCGTAAAACTATTCCAAACTACTATCAATCAGCACATAAGTAACCATAAATTAACATTATTTCATTAATTGAAAGTCATTTTTGCCATAAAATTTAATGCCCTATTAACATACTTAGTTGTCTTACTGTCTAAGTTTATACTGTCTCTACGCGACAGTTGCCACTCAAGTTTTTTTATGGCAGTCAATATGGATTGCATGAAGGACAACTAGGGTTAACACATTTATATTTTTGCCCAACTACCAAAAGAAGAGAGGTCCTCAATTTATACATACTTTCGCTTTCTTATAAATTTTCAAAATGTTATTAGAAAATAGTATAATTTACATACTCGCATTTAGAATAATACGTAAGATTGTAATTGTAGTGTCCGATGATTTTTACGTGACACAAAATAACATAACCAAGATTATAATTGTATAAAATGAATAAAACTATTTTGATTATCGTTATTATATAAAGTTCAGACATTAATATTAATATTTTTAATTATTTTAATACAAAAATAGTATAGGAATAAGTAAAATGATCTAAAATCGAATGTATGTAAAATAACAGAAAACAATGATGTCCGAACCGTTCCTTTCTCATATTCAAAATTTACTTCTTTACTTATTTAACAGATCTCATTGAAATTAAATATAATTAAATACCTATGAGTCAGTCACAACCTTGTCTTCAGTGTTCGATTTTTACTCAAGACAATATTTCTGTTAACGCAGGAAATAAAAAGAGAAAAATATGACCTGCTAACATGTTCTACAGAATTTTAGAAAGCCCATACTTCAAGCACTTGAAAATGTAAGGTTTCCAATAATTTGCGGTTGACCTGTGTCAGATAATGGCAATTTTCAACTTTATTCTTTAGTGCTATAGATTCTCCAATAAAATACTGAGCAGCAAAATGTCGTGGCATTCCTCCTAGAACTTCTCACGACTAATTTTTTTTTAAGAACAATAAATATTTCCAAACCCGCATTGGCATGAAAAGGACAGCAAATACAACAAATTTACAAAGTCTGAGAGAGACAGAAAATTTCAGTCAATAATCTATAAGCTGTATATAATATGAATATAGCGTAGGTACATGGAACAGACGTTATGTGTATATTTACATACATAACGGCGGTTACAATATCCGGATTGAGTTCGTATATAAATAAATTGGAGTGGAGTTTTCGAGTGAAGACCACGTACCGGCAAGCATAGCGTAGGACGTCCACCCACAAGATGGACGGATGACTCCATTAAGACCGCAGGATAGCGCTGGATGCAAGCTGCGCTGTTAAAAATGAATAGAAACTTAAGTTACGACAACTACTAACTAAACTTTAACTTTTGTTTTGTTGGTTAACTTTTGTGTTAAATTATCTAATGATGAGAAACTATTGTCAAAACAAACCAAATCTTGTTTTTTAGACAATACTTAATGTAATCAATATTTTTTTTAAGTTTATGAATAAAAAAAACGGTCTTATTGGAGGTCTTTAGGGGAGACCTATGTCTAGCAGTGGATGTTTTATGGCTGAAACGACGACGACTACAAATATAAAAATTGTTTAATTCGTTTAAATCCTATCGTACTATAATATTATAAACGCGAAAGTTTGTGAGGATGGATGGATGGATGGATGGATGGGTGGATGTTTGTTACTCTGTCACGCAAAAACTACTGAACGGATTGAGATTAAACTTTGCAATAATATAGCTTATATATCAGAATACAGACACACAGAGACATAGAACACATAGGCTATAAATTATAATGATATTGCGTCAAAAATAAAAATATCATGCGGGCGAAGCCGCGGGTAAAAACTAGTGAGTCAATAATTTCGTCCCACTTGCATATCCTGCACTGTACTTGTCAGACTGCGTACTGTGGACTGCGTGTTCCGTTTGACAGTTTTACATTCATTGCCACAGCCACATTGACAATTAAAGACCTCAGAAGAATAACAAGTAAGGAAAAACTAAAATAACAAGATTAAAAACAAAACAACGTGCAGACTACGCCTCCTTACATTTTAATGACCGCTTAAAAAACTCTATAACTCAATAGAAAAAATCTTTGGAAAGCTTAATGAAACAGATTCACTCAAAACTCATTAAATAATCTCAAATAAAGCAGCTATAATAAACTGTCTAAGTAGTTTTTTCTTAGTCCTCGTATACACTTCAAACGTTTTTTTCAGTTTACCTTTTAGACATGAGACACGCTTAATTCGTTGCTCATTTCGACCCTCGTGTCTTTTTAGTACAAAAACTTTCTTAATAGGGTAATCTAAATTCCTTTTTGTTTATTTATTAAACGACTGCTCATTTGTAATTTAATAAACGGGTCATGTTTGTCCTCTACGCGACTACACACGGCCATTTTATCACTGCAGCAGAGAGCGAGGGATGTAAAATTAAAAGTCCAAGATCTTACAAAATTGTGACGTTTCTAGCCCCAAAATTTGGCTTTGCTAGCTCATAGAGAGTTTGTGTTGTTCTTATAAATGTTAAGGACTTGTTTAAAATTACCCATATTATGATACCTACTCTTTAAATGGTCAGCTTATTCTGCCAGAATTAACTAAAACTTTGGATTCAAATCTTCCCTAATGGCAGAAAAAAGATCTGCTAAATGGGATTAGATTGCGTACGTATCATATTTTAATTTGAGATAACAGATAAGGAACAATAAACGCCCAACTAACTTTGGGCGCGAGCGCAGCGAACGCAAAATTTTTAGACGTTTTATTCATAAAGGGAAAATTTTGGACAACATGTTAGGTGGTTGCTGAGCTTACAGCGGGGCCGAAGCCTCCTCGGGTCGAGGGCCCGTGGAATTTGCCAGCCTTGCCACCCTATAGTGACGCCACTGGCGACTAATGTTCTTGCTGTCACATTACCGTAGCTGTGTGTAGCGCAAACAAACGAACGACTTTCAGAAGCAAAGTTAATGGTGCGAGATGGAACTCATTTCACGAAGCGTTTGTGAAACTACGAGTAGTTGGCGACAATTTACTCGACGATAGAGCTACATGTGCTTACTTAATTACAAGAATTATTCGTACTAACACAATGGCTTGTAAATGAGAGAGCGCAAAGATGAGTGTAATTTTAATTGTTACGCTGTTTTACTTAAAGTAACTACCTAGTTTTAAAGGCAACTTCATCATCACCTTATTGACCATAAGACGTCCTATGTTACGCAAATGCAATACGAACGTTTACAGAGTACGTCCAATTATGGTGGTTGTATGGTCCTATGGTTTGTCTTATCCTATGCATAGGTTTTCCCGATATATTTCTGATAAGTTTTAGGCCTTATACAGGGTTATTTCTGATCAATTAGCATCCTCCTAGGGGCTTGTTCTGTCCATCAAAACTAACGATTTTAATTCTACGACTTTCGTCAAAACTAAAAAAAAATCAGCTGTTCCATACATTTTGTCGCGGGTGAACTATATTTTTCTATGGAACAACAAATTTTTATTTTTAGTTTTGACAAAAGTCGTACAACAAAAGTTGTTAGTTTTGATGCACAGAATAAGCCCCTAAAAGGATGCTAATTGATTAGAAATAGCCCTGTATAGAGCCTTAAGTCGATAAATAAACTTGATCATTGTTGATTAGGTCTTTATTTTATTTACAGGAAGCCTACAAAGTACACTCAATGAAAGCACACTTCTTGAATCGACAAAACCAGTTGTTACCCGTCCACTCTACGATCATTTTCAATCTTATATTTTTTTCAACTGTACATTATCGAAAAACTAATATAATGTATAAAAATCTAACTTACTATAAGCAAACTAACTCTACAACTATTGATACATGACGGCGCTGAAAAATAGTAAACATTTTTTAAAAAACCATTTTGACTTACATAGTAATAAAAATTTTTCTCCACTCAGTTTGCATTCAGCAGTTTTCAATCCTCGATTTTACCAGGTACTAGATTTTATCTCATTAAAAACACGAATGGAAATTGAACTCAAGTATTAGGAACCACACTCTACGACTATTGATACGTGATTGCGCAAGACCTTCTAACTACTTTAACCCAAAGGAGTTTTTACCCCGTCCACTCTAGAGTCATTGTCGATTCTAGATTTTGTCCGCTGTCCTCGGAGGAAAACATAGCGAACGGCAATCTAACTCGAGTGTGGGTAAACAAACTGGACCACGAGAGATGGACGGACACTATTTATTCAGGACCTCGCGGCAAGAATAGCTTACGGAACTGTTGTCTGTAATAAAGTATAGTGAGCCACTGTGCGCGAGAAGAACTTACAGTAGGGTAACTTTTATAACGCGTAGACGCTGCGAGATATTGAAAAGAAAAAGGTAGATGCCCTAGAGATGTGGTGCTGGAGAAGAATCCTTGTGGTATCGTGGACTGAATTTCATACTACAAGAACTCTGCATCAAGCAGCGTCTATAAGTCATAATACAATCCCGCAAACTTGCCTACTTCGGACATTTATTCAGCTTTTGGTGTGATACATTAGCGGCGTCATTTCCATACATTACAATTTAATCCGACTATAATAATATTTCATTTCATTCATCATTTCATTTATTCAACAAATGGGTGTCAGAGACACACTTTTGCAAAGTCAATAAAAATCTACACAATGGTAAACACGTAACAAAAAATCAATTACTTACATAAATAAATTATCACTTACACTTAATTCACATTAATTAATTAAATTACATCAATTAGGTACATCATACATGAAAAACAAGTAAACACAACACGGTGCCAGTAGTATGAATGACGAACTAAATTAACTATTGTTACAATTTTATTTAAGAATGTTTGCGGCTGTAAATGGGCCTTGTCAATTAAGCTGCTGTACAGTGTATAGAGGCTTTATGATACCCAAGAAAAAGAGCAGCCAGAAACCGATCAGCTGACTAATCTGACAGCTCAGAGTTTGCAACAGCAGCGGATTTTATTTCAGAATTGTTTCATAGCATACCTACGCGTGATATTCATCAAATGAGGAAAATATTCTCTTTGTTTATTTTTTTTAGGGTTCCGTACCTCAAAAAGAAAAAACGGAACCCTTATAAAATCACTTTGTTGTCCGTCTGTCCGTCTGTGTGTATGTCAAGACTCTTTATCTCGGGAACGCGTAAAGATATCGAGTTGAACTATATACGTAAACCTATGAATTCTTGCTGTTGTGTAAAAGAAAAGCTTTTCAGTTACCGTATAAAAAAGTTAGAGCCGTTTATGCTGTAAAAAACGCATATTTAACCCTCACAAAAATCAAAACCTACAGGGTACTTCCCGTTGACATAGAACTATGAAATTTGTCGAAGAGCATTGTCTCAGAGTACCCATATAGGAATAAATCTGAAAACTGTACATTTTATTTAAATCACATAAAAATAGGGCCTCAAAATTCACAAAATATGGGTTCAAAATTCAAAGTGAGTAAATCGTATCATGTAAGGTATCATATAAAATAACCTCATTAGCACATGCTAAAACAGGTTTTAAATTATTTTAACAATATGATTGTACGGAACCCTCGATATGCGAGCCTGACTCGCACTTGTCCGGTTTTTTTTTTGCTAGACAAACTTTACACCGTCAGAAAAATCCATTGCACTACCTACGTTTTACCTAGACATAGTTCAAAGGTCAAACTTAGCCTACTTTTTATCTCAAAAAAAAACAGATGCTTGTAATTGCACAAAAGTCAGAATATCACGCGGGTAAATCTGCAAGCAAAAAAAGCTAGGTATCAAAATTTTATTCAATTTTATAAGTTTGGAAAAAAATGTTCTTCTGCATTAACTGTAGCGCGAGTAAGTGAGGGTAGTTTATCTCGCTCGCCTGTATCACTCGCATTTTTGTATTTCTGCACTAAAGGGACTTGTTACCGTCAGATAGAGGCTATTATGACGCCGGAATGAGATGATTCTAATTACTCAACTGCCAGGAATGCATGTTGTTTATACAGCCACGATTTAGGAACAGAAAACCAAATGCTTGAACATACTATAGGCCCAATCAAACCTCTTAACGGCCGTAATGTCAGCTCAGACCAAATATATATAAAAATCAAGACAGATCGTCGTGAACAGTCAAGTGAGACCGGTTTTTTATAAATGTTGTGAGTGCGTCGGTGTTGCGCCGCCATAGTTCGACTGACAAGCCAATGTCTGTACACGCCGAGGCGTAGTTTTGCCGGCTTCACTTGTTTGTTCACAACATTCTGTCTTGATTTTTAGGGTTCCGTATCTCAAAAGGAAAAAACGGAACCCTTATAGGATCACTTTGTTGTCAGTCTGTCCGTCTGTATGTATGTCAAGACTCTTTATCTCGGGAACGCGTAAAGATATCGAGTTTAAATTTAAACTGTATACGTAGGTATATCTATGTTCTCTTGCAGTTGTGTAAAAGAAAAACTTCTCAGTTATCGTATAAAAAAGTTAGCGCCGTTTATGTTAAAGTTCGCATATTTTGACACTCACAAAAATCAAAACCTACCTGCAGGGTACTTCCCGTTGACATAGAACTATGAAATTTGGCGAAAAGCATAGTTTCAGTGTACACATATAGGAATAAATCTGAAAAAATTTAAATCACAAAAATATATGGGTTCAAAATTCAAAGTGAGTAAATCGTATCAAGTAAGGTATTAAATAAAAGATCTTCATTAGCACATGTTAAAACAGGTTTTAACATGTGCTAATGAAGTTCGTTTTACGGCGTCAGTATTTAAGCAAATTGTTAGTAAAAAAAATCAATGAACGTGAAATCTGATTTTTTCACGATATCAGATTTAGTCTCATAATGTAAATTATGCATGATTATGCGTACGATAATATCTCAAAATGTGTTTGTAAGTCATGTAGGTGAAAGCGTCAGCATGATTTTTTTACTTTAATATTTTAGTGCTCACTTAAAACAAGTATTATATTTTTCTCTGTTCGATCTAAGAAAACTCAACTATATTTTCATTCTATTGTATTATTCTTTGCACTATGCTTTTCGCTCCTAAGCTCACGATTTTCAACATTATAACAGCAAGTAAGTGCTTACAAATGCAAACTCATCTTGAAAAGATTCAAATGTATTCAAATCCTTTTCTAGTGCCGATTCTACACTGGGTACTAAGACACTGCTTACATTCATAGATATTTGTAAAACGTTGCAAGTGGAAATGAGAAAAAAACAACGGCAACGGTTGTACTCCAGGTGTGCCGGCAGAAGTGAAAACTTGCTCCCTCTGTCTTACGAATTTTCGATCAGGTTACGTCATGTCCTGGCGCAAGCGCTTACATTTTTTACCCATCCTAAAAAGTGCACAAATACGCTAAAGAAGTTTTCATTAAAAAACCGGACAAGTGCGAGTCAGGCTCGCACATCAAGGGTTCCGTACAAACATATTGTTAAAATAATCAAAAACCTGTTTGAGCATGTGCTAATAAAGTTATTTTATATGATACCTTACATGATACGATTTACTCACTCTGAATTTTGAACCCATATTTTGTGAATTTTGAGGCCCTATTTTTATGTGATTTAAACAAAAATGTACAGTTTTCAGATTTATTCCTATGTGTACTTTGAGACAATTGTAACAACCCTACCTGCCTGCCTAACTATTTAACCTCAATTGTAAACCTAACAAATGTAGAACCTATTTTAAGAAACCCGTCTAAAATAAAACGTAAGATGAAATGATTTTAAGAATCTTGACGTGCTCTACTTTGTCCCTAGCTCAATGTCAAACTAGCTATGTCACCTGGTTTCACTTAATTATAAAGAAATTATAAAATGAACCTCATGAAAGAATTTTCTAAGATATTCAGAACGCCTTAAATATTGCAATAGACACCCAATAAGACCCCAGCTTACAATTCGTATTGATAAATAACATGAAATGCCAATACTTAACTGTGAACCTCCCAGGTTCATACTATAATCAGGTACTACTAGCGCCATCTGCTTCTGGTTCACTTGAAAAGAGACTGCCTACCTTTTGATACTAGTATTCAGCAGTGAGATTCCTATCATAAATATCTAATCTATTTACCTATTTGTACGTTAGTTTGGCCAGTGTTCGTCTAGTGGTAGATCCTGCGTTATAGACCGCATAAGCCTAGGTAAAGATGATTCGAAAGACCTATCTGCCTAATAGAATACCTAAGTTCAACGATTACCCTGTTTGCATGTTTTTCCTACTTTGACCTTTAATGAACCTGTAAGTATTTTACTAATCTCAAAGTGAACTGAAGTATCTAACTAATGCCTCAAGAGATATATAGAAATACTGATTTTAGAGCTTCTCTGTTTTACGTGGAGATTATTGGAATATTTTTGTTTTATATGTAATGTAGCTCTATAAAGCTATGCAGATTCTAGCTTATGAAAGTATAAGATATGTAATGAGAAAGAAATTCCAGAGATTCCAAAACTTGAACTCTAGGATAACAAAGAAACTCTAACATTGAATTAATATTAATTGTCAAACTACGATTAATAAAAGAGTTAGTTACGTGTCAGGAGAATAGTATTAATTTATTTCCGACAGTTAGTTAATATTAATGTTATTAATTTTTATTTAACAGAGATTATTTTGATTTTATGTTTATCTCTGTTTATTTACCTAGTCATGGCGCTCGCGAGAGCTGAAAACCATGAAACAAATGACTCTACCAAGCTTTCGAAAATCTAAGGCAATCCTGGAAAAGAAAGCTCGAAATAAAAACCAGGAGTCGCGAGTGTCTAATTGTCAGTCTGATCTCGGTTATTTCGTCCACTTAATAAGTCTTGCATGAATTCCAGAGTGTTCACAAGTAAGGCTCCAAGAATACTATAGGTAAAGGTTCGAGAATCGACTTCGCCATATAAAATAATGTGTAAATCAATGTTATAATAAGTCATCAATAACTTTATTTCAAAGTGAGCGGAATTTACACTCTTTAATACGGACACGGGTTATCCCTCCTTTACGGAAATGAGAAACACTGGCCCAAGCTCTACCTGGCTTCAAGAGTTCTGCACACTGATGAAAATACAGCATTGATCAAGTAGCACTAACGGCTGGCATTCATATAAAGTGTTGTAGAATATAATAAAATATAGCAATAGACGACTCTGCGATCCTCTTAATTAATATGAAATATAAATTACAATTAATATATGTCAAATGAACTCTCTGTACTTCACAAGTAGCTATAACGTTTCGTCTAGTAATTATATTCGGTAGTTATATTCTCAAAATGCAAGGAATAGGTTTCATTTTCGCATTTAGTCGGAGCTGAAAAAGACAAATCATTAAGACTTCTGTAAATACATAGAAATCATAGCGGGCGAGTGTTAGTAACGACTATCTCCCACTTGTGAGGGAATGTCCAGAGCTTGGTCTTACTCCATTGATTCCATAACATTAAATGTTTGGACTGTAAGATCATTGACGTTTCGATGAAGGAAAGCATCGTGATTCGGCAGCATACGACCATAGAACGGATGCAACGGCATGTAAATCCGTCATTTTGCATTTATAGATCACTGTATTCTTATGATTCTAGTTCTATAGATATTCTACTTCTTCTAGAAACATCGTAAGACAACTCATTAAAAGACCGCCATAAGAATCTGTAGACGTATGTATATTTATCAACCCTCAACGGATCATTGTAGACAATATGGTATTGTATCTATAGTGGAGCGCTGCATCGAAAGCATCTCGTACTCGTACATACTCGTAGTTGTATGAGAATAAATACGTATGAGCATTCATACCACATCGTGCCTGCGAGGCGGACATAGGCTTATCCTCGTTTGCAGATCTTAATTTGACAGTAAGTCATTCACATCACTAATGCAGAACTGTTCTGCTCGAAACATTAACAGCTGAACATATTATATACCTATATATGTATATTAATTTAAAAAGGAATAAGATTATACGAAACCAAATCCTCTAGGAACATCTTCGTCCTTCGATAGAAAACATCGACATAGATGCTTCTGACTTCATATTCTAAGGCATGGAACTGATTTTTCGTCGTAATAGCTCATGATTAACCGCATTTCCTTTTCTGCTCATGATCCTCACTGTTTTATATCACTTTGTAAGCTAAAATCACCGAAATATCTTGAAAATCTGCAAAAATAAAATAATTTTTCCCCAGCGAAGTCCTAACTGACAATCCCCGTCAACCCCCGTTCTTTTTCCTTCTCTTGTTTTTATCATGATTTTTTTTACTAAGCGCCCTGCAAAGAGTTAATATACCTAGATTGTAGTTTTGTTGCTTTTTAAAATGTATTTATTTAACCTGTTTGTTTAAATATTATTTGAATGAAAAGTTTCTTTGGATAATATTAGAAAATATGATAAATTAATTTGAGAGACTCTTGACCTACAAGAATGCCTTCATCCTATGCCTAATTACTCAGGTGTGGACGACAAACCACCTGAGGTTTGTTACACAATGCTCTTTGCCAAATTTCATAGTTCTATGTCAACGGGAAGTACCCTGTAGGTTTTGATTTTTGTGAGCGTTAAAATATGCGTTTTTTTACGACATAAACGGCTCTAAATTTTTTATACGGTAACTGAGAAGCTTTTCTTTTACACTACTGCAAGAATTCATAGGTTTGCGTATATACGAGTAGTTTAAATTTCAACTCGATATCGTTACGCGTTCCCGAGATAAAGAGTCTTGACAGACGGACAGACGGACAGACGGACAGACGGACAGACGGACAGACGGACAGACGGACAGACGGACCGACGGACAGACGGACAACAAAGTGATCCTATAAGGGTTCCGTTTTTTCTTTTTGAGGTACGGAACCCTAAAAACTAACAAAAACGTTATGACTACTATAAAATAGTTTACGTAATACTACACAAACCTATAGTAAGTCTATGAATGCACTTTATCACTAAAGTAATATGTACGCATCGTTAATCTTTTCGTTATCAGCAAAAAGTTGCAACCGTCAGTTGTCGGGAAAAAGTTGCAATCGCCAGTTATCGACAAAAACTTGCAGCCGTCAGCTTGCCTCTCGCCCTACCACTTACCTACTATAACTTTCTGGCAATAAATGTTCGACATCAAAAAAGTTAGGGAACTTGAGTGTTCTATAGAGGTTAATAAAACTGTAACCTCTCATTTTCTCTCTTGTCTATATAAATTACTTAACAAAACAAGCCAAACGCTTGGGACAATCATGCATCTCTATCGCTTATTTTGCTCTCCGTGGACCGTGACACTTTCAGACAGCATGAATTCATCGTTTTTTTTTTTTTTATATGCAGTGCTACATTTGGCCAACTTTCCTGATGGGAAGCAAAGTTGTAGCCGAAGATGGAGTACGTAGACCTAGAAAACACCTATTCACTCTCGACTTGAAGATATCTAAATTTTAATTGTCAGGAAACAATGACGGAGGCAGGGCCTTCCAATACCTGGCGGTCCGCATTATGAAGGACGAAGCAAATGGTCGTCGACTATTTAAAAATTTCCTGGTGTGTACTTAGCTTTACTTAGCCTAGTTTCATACCACAATGGCTCCCATCCGGATTGGCTCCGCTGAAACGGGGATAACTATGACACCGGGTTACTCACACAACGGATCGTCGAGAATATTCTTGCGCTCATCATTATGGAGGAGTTTTACTTTGGATTAACTTGAAGTTCTTTATAGGTTACTTGTGAGTAACTAGAAAGCGAACTATACTGGATCAACATAAAAATAGTTTACTAATATAGTACTCATAGTTTAGAATTCTTGGTGGTCTAATGGTAGTGACACCCGCCGTACAATCGTGAGGTCGTGGGTTCAAATCCAAGTCCCGTACCAATGAGTTCTTTAGAATTCATGTACGGAATTTAACACCGCTGGCTATTCGGTGAAGGAAAACATCGTGAGGCAACCTGCATATGTCAGTAGAAGAAATTCGATGGCGTATGTGAATCCACCAACCCGCGCTGGGCCAGCGTGGTGGATATGGCCCAACCACCCTTCGTGGGTAGGCCTACGTCCTGCAGTGGACTATTAAAAAGGCTGATACAGTACAGTACAGTTTAGAAACGCTCGGCACGGTCAGTCTTCAGATGGGTGACCAGGGGTGGCATTTGCATTTGGTCGCTACCGTGGCTCGGATGACGCGTTAAATTCTTGGTTCCGTTCATTTGAACTATTTAGAATAGAGGCCTTGAGGCGGCTTAAAAAGTCAGACTCCAGAGCTAGCCACCCTGCCTATACCTACCAAACCTACGAACTTATTTTGAATTAACTAGAAGTTCTACATATGTTTTTTTTTTTAAATCATGTATTATATAATGAGTACGATGATATTCACTGATCAAAGAACAACCTTGTTTTCTGATCTGTGACGATATTAGACTCTCTACTCGTATATAGTTTTAAAGGGTATATTATACAGTCGTCTTCTACGTTACTCTATACAAATAAAAATCAAATCAAAAATGGAATATATATTTTTATCCGGACTACATATTATTATATAATGTATTATATATGTTAGTTGTAGAGCACACTAAGCACACTAATCGAACTGTAGGTAATGAATTGCTGTCTAGCCTATTGGAATGGCAAGATAAAATGGCAGTAGACAGGGCACATACTGTTTTACAATAAAATTTTGAACTTACTTACCGTACATCTTTTTGACGACCAACTTTATCCAATTTATAAAAATTCGCTATTTCAAAAATACTTTCAAGTCTCTTTTCTACCATAGAAATTATTTCCAGAACTTGTCAACATGTGACTTGTCACGAAAACGACAATAGTCTGCGAGAATAGCAGTAGTTCACGAAAACTGCAATAGTCTGTGAAAACAGCAGGAGAAAATGTCGCTTATATTGCAGTGTTGAATGACATTATTGACAAAGTTTGCACCGGATGTGCCCCACTTGTGGACCGCATACTCCTATCTCCGGACGACGCGGCTGCAAGTTGGGAGGCAAGTGAGGTTGCTGTGTCGTTTAATTTTAGTAAATTATCTACATTTTGTCGAGAGCTAGTGAATTTATTGCAACACCTAATTTTTAGAATAGTTTTAAAGTTTTTTTTTTGACTCAACAAAAAGATTACGATTCAATGGTTTTATTTGTGTGTATTACTCTCATACCTAATAAAAAAATCAAGACAGAATGTTGAGAAACAAACTAGTGAAGCCTGCAAACTACGCCTCGCCGTACACAGACACAATCACACACACAAACATGTACAACGAAACTACGCCTTAGCTCGTCAGTCGAACTATGGCGACGTAACACCGACGCATTCACAACAAGTATAAAAAACTGGCCTCACTTGTCTGTTCTCGACGTTCTGTCTTGTTTTTTTTATTTTGTCTGAGGTATGATCATAATGATTACTTTAGATACTTATACGTATTTTTGATAGCATACTTTCCATTGCGACCTCATACTACCAGCAAAAAAACTCTTATTATGTTGGCATTTGAAGGACATTATTGACAAAGTTTTGACCGGACGTACTTGTGGTCCGCATACTCCTATCTCCGGACAACGCGGTTGCAAATTTTGAGGCCAGTGAGGTTGCAATGACATTTAATACGAGTACATTATTTACATACTGTCGAGAGCTAATACATTTTTGTATGGTACCTGATTATAGGATTTTTTTACGCTTTCAAGATTGGCAGGATTGGATTAGTAAAAAATTAAATTACAACGATTATTTTGTCTGTATAACTGTTTATAATGCTGACTATAAAAATACTCTTGAAAGCTCCATAACTTTACAATGCAATACCATAATTATACTGATAGCAAAATAGTAGATTGTATCATATGGGAGCAAAATAATATTTTTACGGCGAGGGCACTTTTATGAATCCAGAGCGAAATGAGGGATTCTAGAGTAGAATCTCGATAGATCTAGAAATCCAGATTCTTTAGATTCTACTAAAAAATCCTGAATGTAGCGAGGGATTCAAAGTACGTCGCCCGAGCCGAAAATATATTTTGCGCCCGAGTGGTACACGCTACTTTCATCACCTCTATAAGAAAACAAAAGGCGCCTCATATTATACTATAATATTATTATTTAATAAATCGTAGAGTAACAACTAAATTGAAATTAAATGGTATCTAATAATAAAACAAATGAAAACTTATGTTTACATTCTTTTCATTCATTTTCTTGGCGCTGAACATTAACATTACAAATACTTCCAAATTCAAAAAGTTCGCGGCAAAGATCATTCCTTCGCACTTATTTGTTCCAAATTCAAAAAGTGCGCGACAAAGATAATTCCGTCGCACTTATAAGTTCCTTATAGAAAACACCTCCTTTGGGCGCACTTAAAAACGAACCAAGTAGTCCTTTTCGAATAGATGTGATGAAAAAGGTTTTTTTAGACCTTCGAGGGTCTGCGGATGATTCAATTGCTTTTTATGTAGTAGTTGGTAGTTTTAGCATATAAAGTAATATTTTGTTTTTTAACTAGGACAAATGCCTATATTAACTACCATTAAATATAAGACTTACATAATCTAAAACTACATAACTACTACTACATAACAAGCAATTGGATAATCCACAGACCCTTAAAGGTCTAAAGATAATCCAAATGCTCAAGCCCACTGCCAGTTGGCAGCGTGCCCAGAATGCCAATGCTTATACGTTGAGCCAAATAAACACCAGCTTTTTGGTCATGTGGTGTCGTTAGTA
This sequence comes from Hypomecis punctinalis, assembly GCA_949316475.1. Lineage (NCBI taxonomy): Eukaryota > Metazoa > Arthropoda > Insecta > Lepidoptera > Geometridae > Hypomecis > Hypomecis punctinalis. The sequence continues at coordinate 9,471,943 of OX438818.1, read as the reverse complement.
AAGGCACTTTTGTCCTAATAAAAAGAAAACAAATTTCTTATTATGATGATAGCATTTGAATAGCATTATTGACAAAGTTTGCGCCGGATGTGGCCCACTTGTGGTTCGCACACTCCTATCACATGGCTGCAAGTTGCAGTGGTCCGCATACCTACCTACACATACCTATCTAACTCCGGGCAATAGCGCTGCAATTTGCAAGGCCTCAGAGCGGTTCATTAATATGAAGAAAAAATGCCAAGTCGATGGAGCAGTTGCACTAGTCATACAGAACTAAATGTAATAAGGGGTATGTTGCTGATAATGTCATTCTGCAAAAACATTTACATGCAAAATTTTGACAAGAATTCTGACTCTATACGCCTTACTCTACAAGCACTCACTTCACAAACTCTTAGTTAATATATGCGGCTTGGCTGTTTCGCTATAAAGATTTCTATAAAATCTAAACTTAAATTCATGCAACCGAAACTTTATATATTTGTTGAATCTATTATGGATATGATATACAGAGAATTTCGTTAATATAGAATACTCCAAACCCAAGGGTTCAAAAAATCGACAAACTGCTTCGATAAAAGTGCCCTTGCGCTTCGCTTAGCTCGTCTTAGCGGGGTTACTACCAGATATGTCTAATTTCGTAGCTATTAATACGATGCTGCAGACTACAGTGTCACCGTGACTCAACTGGTTTCTAGATACTTCTAGGTGGTTAGGTTAAAATAGGGAAATTCAAACGCAGCGCCTGACTGATAGTTCTACTTCATATCTTCAGACCTGAAGGGGTGAGTTATACACAGTATACAGTCATACATATACGATCTCAAATGGAGAGAACGTACTGTATACGCAGCGTAGGATGTCCGCCCCCGAGGTGGACGACTGATCTCATTGAGACCGCAGGATTCCGCTGAATGCAAGCTGATTCCGACTCGTGATATTGGAGATTCATAGGGGAGGCTTATGCCCAACAGTGGGCGTTCTATGACTGAAACAACGATACTATCAGAAATACATCTGCCAATTTTAATTAGAGATAAATTTTATAAATCTGAATAACTTTCTTTTTTCATTCAAACGCATTTTTATCAATTTATACATTGAATACCAAACATTAACGATTCTGATTTAACATAGATTGAGGTATGAAAATACGAGCATGCCATCAATATTTTCCCATCGGCGTGAACAAAAAACTTCCTAAATTGATGGATTCACCTCGGAAATTGGTCGACATTTTTTGTCATTTGGGATTTTTACGCAATATGAAAGCGTTGATTTATTTTTTGTTTCATAGCTCCAAGTATTTTTAAATTTGCTTAATATAAGAATACTTACATGTAGTAAATGTAATATATAAGAATACTTACATGTAGTAGACTATCAATAACTTGTGTAATAACAAGATTATTTTTTGCAAAAATTAGCATGACCGACTTCACCCTTGTACAGAATTCGCGAATATTTCGCACGGATCGATGTAGCATTTTTTACATTATTGTTGATTTATAAAAATGGCTTAGCCGATTTCGAAAAAATTTAAATGATACCAATTTCAAAGTATACTCGTTCCAATAAAAAAGAAGTATTGAAATCGGACACTAGAAAAAAAGTTATGCGAGGCTATACATAAAAAAAATATATATAAGTTATTTACATGTTTTTGACCGACGAACCACCGGAGGAGGTATACAATTCGACGCGTATATATACGCGTCGAATTGTATACCTCCTCCGGTGGTTCGTCGGTCAAAAACATGTAAATAACTTATCGGATGTTTTCGCCTCTAAAAGTCCTTACGTTTTGCAAAACACAAGGACTTTTAGAGGCACAACAAACAACAAATTTTCGTTTGGTACTTACGAGTATAAACAAAAAATCACAAAATTTATCAGAATATCTACAACATATACGAACCGAACTTACCACGTACGTAAATACCTTTTTGCAACTCATCAACATGATTTTTTTATGTTGCGACTCGATGTTACTCATAATCATCATCATCATAATCATCCGCAGCATTTCCGCATCCGTATTTTTACCGCACAGATAGGTATATTAAAAATTAAATTTTTCTCTTACGGTGCCATGTGTCTCTTCTCTTAGCTAATCGTATCTAGGTTTGACCCGAGATTTTCACTTTTTTACTTTATTACCTCGTTCATACATCGTATGATATTAACCGTATATCGTACTCACAATAAAATTACATAATACAATGTAAATAAGTAACAGTATTAATTTACACAGTAATTCCTAATCCACAATCCCGTGAGCGCACGGCATACGACCACGCGCGCTGTTACCGCATGTCACGACAACACGTATTGGTGACGCGACCGCGCCGTGTTGCGGTCATGTTGCGAATATTTTATGGGAATGTGTAAAACTATCTCGTTTAGCAACACAAAACAAGGGTAAAGCCGGATTCGTAAGTTTAACTGTATAACTTTTCAGAAATTCAAAATATCGGTCAATTCAAATTATTGGATAACGCTGCGAGGTAAACATTATTCCTTAAACATGAAATCCTGAATACATTTTCACCCACACCTTATAAAAATAGGTTACCTTTTCAGTAATACCTTTACAAGATATCAGCACATCAATCATCCTTTTTGCAGAAAATTAATCAATCTCTACGTGTCGATACTCATTGGCAGAAAAAGAAAGTACCTACACGCAAATTATAGAGATGTTGTTTATCGATAAAAACATCGATATTTTCGAGTTTACAGGAAAATATGAGGAAGATTTGGTACAAACTTAACTTGTTTGTTTGTTATGATATTATTAAGACTGTTTCATCAGTTATATGTAAATGTTTATTTTCTTCTAAAAGAAAATTCATTGAAAGACATTTGATGGATAAGTATAAAAGAATCGATACTCAAGTTTTAAGGCCACGTCTAAATCAAACACATTTCATTTGGTGAGCATTTTATAATTTTTTATAGAATATTCGCTTTTACTACATTTATACCACATTTTTGCAATGTCTAGGTTTGTTGTTTTTAATACTGTTTACATTTTGGCGAATGTATTTTTATTTAATATCATTAGAGCAAAATACAAAGTGTATTTCGATGTGTCGAAATCCATTTACAACGTCGATGTCTCGGTCACAGTCCATTTACAACGTCGATGTGTCGGTCACGTCGAAGTCCCGTCACTCTTTTTCAGAAGTTACTAATAAAAAGCCGCTTACAACAGATTTGATCAAAAAAACGTACCTAAAGTTAAAATACGTTTTTTTTCAATCAAATCTGTTGTAACAGAAAAAGAGTGACGGGACTTCGATGTGACCGAGACATCGACGTTGTAAATGGACATGTTTAGTATTGGCTTTTAGTTTAATCGATAAAAAAATTAGCTCATCCCTATCCTTTCGCGTAAAAATAAACTATTGATTAATGAGTTCCAGACGGATCCCAAAGGATCCAGCGCGTCACTGATAACGGATCTAATTAGACCAGGATAACTTTCCCATTACATAATATAAATCCCACCTAAAACATTTTGACCAAATAGCGAGACCGCTCGTCGCTCGGCTCGCACTGTCAAAGTCAAGTTATCAGATCTCATGTAGAGCTCAGAAGAATGACTAGTAATAGAAACCGTACTAAAACAGCAAGTAATTTACATCACTTTGTCCCTCTTTGCATAAGACATTTAAAAGGTGTTAGAAAATGATGTGCATACACACAAACTTACGTAATTTCGTAGGGTTTCATAAACTATAGTGCGAGCGGCGCGTCCTCACCGCCCGTACTTGTTTCAGTCCCCTTTGTAGTCTACCCCCGCGCCCCTGTACCGCGCAGACGAGGACTGAGTTAAACGGTAGGATTATAGCATTGAGCTATCTCGGCTGTCCAAATTCAAAAAGGTAAAAAGTAGGAAGTTGAAATGACCAGAGATTTGAACTTTTACTGGGACTAGAGAGTTTTTTCCGATCATATCGCTAACTAACAATGTGGAAAAATTTTAACCATTTCGACATCCCAACTAGTGATTTTGACGTACCTATGCAGACAAACAATGCGTTTTTTTTCCCACTCGTTTGCTATTTAACAAGATGTAGTAACGTAGTTTTTATTTGAGTCAAATTTAGCAAGGTTTCTATGACTTGTCATTCTTTTCTTCCTCGACACTACAACTCTACAAGCATAAACTACATAAATTCAATAACTTAGTTTCAGTTTATTCAATAACAGATATATATTACACGTCAAGTCCATTAACATTACATTAATTATGCCTTAGCCAATATATGTGGCTGGAAATTATACATAAAATATGTTTGTTGTCCAGTTCACGTACCAAATTTCAACTATGACTTTAGGAAGTACTCTAAAAAATTTGATAAGTATCAATGAATCACTGACGAAATCCGAGTTTTTTTAAAAATATCAATAAAATCTTAAGTATAAAAAGTTAATATGTAAATGAAACTTACTATGAATGACATCCTATAATTTGTCTCGAAAATTTTATTTTACTGGCATAATCCACACCAAAACGTTTTCAAAACGGACCAAAAAACGATGAAGCACTTTAAGAAAAAGAGGACAAAAGCAAGTAAATAAGTAGTTTAATATGGATTTTACTATTTTCAAAAATGTTTTCATGAAATTAGACTGAACACAGCCTGTCTAAGTGGCTCTGAAAAAAGAAAATACAACGAGTAGCTTATCCGAGATTAGCTTAGCCAATTAATTAGAATAAGAAACTATGACACGCAACTTGTCCCTGACAGTGCCAATTTTTTTCCACAACCATTCCTTCACGTATGAGTGGAATCTCTAAGAAACCTTATTGTCATGGATAATAACTGTCTGGCATATTAGCTAAAATACTTGACACAAGAAAACTAAACACTAAACTAAAACTATGCGAAACAAATACATTATTTCTCGTAAAAATAAAGTCTTGATTAATGAGTTCACAAAGGGCCTCATCAGAGCGAGATATCCAAAGCGTAGCCGTGAAGACATTTTAGTGCAAAAAATCGACCACATAGTAAACTCTTTAATTCTATGTTAAATTACCAAAATAAACTAAACACGGAAACTAAAACTATACGAGACAAATACATTCCTATTTTTTCCTGTAAAAATAAAGTCTTGATTAATGAGTCTACAATGAGCCCCAGTAACTAAACGATCAGCTAGGCTTTGAAATTTTAAATAGAGTCACCTAAAACGCTCAAGACCTCTAAACTATCCTTTTACAAAGCACCTCCCTATTTTTCCTCGTAAAAATAAAGTCTTGATTAATGAGTCCACAATGGGCCCCAGTAGAGCAGCCACGTCCGTAATGAGTCGGATTGGAGCCAGGAGGACATTTTTCGAGGAAATTGGGCCACTTGTTACTCCGATACAGCTCACTCTCCGCCCCTTTGAGACAAGACAGATACTACTGAACTTGAATTAGTTTATGGGTACCTACTCTGTGACGAAATGGAAACGAATTTCTTTTATTCGTATCTTTGGTAATGAGTTATTGCATCGCCTTTTTAATGCTACGTGCTACTTATTTATTTATTTGTTTATAGGCGAGCAGTGTATACTGATGTGCCTATATCAAGCAGTGACGAATCAAATTAGTATTTATCTGTCAAGGATTTTTTTTCCTTATCTATCCAAAGGTCCAGTCTAAGAGATGTCATCCTCAGGCAACCTATTCCTATTGTAGACAACTCTATTGCATAGGATGTGGTGTGCAGTGAGTGTTGGTTTGTGATGGTGTCGCCTGTAAGAGGATTTATGGCGTCTGCTAAAAAATAAAGCTTTGACTTATTAGAGTCTGGCTAACAAAAGTTGATACTGGAATTTTTCGCAAACTTTTTAAATGACAACACACGGTGCTACTACCTTCGCGAATTTACCATTAAATTGGGGTATTTTATCTTGTATTAAAAACGTTTTTTCAAACCTACGTCATGTCACAAAACTGAACAAAATGATTCATTATATTATTATAGTCTTCACCGTAATGAAGTATATAGGTACGCATTGAAATCATTTGAATCATTTGGAGAGAAATACAAAGCCTCAGTTTGGCATAATTATAACGTCAAAAAAAAACAGAAAATAATTAACGTAATGAACATAAAACTCCTACACGACAAGTTAAAGCTCGAAAAAAGATTTTTTTGCGATTCCTCCAAAGATTTGGAAAAATCAAAATCGCAGTGTGGTAACAATGGTACATCGTGTGAGTGAGAGAAAGTGTTTCCCTCTCAGTTTAGGGCTGCCATACTAATATTTTTTAAATTTGCCGCGCTTTGTCAGTATCAACTTTCGTTAGCCAGACTCTATGTAGAAAACATCGCAATACCGTAATTCGTATACTGCAAAAACGCTTCGTACAAAATACACTTTTTTTATTTTGTTGCCTTATTGTTTGTTGTTTGCTGTTTGCTTTTAAAAAGCATGGGTGATAATAATTATACTGTAGATACTTGATTTTATTCGAGGTTTTCTATAGCGCTCATTGCGTAGTTTGACTAGGTGTTCGTTAACGATCATCGAAGTTAAGCAACGTTCAGTTCTATTTTATTTACTTTTATAATTTATGGGTTATGTAAACCTACCAATCAAACCAACTGGTAGATCTCCAAAACTCAATCTGGCAACATTGTGTTGTGAATATTGTCAAATTATTAATTTTCACTGGTGACTGTTTTGTAATTGATTTGTCTCTTTAATTTTTTATTTATTTCGAATTATTATTGTTGTAGTTTTTGTAATAATTAGGTATGTAATTGACGTTACATGAATATTTAGCTAATGACATTTCAAAAGTGTATATTTGTACCTAATTGAAATAAATATGATTGAGTTGAAATTGAATTGACAATATATAAAGTCAATCCGTCACTCCGTCGCTACGTGAAAGACAACAAACAAATAAACAAACCAAAAAAAACTTTAGGATCTACAATATTTATAAATATTTTGATGGGTGACCGCGGGTGGCATTTTCCAGCTGAGCGCTACCGTGGCTCGGATGACACGTTAAATTGTAGGTCCCGGTTGTTTTAACTGTTTAGCCATGTCAGAGGCCTTCAGGCGGCCTAAAAACTCTGACACAAGGGCTAGCCACCCGCCCTATACGAACTTACTTAATATTTAATTTATGCCGATGCAAAATCTACTTTTTTCCGTCTCAGATTCTGCGTGAAAGAGTAACAAACAAACCAACTTACGGACTTATAATATTAGTGAGGATTGTAGTAAAATGAATTATTATGCTCATAAATTTCCTAATAATCCGCGCTGGCTTTTCTCAGGGGCAAATTAGGATATATTACACTTATAAGCCTTCCGGAAACATTTTCTATAAGGAAGTGAAAACGCCATTAAATTCTATTATGTGATTTGGAACAACTAAGCCGATATGTAGAGATACGAGTACATTGTACTAGCCTTTTTATTAGTCCACTGCAGGACGTAGGCCTATCCGCGAAGGGTGATTGGGCCATATCCACCACGCTGGCCCAGTGCGGGTTGATGGATTCACATACGCCATCGAACTTCTTCTACGGACGCACGCAGGTTACCTCACGATGTTTTCTTTCACAGAAAAGCCAGTGGTGTGAAATTCCGTACATAAATTGCAAAAAACTCATTGGTACGGGACCAGGATTTAAACCCACGACCTCATGATTGCAAGGTGGATGTCACTAACTCTAATAGGCTACCACGACTTTTACACATATAGAAAAATATTTATGTAAGCTTTTTCGAATAGTAATTTTACATTAAAACTTATAAAACATTTCATAGACTAAACCATATATACCTACCTACCTGTATCTACCTATTTTACAAAATAAAACAAATTAAAAATACTTGAAACAAATAATTTTTTTTTTGCTAAAAATGGCATGACTTCAACCGTGTACAGAATTCGCGAATATTTAGCACGGTTCGATGTAGCTTTTTCACATTATTGTTGATTTATCAAAAACGGCTCAGCTGAATTCGATCTAATTTAAATGGGACCGATTTCGAAGTATCCTTTTTCTAACAAAAAAATAATTATTGAAATCTGTAAAAAGTTATGCGTGGTTATACATAAAAAAATAATATACGCGTCGAATTGAGTACCTCCTCGGTTTCGTCGGTCAAAAATGTATACGCATATGTATATGACAATGAAAACCATGATCTAAAAGCGGACTGCCAGCGGGCACAGTTCTCAAAATGCTGGCCCTGTTACCACGTAGAGGCCAGCATTTTGGTCTCGTGTTGCGTCGACCAGTCGTAAAGATAGATCTTCGTATATTTTTTCCAATTGTTAATTTTAAAAAGTGTCAAAGCAACATAAACATATCAGCAGCCCAACAAACCACGTCCGAGTCCACTGCTATGGACTAGCAAATAAAACTGCATAGAAGCGGCTTATATCCAGATTTACAGGCGTCTTAATTATAATATTGATTCATCTTGTACGAGCGCTTGTATACGACCATTTTTTTTTCACCGGCTAACGAACCTTCATTAATAAATAATAATAATAATAATAATTGGGATGCCACTTGCGTAAGCACTGTCGCGGCCACGCACCTGAGTCGCACCATTCGTACTCCAGCGGCAGCGGCTGAGGACGCCGCCAATAAAAAGAGGTTTAAGTACGCGGCAATAGTGCCCAACTATTATTTAGTGCAAAGAATGTCCATTGCCATCCAACGCGGCAATGCAGCAAGCGTTATGGGCACCTTTGCACCAGGAACGATGAGGGGCGGGTTATTTGATTAATTTTTTAAGTAGGTGTATATATTTTATTTACTGTTATTGTTATTATTCATTTTTAATAATAATTAATTATATATTATTAATAACGTTTATTTATTGTTCCAAAAAAGTAAACAAAAACAAGTTGTGCACTAGTTCCCACACTAGGGTGACCTGTGTCGTGGGACCTATCTTCTTCCTTTTTATTATGTTATCTAAAATTACAAAACAATTACTATACAATATTACTAGAAAAGTAATTATTCTTAGCTAATCATTGTAGTTATACAACAAAAGAGACTAAATTAATAAGTTAAGTTACTAAAGTGAAAATAAAAGATTGTTTAAGTACCTAGTAAGCTAGTAACATTGTGAAAATATAGTTATTAGTTACATAAAAAGCAAAAGAGGGTTATACTTCTTGCGTATCTATTATGAGGGTTATCGCTGTTGCAGAAAGACAAAACTCGCAATATTACTCGTACATACGTGTTTTATATACCTATCTATTGTTTGTACCTATATATATGTTACTCGTATGAGGATCACCGTTCTTGCAGAAGGACTAAACTGAGTTTCAGTTTAAACGGATTGTTTGGTTTGTTCGCCGGACCGATGTCTGGTGCATCTACGATTCTACACACATTCAATAACCAAACAGGACGAATTTGATAAAAAACACGGTCCGTTGTCCGATGAAGAAAAAAACCGGACGTATACAAGCATTCTAAGTGGATTCCCTACACTGTGCTTGCTTACGCTACGGTAGAGTTCTAGAAATGGTAATGGGTAAGGCACAGAGAACATATTATGACCGATGGGACCGAAAAGTTCTCGAGTGAATACCTGCCACGTACTAACAAGCGCAGCTTAGGACTTCCACTTACAAAATGGCTGCCATCGACTTTTTTTGTTTTAAAGTGACAAATTATTAGACTCTAAATAGATCAACTTTCTATAAAATCAATGATTTCCAGCCGCTACTGTAGATAAATAGGCCTCTGTCATCATTCACTCAAGTTTGTTTAGAAACAATTATTTTGACATTGTTCTAAATCTAGCGTGATGGATGTAGTGTTCTCAAAAAGAACAAATATTTTATCTGCCACAAATAATTATCCTCATACATCCAGACTTGTTTGTTTGGGTGTTTATACCTGAACGACTGCGACCTGCGACCACTTTTGACGTTTTAAAGTATTTTTTCAACATTTATATTTGAGTTTGGTAATCAGTTTTATCGCACTATAAACTTAGCTGATTACATAGAATAATTCAAGTAAATAATTTTAACAACTAAATCAATTAAATTTTGACGTGACAACGTCTAGTAAATCGATGAGCGCTGGCTGCACGCACGAAAAAGAATGACTAATTGTCCCGTTACGCTCACTGCACGAGCAAGTGAAAGGCACGATCGGCTTGAGTGTTCGGTGGAATCATTTCATCAATGTTTTGTTATGACGTTGTCACGTTAAACTTTAGTTCGTGAACCGACTTTACAGACAACCGAATTTTCATAAACGAATGATTTTTATTATAATGCAAAGTCCTAATTTTTATTTTGAAATTGAAATTCAAAATCTTGAGTATGTTATATATATTTTTGGATACTTGAACCGATTTTATTTCAAAAATAAAACACCGAATTACTTCTGAGAATTATAATTCAACAAAAATAATCAAAAGTTAAACAATCGGACAGCGATTCGACACAATTTAACGAAAGAGAAATGAAATATCGGACGATGTTTCCACGACGGTGGCTCGAGGCAAAGTGACGGCGCGGCGTTTGCGCACCGCCTTTTATATCATTCGCCGGCTGTTACTCGTCTACCTTCCAACACGGCCTTTCTTGATAAATGAGACCGTCCTCGGTCTCCCTTAGCTCTGCAGGCCAGTCTCAAGCATTGGCATCGAAGCTTAGATGGTGCTCAGGCTCGGAGGGTTCATATTCCACGCTTGAGTAGAAGTCTCTTGGTAGTTCTATGCAACCCAGACGTGCAGACCCAGACGGAACCTGTTCGTTTTCTTTTCACAGCCCTGGTACCGGAAACAGCTAGACTTCAATTTGTGGCTGTAGCTCAGCCGCAGCTGAAGTAGTTTCTTCCTTTTCTAGGTCAGCATCTGTACAGAACGTGAAAAAAACCATAGAAAAGACTTGAAGGCAAGTCAAAAACTATCTAGACATGAAGTTTTTCTTGCTCAAAAAGATTCAATCACTAAATTAGGAACTGAACCGAAAAAAAATTGAAATCTACAAGTATTGCCTTGCAAAGTCTGTCAAGAAACATTTCTTGTAATGGTTACGGATAAAGCTCAGTTCAGATTCGTCAAATCTTATTAAAATTCACTCCTAGATTATCCGGGTGATCAGGGCAGCAAAGAAAAATTTCATCAAAGGCACTTTGTAACCATGACTATGATTATGACTAAACAACCAAGAAAGAAACACGTTTGAAGTGTATCCTGTGTTATGACTAAAAAAGAAACAAACAATCGTTACTTAGCCAAAAGACAGCAAAAATGTCAAGAGGCATATTCTTAACTAGTGAGCTACGGCGCAGCGGCGTCAAAACTATCTATCCCGAGCAAGTAAGCAGCACGATTAGATGCTTTACTCGCTCACAGAGACAGATGCTTGGCGCAAAGCCTGTTCCGAGCAAGTAAAAGCACGAATGGATGCTTTACTCGCTCACAGAGACAGATGCACGGCGCAGAGCATGTCCCGAGCAAGTAAGAAGCAAGACTTCATGCTTTACTTGCTCCCAAGGACAGAAGCACGACGTGAAGCCTGTCTCGACCAAGCAAGAAGCACGACTTGATGCTATACTCGCTCTCAGGGGCAGAAACACAGAGTGAAGCAGTATCTGAGTAAGAAGCACGATGTGAGACAATACTCGTTTCCCAGGGACAGAGGCACTACGTGAAACAGCATTCCGCACTGAGTAAGAGGCACACGTGAGGCATTACTTGTTTCCCAGGGACATAGGCACTACGTGAAGCAGTATCCCGCACTGAGTAAGAGGCACGACGTGAGGCATTACTAGTTTCCCAGGGACAGAGGCACTACGTGAAGCAGTATCCCGCACTGAGTAAGAAGCACGACGTGAGGCATTACTAGTTTCCCAGGGACAGAGGCACTACGTGAAGCAGTATCCCGCACTGAGTAAGAGGCACGACGTGAAGCATTACTCGTTTCCCAGGGACAGAGGCACTACGTGAAGCAGTATCCCGCACTGAGTAAGAGGCACGACGTGAAGCAATACTCGTTTCCCAGGGACAGAGGCACTGCGTGAAGCCGTATCCCGATCGATCTGAGACAAACCAGAAAAAACACAATTAGAACTATGAAACGTAAAACATCACCACTGAGCCACTGCTAGGGTCACAAAACGTGTCAATGACTAACAAGGTCTCTCAATAATCATCTAACTCAGAAACAATTGCAAAGCTTTTACGTTAATCGTTCAGGGGCACATTTCCCTTCAAATAGATGAACATCACCCTTAAATCAACCTTCGTGGGTATGCCCGTCATCCTGCAGTGGACCATCAAAAGGCTAACACAGTGCAGATGAAAATGATAAGGATCAGATGTATCTTTTTACAAAAAGTAAACATTTCACATAGCAACACATTGTTAAACGTAGGTACTTCTATAGACAGACCGAGACGTAACAAACACTTGGTAGGTTACGTTCATACTCTTCAATTGATCGGGCACAAACTTGATCATTATTTGATCATTACAAGTTTATCAGTGTGCAGTACTCCCTACAAATTGTACCAGTAAATAAATATTACACGAACAGTAGATCATATTAAAATTAGAAATCTTTATTTGCATCTGTAAGTTATCGCTTATCGGGTGTTAGCAGTGGGCGACTGGGCGTTACGTATCGCAGCAGCTTTACAAAACTGTTTCTAGCTACGTAGCCAAAAAACTGCTCTTAGCAATGTCGAAAAACTGCTACACATAATAACCTAGCTACGCCGTGTCGCGCTCGTGTCGTGGCTTTTCTGGTTACTAAAAACCAAACTGTTTCGTTGCAACCCACGCGACACCGACGGCTACGCGGCGACGGTCCAGAACTAATCACGGCTACATACACAGTTAGTGAAGAATCAACTTTAGTTTTCTTTAGAGAAGGTTAAATTTAGCTTGCTCTAAGAAAACCAGTTTTTTCTCTGGTTATGGCGCCATGATAATTAAATTTCACCGTTATTTCGACACAGTTAAGATTTATTTTTGCCTGGCAAGAAGAATGTAACCGGTTATTTTGAAAATCTAGTGTTGCGATCGGGTTTTCAAAACTCAGAAATCTAGCTACTACCCATGTCTATCGGGTGTAGTCCTGACAAGTTATCAACAACACCACTTGTCACCAAAACTTTCACGACTGCCGGGCGATGGTGTAAAACGTTCAAGGCTACGACTTATTATAGTCGACAGGTCACCAAACATTTTACCTTTTCCAGTGCAAAATCAAACATTTAAGCACTCACAACTGGGCCACCACATTCCATCACATTCAGTGACCTCGATGAGACGCACTCCCGCGTTTTATCGGAAACGCTGCATCGTCACAACTACAAACAGAGAAGAAGCGTTTAAAAAGAGTTGAGCTTACTCTCTCTCTTTCTTCTTTGTCACGGCAACTACACAGATAATACTTTTGATAAAAACAACCCTAAGTACTTACTTTCAAATAAAACCCATCAGAACGCACAAACTGCCGGCTTTGATGATTGCCTTACTTGTCTGCTACTTTTGTCTTCTACTACATGTGAAAAATTACATAAATAGAACTTAGATCTTGATAAGATCGAGCTCGGTCACACCTGACCTTGACTTTTATTTTAAAAGGCTCAGTTTCACTAGAAAATAATCATTCCGAAATCACAGAAAGTAGAATTTACAGTTCTCTAACAAATATCTGACGGGACTAACCCCGTACCTATCTAAAATCACACTCAAAATCTAAAAACAATCTATCAAAACCAGCTTTTTCTTTACTAAAAGAATTCACAAGTTTTCTTATTTCAATAGCCTACGAAATTCCAAAACCACTTCAAGGCATTGCGACGCTGATCATTTTGCATTCAGTCATCTTATTTCACCAAAACAATTATTTACTTTAGAATCCCGGCTATAAGCACGTTTAGGATTTAAATGAGTGTCAAATAATGTCAGTTGACTTTCGCAGAAAAGCGGACAAATTCACCACGAAAAAACAATGCCTGTCTTATGAGTTGAACTTCACAACATCTATTTAAAGGCACACACTTTACTTCCATTATTATTTTTCACAAAATGTTTGATGCGTAACCTACACAGCAAAAATGTTACATGTAGGGTAGTTTTGTTCGAGCTGTGTTCCTGACCCCGAACAAAATAATCGTGATGATTAGCTATTACAGACAAAATAGATCGTGTTTGCAATAAAATAACCCCATGTATGATCACTCTTCTTCTTAGTCGTATACCCTCTTGACAGAGTGGTCTTGGTCATCAGTTCTGGTGGTGGCTCGCTTTACAATAAATGATCACTCACCCATCATAAATGTTTACGCATGGGCCTGAATCGTAATTTAAACAAAACCCGATTCGTAAAAAGTCGGTAGTCTAGTACTTAGCACGGTCTATTTTGCCATAAAATGTAAAAGTAATGGATAGCTCTCACCAACATTCTGAAGAAGTGTACTGCATCAACAATGCAGTCTGTTACCGTGATGTTGTCTGCCACAAACTGTTTACCAGCCTCTCTTGGTGCTAAGTGCTGCTGAGTGCGACGAGGCTTGCTGACGACGGTGATTCCCGCTGAGTAGCCGGCATCGCAAAGGTGTCAGGCGGTAATGCCCACCGAACAGGTGCAAAACCTGCTGAGGACGGCATGTCCACCGGTCAGGCGGCGAGGCCTGCGGGTTGCGGGAACTCGACGCACCCTATGAGCTATCAAGCACTGCTCCAACACTTCACTTCACTATTATCTCGCGCCTAGTTTCGCTCTTAGGCAACTACCTTCATGTAGATTTTGCGCAAACTACTATTTCGATGGCCATTACATTGTCCGACATTTCCTTGCAACATAATGTGGGCAGAGTAGTGAGATAGAACAACGCGTGAAACGTAGATTCTATTCCACTTCTGATTTTGGATACTTGAACCGATTTTATTTCAAAAATAAAACACCGAATTACTTCTGAGAATTATAATTCAACAAAAATAATCAAAAGTTAAACAATCGGACAGCGATTCGACACAATTTAACGAAAGAGAAATGAAATATCGGACGATGTTTCCACGACGGTGGCTCGAGGCAAAGTGACGGCGCGGCGTTTGCGCACCGCCTTTTATATCATTCGCCGGCTGTTACTCGTCTACCTTCCAACAATATTATAATACGCATAATATATTGGCAGAATTAAGTAGAAAAGAGAATAGTATGAGGTATACTTAGACATTTTAAAACAAAAATTGTGAGTAACGGAACGAAGATACCTATCACGCTAGCTTCCGCTAACGTAGAGAATGTCGACGAATACGTGTATCTCGGACAATTGATATCTTTTAAAGACGCGACCGCTAAGGAGACAGATTGGAGAATAGACACCTCGTGGAAAAAATACTGGGCTAACAAGGATGTTTGTAGGAGCCAGATGCCAATTCATCTCAAAAAACGACTGATGGATAACACCATACTTCCGTCTTTGCTCTATGGATGCCAAACATGGGCACTAACTAAAAAGCTCGTCAACAAGGTGGCCACTTTCCAGAGAGCAGCTCGATGCTGGGTCTCAAACTTAAAGACAAAGTAAGAAACGTAGAAATCAGGCGAAAAACTAGAGTCATAGACAGTATTGATGCTCTGTAGGCTCAAATGGAAATGGGGTGATCACGTCACCCGTGCAACAGACGGAAGATGGAGTGAAAAAAATATCCAATGGCACCCGAGAGACAGTGCACGGGACAGAGGACGACCCCGGAGAAGACGGTGCGACGACATCGTTAAGGTCGCGGGAGCAACCTGGACGCGAGCAGCACAAAACTGCGAAAAATGGCACAGCATAGTGGAGGCCTATACCCAGACATGGGTGCCCTGTAAATTATAAATTAATTAAGTACCTGCCTACACATAAATTGAAATACTTTTGAAATCTTATATGTAACTTTTTATTTTTTAGAGGGAAATAAAGGCTATTTTATTTTTATTTATTTTATTTATGCGTGAATTTTAGTTAGCTTTATGAATATAAAGCCCGTTCTGCCCTAGCTGGACTATTCTTAATAAATACATATTAAATATGGCTGCAATTTTTTTCTAAATAAAAAATTCAAATATTGAAAACCGCTTTACAATGTTACTACACAACAGTGTAGTTCAGATCTAAGAGGATACCTAGACACGCAGACAGACACTTAAACATTGTAACTTTGTTCCATAATGCTTAGTGAACTATCAGTGTATAGTCACGTGAGTCGCGTAGGTTTGGCCGTACGAACCTCTCTAAGAAAAGGTTCAACTCTCATTACGGCAAAGCGGAGGTTCGTAAGAGTTCTCGACATGAGCCCATTTTTTCTCGAAGCTTACCTGTTAATATTTTAAGAGCTCTTTTTCGATGAGTTTTGTGTGATTTCTGTATTTGGAGTTGAGGTATTTTCTTTATAACATTCTTGTTGGGAAAATGAGGCATTTTTTTAAGTAATTGAGGAAGAATGTTCCTCAGTACTGACTGTGGTTTGATAGCACTATCTACAAATTATAGGCTCATACACTAAGTTCGACTGAGCCATAAATATTTGAATACCACGGAGACCCAGTGCGGGTTATAAGGTTAACAAAGGCCATCAAATTTCTATAGAATGTTTTTCATCACTAAAAACTTAATGACCGGGAAAGTCGATCAAGTAAAAATCTTATTAAGACGGAATTTTTTTTATTAAGGGATTTGAACTTACTATTGCAAAGCGAGTGTTCTTCTACTAGGCTAATAAAACGTTTTTATTTACATACTAGCTGTCCCGGTTATTTCAATATTACAAACAGGTAGTCCAATTTTATTTATTTGTATAGATATTACTACTGTAATAACCATAATTACTCAACCTCATTATGGATGATGGACAAGGCATGTATATTATTGTACATATACATGCATATAAATCAAATATGTACTGATTGAACGTCTCTCATTTATATCAACTTCTAATTAAAATACAGGACGAGTACTACTCACGTTTCTAAGTTTCTTTGAAGCCATCTCCAAAAAAAGGTCTCTATTTGCATATTATTACAACACATGATATCCTCATAATGTATATTGTACATTTGCATGCATATAAATCGGATATGTACTGATTGAACGCCTTTCACCGCTGCCATCATCAAAAAGGCATTAGGTGTGGATATTTGCCTAAACATTACTGAGACACCACACTGTTTACTATATTAGAGTTCGTTGAGATGGAAACTAACAATATGTAGGTACCTAAAAGGTATTTCTTTACATTAGTTATGATTGTCTTAAAAATATTTCTTACGAACGAAATATCCGCTCCGTATCAGAAGGGCTATCAAGGAAAATGACATAGTTTGCAGAACGTCGGCATATCAAAACGTCTATATAGTGGCAATGTCTTGAGTGACAAAACGACCTACTAGTAAAACGTCCAAAATGTAAAATTGACACGATTATGAAGTACAGGTATCAACATTTTTGATAAAAAAATACAAGAGAGAAACCGATAAACTAAATAACCAGGGGTTATCACCATTACGTATTTTTTTTACAGCGACTCTCTCATATAAAACAGATTATTTTTGGAGACTGATCTGTATAACAAAATAAAAACCTATGTATAGGAATCAAAATTATATGTAATTGACAAAAATGTTTTTTCTCATTTTATTTTGTTAATAAATATTTAAAATTATTTTCTGTTTTTGTTATTGAGTATCCCTAACGTTTTATATCGTTGACAATTTTACATTTTGGACATTTTACTAGTAAGTCGTTTCGCCACTCAAGACATTAGCACCACGTAGGCGTTTTAATATGCCGACGTTCTGTAAACTACGTCATTTTCCTTGATAGACCTTCTGATACTGAGCGAAAATATCAATTACTAGCGACCCGCCCCGGCTTTGCACGAGTGTATCACTACATAGTATAAAACAAAATCGCTTCCCCCTGTCTGTCCCTATGTATGCTTAAATCTTTAAAATTCGCAACGGATTTTGATGTGGTTTTTTTAAATAGATAAAGTGATTCAAGAGAAAGGTTTGTATGTATAATACACCTGTGCGAAGCCGGGGCGGGTCACTAGTTATACATAAATAAACCTGCCTCTTGAATCACTCTATCTATTAAAAAACCTCATCAAAATCCGTTGCGTAGTTTTAAAGATATAAGCATACATAGGGACAGACAGACAGGGAAGTGACTTTGTTTTATATCATGTAAACTTTTATAAATATTTTAGTTACGTTGTTATACCTATTGTGTTTCTTACCAAATAAATTTATATTTCAATATATCTAGTCAGTGTAATAATTTTTAGTGTAACGCAATAACCCCGTGACAGAGTTGGGTGCAGTTAACTACAATTTTGTAATCAGGTTACTAAATGAAAGTAGTTAACTACAGGTAGTTATGGTTACATGTAACCTTAACTACATTGCATCAAAAGTAGTTATCGACATGTAGTTAAAGTAACATGCAATCATAACTACATGTAGTTAACTTCCTGTAATCTTAACTACGATAAACTAATAAATTGCTGTTGAATGTTTGATAAGATGCTTAAGTAAATCAAAATATTTATGAACTATTATCTATTTTCTATCACTTCTTTCTCTATTAGTAGGTATTGTGCAGGTTTTTACTATTATCATCTATTATCTAGAGTCTGAATAACAAAACAACTTCTTTTTTCTCACACCCTATACGCTAGTAGCTTCTCCAGTACATACTTGCTCCAAGACTATTGAGGACTAGATGTCACTGGATGCATTTGAAACATAATAATAGTTCCGACCTTGTCACATTGGACTAAAGTTGAAATTAGCAAGTTTAGAAAAGTAGTTATAAAAAATAATCGAGCAATCGTGATTGCGACTACAATTATTAGTTAGTAATCAAAATATGTAACTACTTTTTTTTGTAATTTGAAACCGCGATTGCTAACTACAATATGTAATCGCAGTTAGTAATCAGTAGTTAGATTTCATATTGCCCAACTCTGCCCCGTGAACCTCTTGTTATAAAAAACGAGTATCAATTGTAACACTCACAATTTTATATTATTGTGTTAAATGTGTCATATTTATGGTTGAAACCATCGATATCGCTTGATATTTTCTATAAATATACATTTCTAGCCATAGACATGAGATAATGATGATTTTAAATAGGGTAGACGCACCGGTTGTGGCCTTAGTACCATTTGTGGCCACTTTGAATTTTAAGGATTAAAAAGACAATTCAATGTTAAATTAATATTTTTAAAGAAATTTTGAAACATATAGATTCACACAAACAATATTTATGGTATTACATTGTTTATAATTATCATTTATTCAATAATTTTGACACCTCATGGCCACAACCGGGTCAGTGGCCACAACCGGCACACCCACTATATCTAAGATTATAAAAAAAACGCAGTCAAAGATCGTTGCGTCGCGGAAGAGTGGGAAGCGACCTTTCAATACACATACTTAGCATTTTTTTGTTTTAAATTCTATGTAGAGATAAACTTTTTTCAACTAAGTAATCTCGTATAGGATGGCTAGGACTGGTGTCAGAATTTTTAAGCTGGCTAAACGCTTTTGGCTAAAAAGTAAAAACAATCGGGACCATCATCATCATTATCAGCCGTAGGACATCCACTGCTGAACATAAGCCTCCTATGGATTTCCAATTCCGATCAGGACCAGCCTCAGCCTAATTCTTAAGTATAGCTTTTACAAACTTAACCGACAAAAAATTTCCAAACTAACAATAACAAAATTGCAACTTATGCAACTACTAATTGCGAACACAATGTCCCATCGTAGTTGTATTGTTACAACTGAATAGACATCCGGCATTAATGGATTGTAACTATTGTTGCTCAATCAAGTCGTAACAACAGGACTTTATGGCTCTTGTAGCATTACTCAAGTGAATAAGGACTAAGGAATGTAAGATAGATTTGATTTTGTATACATATGCTAAAGCCTAGATGGAAAAAGTGTGTGTGTGTGTGTGTGTGTGTGTGTGTGTGTGTGTGTGTGTATACAGGGTTATTTCTAATCAATAAGTCGTAGAACAAAATTTGTTGTTGTTTTGATGTACACAATAAGCCCCTAGAAGGATGCTAATTGATTAGAAATAACCCTGTATATACACACACACACACACACACACACACTTTTTCCATCTAAGCTTTAACATATTTATACAAAATTAAATCTATCTTACATTTGAGTTTTGTTTACCTTTTGAGTTTTGACAAAAGTCGCAGAACAAAATTTGTTAGTTTTGATGTACAGAATTAGTCCCCAAAAGGATGCTAATTGATTACTAATACCCCTGTATATGAGTGTGTGCATAAGTGTGTGTGTGTGTGTGTGTGTATGTGTGTGTGCATGTATGAGCGGGTGCGTATGTGTGTGTGTCCCCAGTAATGACTTACGGCACTGAAACGTAGTTACAGCAAACACGATACTGGTAATTAATAGAAACTCCTTAGAAATCGTGAACAGTGAAGTCGTAGTGTTAAATGCCGGATCTGTAGGTACCAATGTATTCTTTAGAATTCATTTTCACACCACTGGTTTTTAGGTGAAGGAAAACATCGTGAAATAGTACTGAAGTACTAAATATATTAAGAATTTTAACATGTCACCCTTCGTGGACAGGCCTATGTTCAACAATGGACGGTTAAAAGACAGGTACAATAGAGTAAACAAAAACTCCGATTTAAACTTTGTAATGTTCTGCACAGATTTTAGAGTGAAAACTGATTTTATTTGCAAATAGTTTGAAGTTGGCAACTCAAGTTAAATTTAGTCGAGCTTCGGAGCTTGTTTATAGGTTTATAACTAGTCGTGTACAAAATTTTCATTCAGAGTAAATATTAAATACGCTTAAAGTTTTCTTTGATGAGTGATTTGTAAAACCTACTTGACGAATAACAAAATATAATGCAATAGATATTTCGATGTTTTTAAAGTCTTTCACAATAAATCATAAAACTTTTATGCGGGCGAGTGCCGTCATTAAATCAACAGAAAATACAAAACAACAATTGGTATTTAAAGTGCTTAATTTAAAACTATTTTTAAAATATGCAATTAAATTGGCTCAACGTATAAGCATTGCCATTCAGCGTGGCAATGCTGCCAGCATGCTGGGCACGCTGCCAACTGGCAGTGGGCTTGAGCACTTGGATTATCTTTAGACCTTCAAGGGTCTGTGGATGATCCAATTGCTTTCTATGTAGTAGTAGTGTAGTATTGTCATTAATAATAAATAAAAAAAAAAAATTAAAATTGACTTTTCAAAAACAAAAATTAATCAATTTATTTTGATTGCTTTTTTATATATAATTGAATGAAACTGACAGATACACGGTTTATTACTAGTGTTACTATCAATACTAACAATAGTAAGAACAGTAAATCTACCATTGAAAGTTTTATACATAATGTATATGCATTACAACCAATGTACTTCTATGTACATTACATACGTTTAACTTATAGCACTTTTTCTGGACGGTTATAAACTTAACTTAATAAATTAATTTATTTCTCTATTCAGCGAATAGTTTAAATTATTTTAAGAACATATAAGTAACCGGTTCAAAACATTCCTGGAAAAAAACCTGTATCTGTAAATGTATTGTAGTTTTATTTTCCAGACATTTCATTGTCTAATAAAACTATGTTTTTTTGTATTTAAAGTAGAATTTTATTTTCAACAAAGTTTCCTAAGAAGATTGTATCTCAGGTACGAGTATATTTTCGTATTTCCTACCTACGTTAGGTATATTTGTATAAGGAACATCTGACAAAGCTCCTAGACTTCTAGACAAGCTGGCTTAGGCTGAGCCTGAGCTGCCAGTCAGCATTACGAACAACTAAATACTCAGTTGTCTAGAATTCAAGATAGAATTGTAGACTCTATACCATTTTTCGTAGTGACTCTAAAGAAAACAATGTTTATTTTTATTCCGTATAGTTTTGCGTTTGTCTACATACTGCCTGATACCTGTAAATTTACACCCAATTTTTTTTTTGAGTTTTGACAGAAGTCGCAGTACAAAAGTTGTTAGTTTTAATGTACAGAATAAGCCCATAATAGGATGCTAATTGATTATAAATAACCCTGCCAGCATCCTGGCCACATTTCCTTCTACAAAGGGGCTTTTAGACTAAGTTTTACATGTTATAAATTTAGTTTTGTATATATATTAATTTTAGTGATTTTAGTATAAGTTTATTTGTCATATATTTTAGAATTAAGTTTTGATGTTTTAATAACCCTGTATATATGTATTTAGGTATTGGTATATAAGTATGTATATTTATAAGATGTATCTTTATTTGTGTATTTTTCGTAATTATTATTATAGTATCTGTAGGTTTCTTTTATGTATTGCAATTATTTATTTCAATGTATGTATTGTATACACCAACGGCCATACTCCTATTTTTCGAATTTTCCAGTCTATTCAAAGCCTTGTAGAAATCGCCAAAGGTGATAAGGCCGCCCTTGTACAACATATTGTTTATTGTGTAGTTTCTGTAATGATTTTTTGTCAAATTGTGTACAGTAAAGATATATTTATTTATTTAATATTCAATGAGCCAGTTTCGAATGGAAGACGTAGGTTCTTATATAATTCAACGACAGAATAAAAGATTTATTCAAAATGTAGCACTAAAAGCGCACCTAAATCCCATATGAACATAAACTCAAGATCAATTCCAAACACTATCATCAAACAGTATTTCTTTTTTAATAAAAATCCAAAAAGAGTCCCCTATTTGAATTGAAATCGGCGCCTATTCAGCCATATTGGTATTTTAGGACGCGACCTTTTGTGCAAATGGTTGGACCAAGTAGAAACATTCTATTTTGTGCTTTTCGTCGGTTTGGATATTCTTATAACGTATGTAAACTCATTTATACATGCATGAATTAGGTACATGCATAAATTTATATTTCATCGTTTTACGCGTTTCGAATTGACTACAATTTATTGATTGTCAGTTTAATTTTGCCACTAAATAATCCTACTAATATTATAAACGCGAAAGTTTGTGAGTTTGTGTGTGTTATAATTGTATTGTATTATAATGATATTTCGTAAATTTTTCATAATATAACGATAAGTGTTAAGTAAGATCTGAGAACTCTGAGAAGCTATTCTAGAGTGCGCTTCAAGTAATGTCAAAAAAATCAACTGTCGAATCAAACAACCGTCAAATCGTTTTTTGTTTTATTTTTTTTAACTTCCTTTATTAAGGGTGCTATAGTAGGGCCTCGGGTTTGAAAGACGGAACGTGACATAGTCTACTTTTTATTTCAGATAAATAAAGGGTTCCCATGGGATACCTACCACAAAAATCAAAATATCATGCGGGCGAAGCCGCGGGTAAAAACTAGTTAATTAATAATTTATTATTTGTCACAAATGAAACAACTGAGTTCAATCGTTTACATGATTATTTTTAGCAAAAAATAGCATGACCGACTTCATCCCTGTACAGAATTCGCGAACATTTCGCACGGGTGTAGCATTTTTCACATTATTGTTGATTTATCAAAAATTTCGATTTCGATAAAATTTAAATAGAACCAATTTTGAACTATATTCTTTCCAATAAAAATAATTATAGAAATCGGACTACTATGAAAAAAGTTATGCGTAATTATACATAAAAAATAATTTTAAAAAAATTATACGCGTCGAATTGAGTACCTCCTCCAGTGGTTCGTCGGTCAAAAATTCAAATAGTCTATTCGAAACAAAGTGTAAAATTTAAATGTGTAAAATGTATTTTACATGTGTTATGTTTGATTTATGTTTGATTGAATGATTTTTTGGTATGTATACCAAAAAATCATTCAATCAAAATGATAACCTTCTTTTTTGAAGTCGGTTAAAAACAAATTGTAAATTAAAATTGTCCGCTCGCCCATCATAAGGTGGATTTTCGATTTAATCAAGAGCGCAAAAACATACTGAATGTCAGCCGCTTGAACATAAGCCCGATTACAGAGGCGCCAGCGTATGTAACTATATTAGCTAAATAGCATAGTTCTGTTTCTTTTTCACTTTAGGTGTTCGATAGAAAGAACGCTTTTTACGCTGCTATTTAATTTACGCTGGCGCCTCTGTAATTGGGCTTAATTTCTTACTGAATTTAGTTAAAATTAAGTACCTAAGGATATATTTTATTATCATTCGCATAACATAACTCAACGCAGAGGGAAAATTATTTTGATCGGACGACTGCAGCTAAGTACCGAACGATCTCAAATGGAAGACAACCAAACCAACGTACAACTTCGGATTTTGAGGACCCAGGAGGTGATCATAAAGATATTAAAAATGAGAAAACGTATCACAAATGCGGCTTTTCAGAGCGAACTTTTGGAAATATTGAAGAACATGTTCTTGCCCTCAAAGATCAAGATCAAGGAGCAGTTAGAATGACTAATCGAACACCGATATACATGCGGTGGGACGACGAAGACATCAACACCTTCATATACATGGCCTAGAGACTTGAACCATAAAGCAAAGCAAACTTCAAAATGTAGTTTACCTTAAGCTTCAAAACAATACTTAGGTAACAAACATCATAACAACATTCTACGTGAACGATACACTGAAACCGAAACAGCAGTAAATTAAAACAATATTTTTACTCTGGATCATAAATTGTCGCCTAAATCATAATTTCGATTTAAAAATAATCGAAAACTAAATTTGTATCTCGTCATCAGAAGCGATGTTACCTTGTTCAACGTTTTATTTCTTATCATATCAGAAGGTATATTTTTTTTTCAAAATTAAACCGTTTTTAATTAATTAAAACACAAAACCACAAATTTTAGGTGTCTGGAATATATAATCGAAAAATATGTTTCGAGAATTTTAGTTTTAATATAAACTAAGTACTACATACTCTTCATTTCATTGAATGAAAAAAATATTTGTAAAATTTCCTAAGTAGAGCAATTTTACCCACATAAATATTATTTTATATTCCGCTCAATGGACCTGTTGCTATTTCAAAACTTGCACTTATTATTATTAAACGATTATTACACATATAGTTCATTACCCTAGTAACGGGACTAATCGCGCACTAAAATTACGAGATAAATAAATACCTCCTCATCCCGACGTTTCGGCCGAGTTGCATCGACCGTGGTCACGGGTAGAGTGAGTCTATTTTTAAACGAGACTGAATTTACACAGGTACTTAATTTAATAGTCGTAACGATTAATTATAGTTTCGGCCTCATTCAGTGGTCCTAATTTGGCGAGCGTAAGCGCCGGCCAGCCCCGCCTCGCAATGCATTAAAAAATTGCAAAAACCATATACCTAGTTTCAATTGCAATACGTATAAAAATATTCAAAGCAAATCTGGTAACCCCTACGCAAAAATGATTATAACTCTCACATGTCGAAACGTACTCAAAACACGATCAAAACAATATTCCATTTGCTTTACGTTAAAATAAAATGGTTTTTACTTTTTTATAGGTTTTACTCAAACAGTGAGCGTTTCTTCATTAATATTTTCCTTTTCCAGTATTTTATTTCATGAAACGATTGGCTTTATTCCGCTTTATTTATTTTTTGCTGTTGCCTTTAGAACTTTTAATTGGCTTGTAGGCTTAAGAGAGGTTTGTTTAAAACTCGCGGTGGCGCGTGGTTTTTCTCGGTAGGTATTCTACAAGAGCCCTAGACAATCTGCCGTCTAAAACCTAAAAAGCCATTAAACCACAAAACCAAATTTTTGGGTATGAGCGAAAAACGCGGGACTAGACAGATAAAGTACTTTATCTATGATTTAGACAATTATTTGTTTTAAAGGTAAGCTATTATTTGTAGAATAATGATGTTTCCAAATAATTATGGGATGATGGCGGTATTTAAGTTATGTTTTGTTGGATGACGACTTTATTGACTTGTAAAGTAAAAATAAGAATGTCAATAGCGGTGTTTTCACAATTTCTATCTTCTAAACTAAAAACGATTTAAAAATAATTCTTACAGTGACCGATAGATAATTTTAAACTCTATAAGAATGTGTTTAAAGTGAAAAATGACCCCCTGTGGCTTAACGGTGTTATAGCTTGTGGACGGCAGCAATACATTCATTACATTCGTAGAGAATTTCACTTGGTGTTTCTCAGCGATCACCGAAGTCAAGCAATGTTCAGCACGGCTTGTTTTCGGATGGGTGACCTTGAGTGGCCTTTGCAACTCAGCGCTATCCTGGCTCGAGTGACAATTTATCGTAAATTGTAGTTCCGAGTTTTTTAACCTTTAGCCTTTTAGTTAAGACATGTCAGAGGCCTTTAGGCGGCTTGATACTCTACTTTTTATTTAACCAGCGACCCGCTAAATTCACAATATCTATAACTAGTGACGCGCCCCGGCTTCACACAGGTGCATTATACATTTAAACCTTCCTCTTGAACCACTCTTTCTATTTAAAAAACCGCATCAAAATCTGTTGCGAAGCTTTAAAGATATAGGCATACATAGGGACAGACAGCGGGAAGCGACTTTGTTTTATACTATGTAGTGATACTACATAATTATGTAATGAGTGAGATGGAACTTACTTTAGCCATACGCTTATGTTTGTGCAAAATAACACTTTTGACAAACTTTTCCGCTCCATTTGTAGTGTTCGTTTTACCTAAACCATGAAAAATATTAATTATGAAAAACGTAATAGTTTTTAGTCAATTCCACAAATATTCGGATTTAATATTCAGCAAATTCGCAAATTAAATTCATTCATTCATCTCGTGTCAATGGCTAGACTTTTCTTTGAAATGATGAAATAAATAATTGAAATAATTATGTCCTTGTCTTATAGAAAGCCTGAGATGTCAAATTTCTTCCTACTCAATAAAAAAACTTTAGATAACAAATCAAAAAAGAAACTATGTGTAACTTGACTACGGTGAATGAAATTGTTTCTATACAAGATTATTTTTTGCAAAAATCAGCATGACCGACTTCACCCGTGTACAGAATTTGCGACTATTTCGCACGGATCGATGTAGCATTTTTCACATTATTGTTGATTTTTCAAAAATAGCTCAGCCGATTTCGATAAAATTTTAATGGAATCAATTTGGAAGTATATTCTTTCCAATAAAAAAGAATTATTGAAATCGAACCACTATGTAAAAAATTATGAGAATATATATATACATAAAAAAATATATACGCGTCGAATTGTACATCTCCTCCGGAGGTTCGTCGGTCAAAAATAGGCCCAGTTTCAAAACTTCACCATATATATGTATATAAATACTTTTAAAGCTCAGTTTTTTTCAATCATCATACTAGAGTATTATGAATATTGAAAGCATAGTGATAATCTTCTCTTTTGTCCTTCTATTTTATGATGCCTACCTATATAAAATGTACGTAGCTCAATCAAATCATACCTACTCACTATTTGATAGTATACTTTTGCATTATTATTTTAGACCGATTGACTTTTATTTATTTTTCAAATCACAATGTAGTTTGAGACTTTACGCGCATTGGAATTGTAAGAAGGTCAAAATTAAACTGAAATAAATTTCCAAGGAAATACATACATATAATAATTAATTCTATATAATCACTACATGGTATAAAACAAAGTAGCTTCCCTGTCTGTCTGTCCCTATGTATGCTTATATCTTTAAACCTACGCAATGGATTTTGATGCGGTTTTTTAATAGATAGAATAATTTAAGAGAATGGTTTATATGTATAATACACCTGTGCAAAGCCGGGGCGGACAATTGAACGCTACCATGGCTCGGTTACTAAGTAAAAAAATGCCGCAAAGCCAATAAAAATGCTTTCAGGCAGTTTAATAACTTGGACACTCACCACTGGTTCTACGTGAGTGTTTAATTATGACATGTTTTCAAAATTATACTTAGAAAATATTTTAAAAGAAGTCAGTTTAATTACCTACCTGTAATTTACACAAAATTCATTCCGAATAGTTGCGTAAAATATGCATAATTCATGAAATTTTTTGACATCACAAAGAGCATAAAAACAACTGCGTACTCTAGTTTCAGTTAAGTTATAAATAAGCACACACAAATTTCAACTTAACACGTAAGTAACAAGTAAAGTGCTACATTCTATTTACCTGTGACACGCTATCCCTGCTTTTAAAAAGTTCAGCCAAACAGCAAAAAACTTTGCACTTACACTCCACAACGAAATACCAACTATCAATGCAAAAAGTTTACAAATAAAATTAAAGCCGTTACGTGTGTGTTTTTTCTGTTCTAAAAATGAATGCACGAATCGGATCGCGTTGGTTTGAATGTTTGAATTTCGAACTTGAACTTGGGCGGTGCCGCAACTGGTGGGCAATCGGGACGGCGTCTCAGAGTCTACTGACGGGCGGGCGGAATACGCGCTCCTATTCGCGCTATAGCAAAGACTTAAGTTTCTGATGCATTGCAATATTGTCTATACTTACTTAAATAAAATGCATCACATCTACTTAGACAATTAAGTAATTATATCGGATGATCCAATTGCTTTCTATATAGTAGAGTTTAGGTAGTTTTAGCATATAAAGTAGTATTGTATCTTATTGTAGTTAAGGCACTTTTGTCCACAAAAAAAAGTAGTTATATTAGGAAGATATCCTATGTATTTAAGATTTATTACTTGTGCTATATGTTTTTTTTGCTGTGTGTTTTGTTGTTTTGTTTAATATTGTTTTTTTTTTTTTTTTTTAATTTTTCAACTATTTCTAATGACAATACTACACTCCTACTACATAGAAAGCAATTGGATCATCCACAGACCCTTGAAGGTCTAAAGATAATCCAAGTGCTCAAGCCCACTTCCAGTTGGCAGCGTGCCCAGCATGCTGGCAGCATTGCCACGCTGAATGGCAATGCTTATACGATTGTTTTTGTCCCAATAAATATTTATTATCTATTCTCAATACTTGATCGAGCCTGATACCTACTTAGCTGTTTCCTTTTAAGAATTGATAATAATAGTGTACCGTGTTATATTGTTTCTTATTTTGTTCACTGGTATATGACAAGATAATGATGACTGACATGACGAAAGCAAACCACAAATTAATTTTTCTTCATCAAGACAATTTTTTAAAGTAGGTAAGAGCTGTGTGAAATAATCATTAATTTACAGAATTTAACGTGTAAAATATGTTAGTTTGGTTCGTTTTTGTCACAAATAATAGAACATGGCCGATTTTCAACGACGATATTTCAAATACTAACCAGACATCATTTATATATCAAGCATTATTTTTTAATCTAATACGCTTTTATCTAGATAGACGCAATTTCTAAGAAAATAACATTTTAACTTAAATTTTTGATCCAAACGGAGATCAATGAAATGATTTTTATCGTGCTTCACACACTAGGTGTATAGAAACTTTCCTTATGTGATAAACATTTCAAAAATTGACGCGTTCGCAGGATTTGAACCTGCATCTCTCTGTGATTCCGGCCCAGATGCTTTGTCCAAATTAAGGTAGAACGCTGTCTGCGAAAACGTCGAATTATTGAAAGTGTTTTATCATTTTTTAACCAACTAATACAAACGGAGCTCAGTCACAAGTTGATGTTAGTACCGACTGCCTCGGTGGCTCAGTGGTTAGTGACCCTAACTTCTGGATCAAAGAGGCGTGGGTTCGATCCCCACGCAGGGCAAATATTTATGTGATGAACATAAGTGTTTGCTCTGTGTCTGGGTGTAATTTAAAATAAGTATATGTAGTTTATCAGTCTCTGGCAGCCATATCACAAGCTTTGCTTAGTTTGGGGTCAGAGGCCGTGTGTAAGATGTCCCAAAAATATTTATTTATTTATTATTTTAATGAGCATGTTTAACGGGCAACTTCATACATAAATCAAACAAAGAAAAATATTATGCTAGCTAGTACTATAAACATAAAAATATCATCTACTGACTACTGAGTAGAGCAGAGTAAAAAAATATTTATTTAAATGTCTATAAAAAAAATTGTCGTCTTCTAGAATGGTATTAAAATAACATTCATTCGTATTTCTTCGATAATTTAGTCCCATATTTGCCTGAACCAATACTCGATGTCACGGGCGGATATCATGGATGTATGAAAGGATAAGATCAGATGTAAGGTCACTATACTGTATTGAAACTGGCAGCCATTTTGGTAAATTTTAAAAAAAATACTTCAAGGCTAATTAAGGCTTCTATTACTCTTACCCTTAAAAATTAAAAACTGCCAATGATACAAGACGTATTTTAAAGGACGGATATGTTGTACTTACTGGGTGTGGAATGACGATATAGTTAAGATCGCAGGTAGGCGCTGAATACAAGCTGCCTACAACCAGCTAAGCCGTTATAGTTCGCAAGTTAAACCGTAAATACCTACTATTAATTATGACGAAACGTCAACTTCAATACAAAATAAAAAAACAGACAAGTGTACTACTCGCGCTTTAGATGTAAACTCGTCGTAGTTTCTGCGCGCCTACCGCGTTACAATTTGTTCGCTACCGCGCCGGTTATTTTTTATACACATATTGTTTTCATCCATGGTGGAAATATATCAGAGTGAGTTCGGCGCGTTATTTATGGCGGTGACGTAAAATAAATATCCACAAATGTGGCCGTTTTCACAAATCATCGTCTAATGCCTTCAAACGCAGGCGCGAGGCTCCAACTTACAAGCGGAGTGAGGAAAATGTACCAATGGTTTTATGGTACATATTCCATAACCATCTTATCACAAGTAGTTCTCCAAACAGTAAAGTAACTAACTTCGTATCGGCAGGGTGGCTAGCCCTGGAGTTTTTGGGCCGCCTGAAGGCCTCTGACATGGCTAAGTGGTTAATACAACCGGGACCTACAATATAAGTAGGCATGATGACTGGGTCAAAAATCAATAATATAATTAGTCCGCCAGTTAGATTATCAAAAAATATAATATACGTGTATTTTTTTCTTTTGTCAATCAAACAACAAACTTTTACTTGCTACGGCAGTACATATACTAAAATTGGAACGATACAGAGAAGATTAGCATGGCCCCTGCGTAAGGATGACACGCAAAATGGTGAGGCGTTCCACATTTTTGCCGCGTATAAAGAACACAATAACGAAGTGTCTTTGCCTGAATAGAGACAATAAGAAAAGTGTTGATGGACATATTCTTAGTTTTTATACTTACCTAGCAATTTAAGTTAGATTTATATTACTCATTAGCCCATGGCTAGCTTGTAATATTTTAATGAAAGCACATCGGCGTTCTTTAAACAAAAAAAAAATCAAACAACAAATGACAAAGATAAACCTTGTCAAAGTTTGGGAGTGGGGGTCGGATCGTCGGTCACATATCTTACAGAAGTCTATACATTTGTATGACACACTGAGAAAAATAGTTGTAAGTTATTTACCGAATTTTACGTAAAATTTTACACAACTGTTTAGCTACTGAAGGACTGCTTAAATGCTTGGTTAATATTAGCTAAATGAAAAGTTATGTAAAAAAGTAATGAACCTGTTTAGTAAATAAATAGCTAAATCTACAAAACACTACATTATTATTCTACAATATTATTAAGCTACTTATAGCTAATCGGTTGGCTATAATAGCCGAGCAGTTATGTAAAAATGCATTTAGTAAATTCGTTTAGTAGAATATTACCGAAAATTTTGTACTTATTAACTAAACAAATGTTTTACTATACTTAATGAGCTACTAGTAACTAAAGTATTTTGTTGATTAAGCTAAACTTTAGGTGGCAACTACTAAAGTTTAGCTAAATGAAAAATAGTTAAACTGTTCAGTAAATTATTTTTTTTTCAGTGCACTTGTGTCATTACGCGGAACTTTGGCGGGCTATATCTTCAACATTTTTTGTTTAATAAACAAAAAAAATATACATGTCTAATATTGTTTGCTGGTCTATCTGACGGACGAATTTTTTTTAGTCATCAGGCCTATTTTCTTGCAAGGTCTTCAAACAGTAGACTTTGTGACATATCTCTATATCTCGACTCGATTAACTGATTCAGTTCGTACTCGCAAACCTTGTTAGGATTTGAAGGAAAAGACTCCCCAATCAAAAATCGCCGACAGCAATAAAAGTAAGTAAGTCCATTAAAAGTAAGTAAGTTCGTATAGGCCGGGTGGCTAGCTCTCTAGTGTCAGAGTTTTTAGGCCGCCTTAAGGCCTCTGACGTGGCTAAACAGTTAAAATCGGGCCCTACAAAATCTACTAATATATATACATAATCGGTGTAACGAGTTTCGTCGAAATTCGTTGAAAAATGCGACCCGTAGACAAAAATCAACCTTCGAACAGGAGATAGCAAAACCGTCGTATTGAAGCTTCGTTTCGTTTCAGTCAATGAAAAAGTTTTATCGGTATTCGTTGAAAAATGCGACCTATAAAGCGATTGACAGAGCATGAGAGATAGATACCCGTTGAGTAGGCTTTACGACTATATCTCTATTTGACTAGGCAGCAGATATGACAAGATCGCTTTAAGACTAATTCGCGATATGACTATATCGCGTAACGGTTGCATTGCTTTTGGACTACATCGCCAAAGGACAAGAAAGCGTAATGACTTAATACTCGTTTGTTTTCTAAAGTACAACTATGGCGAAAATCAAAACATTCAAGTTTTAAAGTAGTTATACCTTTATTAAAAACAAAATGTTATATTTACTTACATTTAAGTTTTAAAGCACTGACATTTTTTTAAAATACTATACAACCCGGTCACAATATCTGTGCACCTGACCTCGTGACGTCATATAGTCTAAACTTAACAATAAATATTAAAAAATAAAACAACAACAAAGCGAAAATATCAAAATTATTGGGATGTGTATCGGCATCGAAGATGCTAACCGTACTGTCGCACCGGGGAGTGCGCGGAGAGGTGACAGGGGAAGCGGGAGAGGCGCCGCATTCCAGCGAGGTGCACAGATATTCTGACCGGGTTGTAGGACTGTAGGTGTTATTTCCTGTGACTAAAGTTTGCCTAATTCGGTTTTCCACTAAGGCCTCGTACACACTATACGGATGCGGTTGCGGTCCGGTTGCCGAGCGACTTCCACAACACAGAATTTTTTTTGAAAACGCAGTTTCATACGCACTATAATCAGACGGCTAACCTCATTGTAGTGCGTATGAAAACTGCAGTTCTATACATTTTATCACTACTCGATGAGCTTTTTTTTCGCAATTTTGAAGTTGGTCACATGTTATGATAAGTCGAAATTTTTTTTTATTTTCTCTGTGCTCGCCCCTGACTTAATTTTTGTAACTGCTTAGAGGTATTGTAGTCTGTACATTGTACAAATCCTTTACACGAATACTGATACTGTATTAACGCTGTATTTGCGTTGTGAAGATTAAAAATCCAGCTCCGTTCCCGACTCTATTTTAGACCAAACGTTCCAAAGGTGATTATAACAAACGGCCATTAGCTTAACTTCCGTGTCAGTGATTGAAATGCTGACAATTTTATGAAAGGTTCCAACATGTAATATATTAGGCACATACTGGGGTTAGGCATAGTCGCCCTAATTTTGATGACACATAGACCTTTGAAATAAAAGGCGGAAATTCTGTCGCGAAACGCTATTTTACTCTATTTTATTGAGGTTACTCATGCACCATCTATTACAGACGGCTTTACATCAAGATTATTAACTTTCACTATGAACTAATCCTGAAATCGCTAAAAATCAGCGGGTTGGAGTGCCAGCAGAAGTGAAAACTTGCTCCCTCCGTCTTACGAATTTTCGATCAGGTCACGTGTTCTGATGCGAGTCATTTTTCACCCATCCCAATGGGCGTGTGCACAAAAAAATGCACAAAGCCGCTAAAGAAAATTTCACTTCAATATAATCACATGTTTTATACAGGGTTATTTCTAATCTATTAGCATCCTTCTAGGGGCTTATTCTGTACATCAAAACTAACAACTTTTGTTCTACGACTTTCGCCAAAACTAAAAAAAAAAATTTGTTGTTCCATAGAAAAATAAAGTTCACCCGCGACAAAATGTATGGAACAGCAGATTTTTTTTGAGTTTAGACGAAAGTCGTAGAACAAAAGTTGTTAGTTTTGATGTACAGAATAAGCCCCTAGAAGGATGCTAATTGATTAGAAATAACCCTGTATTTTTGCCGATCGCTAATCAATTTTCATTTTCAGTATAGAACAGGTGTGTTGAGAACTTTTTACTAGGAAAAATTAACATGTTAAAAGTTTTATATAGAACAACTATTTCATTTTACCATTTTGGGGTTGGTCTTGTATTGAAAGTTATTCATAATGATGTTAAATTGTTGACAATTTTACGAAACGCTCCAACATGTCAAGCATATGGCACATACCTATAGGTACTGGGAGTTGGTCATGGATATTTTTTTCTAATTTTGCTCAGTACGTGATAGGTCACATACTGACGTACTTAGAATTTTTGCTGAAAAAAACTTAGGAGTTTATTTCACCAAAAATTATGTCGCGGAACGTTAGCCACCTTATTCTACGGAGTTATTAGGCCCAATTTTAACAGCAATTTAAATTTTTCCTGTTTTTTTCGCACTATGGTGCTTTTGAAAAAGAGAACAATGTTATAAACTGCTGTAAAGTCGGTTATAGCATTTTTGAGATTATTTTTTATTTAAAATATTTATTAGTAAATCAGTTGTCATAACCAAGAGATACCAGTTTAAAAATGTATGTGACATTTTATCTACTTGTAATAAATTGGATTATTTGTTGCTTGATTATTGTGGCGACATTTTATTATTAGTAACTATTATATAAAAAAACGCAATTACTTCAATAAGATTGCACTTTTCTTTGTACTCATTCTATTTATAGTAGGTAACTTTAAATTAATAAAAAATATTACGGGCAATCATAATAAATCTACTATGGTTATGTAACAAATGTATTGCTCTAGTTTTGCTACGATAAATTAAACATTTTTTAAAGAAATTTAACAGAGTTTATTTGTATTTCACCGCCGAAAAATTGGCAAGTAAATAATGAGAAATGAAATCTTTTAAACCTAATAAATTAAAATTTTACATGAATTAATGCATTGCTAAAAAAACTACGTTTCAAAGCGGTTCTTTGTGACCAATAATATTAAACAAGTACTCTAATTCCACTTTTTAACATTTTTTAAATATTAACAACGATCGTTATTTACTGCTATGCAAATTTGATGTCATAGTCGTTACTAAGCCTTAGAATTTCCCCAGGCAATTCGGAAAATATACCTCTCCATACCATTTTATAACTAAGATCCAACTCTGGAAAAGAGACCTCCTTAGTCCACCTCATCCCAAACATCTAATGTACATCTATGCCAAGGACGTCTAATCCCACAAGAGGTCCATCCTAGCAAAAAGCGATACCAAATTCCGGCCAACTTTAAACTGAACTATAAATTATTAGCCACTACAAAGTAAGCACAAAAACCTCAAGCCCCTAACGACATAATCAAAGGGTAACTGCCCCAATTATCGCCACATCAAAATGTCCGGCTCATAGCGTGTCCCGGAGTTGTAAATGGGAAATACTTAATTGAACATCAAAAACGCTTCATGCCCATCAAAATGAGGTTACTTGGGATTTAAGATTATTGAAAAAATATATGCAGTTCTTCGTCTGTGTATACTGGTAATAACTTGTGAGATGTGATTACACGTAGCCCATTAAATGACTTTTTTCATATTTATTATGAAACAATAAAAACAGTCGGTGATACTTACATCAAACCATTAATTTTCATCTTTTATTCTAGATTTTATCTCGATTGGGATCTTGATTTAAATGATACTCAACAGAGTAATATTTGGGGAGATTACAATAGGTATCAAGGGGTTTGTCTATAGTATAATTGTACCGAACTTATTAATAATAATAACAATTCTACCAACTTAATTTAAGATTATTGTATTTTATTAAAAAAACGATCCAAAAATTCGAAAAAAAAGCAACTGTTCCACAGAAATCAGTAATCGCTTATTGCCTCAGTGTCTACAATATTCTTAATAAATATCAGTTCCAATAGTGAACGGGCGTGCAAAATTGCTATTGACGACTTGATTTCCGACAGCTATAATATTAGTCTTTTGAAGGTCTTTAGGTGGGTGAGCTGAACAATGTCTCCGACTTTTGTCAAAAAAGACAAAACATTCAGAGTAAATAGGTGTTTTGTAAGCTGACATGGTTCATTTTCGACTATTATTACGACTTAAGTCCGATAAACAAGGCGTTTTAATCGCATGTCTTTTTTATAATATACTAGCGGCCCGTCCCGGCTTCGCACGGGTAGACATAAATAGGTACTATAGTAATCTGGTACTAAATATAGCCTATGTTACTCAGTGATAATGTAGCTTTCTAATGAAAAAAGAATTATTACAATCGGTCCAGTACTTTTTGAGTTTATTCGTTACATACAAAAATACAAATCTTTCCTCTTTATAATATTAGTGTAGATGTAGACTAGCGACCCGCCGCGGCTTCGTATAGCTGTATTATACATATAAACCTTTTTCTTGAATCACTCTTTTCTATTAAAAAACGTAATTTTAAAGATATATTTAAAACTACGCAACAGATTTTGATGCGGTACACACATAGGAAGAATAAATAAATATTGGGGGACATCTTACACACGGTCTCTGACACCAAACTAAGCAAAGCTTGTGATATGGCTGCCAGACACTGATATACTACATATACATATTTTTAAATACATACTTATTATAGATAGTACCTAAATAACACCCAGACACAGAGAAAACACTTATGTTCATTACAAAAATGCTTGCTCTGGGGGGATCGAGCCCACGTCTCTTTGATCCAGAAGTCAGGTTCACTAACCACTGAGCCATCGAGGCAGTCAATAAACGCGAGGCGAGGCAATAAACTAATAGTAAACCTGAAAGGATAGTTACAAATCAATCTTATACTCGTAGTTCCAATTTATACCGTCGAAGTTCAGTGGTGGCGCGAACTCTACAATTATTGTCGCTATCCATCAAGCGAGATAATAGTCAAACACATAATTAGCAATAAGAATATTGGTCTTTGACAAAAATTATACACGTAATATCTGATTACTTCCGTAACTTTTTTGGTGTTCGATTAAATAGCGTTCGTTGTAAATGGGCAATTTAGGAGTGTGAGGAATAATGTCCGGGCGCCCCCGGGACAGGACGTGGTCCGCTTTTAGATAAACTAGTTTCGTTTGTGGTCACACTGAATCGCTGCTGCAAGTGTGTGGGTGGGATTTTTTTATTCCCTCAAGGTGATTTTGGCGTAACATTTTTTCATATTTGCGGAAAGTATTTGTAATCATCTGCTAGATATGTCCAGAAAGTAGCCCTTATGGTTTCTAATAAGGCCAATTCGAAGCAGATTGTATTCCGAGTGTTTTTGCATGCACTTCATTTTTATATCGTCACTCGAGTGAAACATATTTCCGTCTTACCACAAAAGTTTTACGCTTGGTTTAGTCAATGTTTAACAGTAAAATTGCACGGTTAGACTGTGTTTAAAGCGTGTTTAAATCTTTCGTGGTAATGCGGATTATTATTTCTCATTTTGTCAATATTCTCGGCACTAGCAGCGGTTAGATGCGAGCTGACCCAGAAAAAAATATATTTGGATTAGTAAATTGTTCTGAGGGATTACCTAATATGAGATTATTCATAAATAGAACTACAGTAGTGTTCATTTGTGTCAGTAAACACCTTTCTAAAGCGTTCTTCTATAGTGTTCATACTCTTTTCTAGAGCGCCCTGTCAAAAACGAGGACAAACTATCAAAATATGGTATCACACAAAAACGATAACAGTTTTCACGTACTATACAAATTCATACTAAGGCCTCAGCTTGATATTAATACGTAGCTCAGTGTAGACCAGCCTTTAGTAACTTTTTGTCACCGTGCGTGAGATGACGGCGGCAACTGTTGCGGATGTGGGTCAAGGGCTTAATGTGTGGCCCGCGGGAACTACGCGTATTTACACCTAAACGAGGCTTCATCGCTTACTTCGGACTTCTGAGGGACAGGGAATATTTTATCCCGTCCATATCAGCATAAGCTTTATCCGCTTGGCCAGGATCTCTCCGCTATAAGCGGTAGAAGGCTCGGGGCAGCGAACGGTAAGAAACTAATATATAGTCCGCAAAGTCGGCGGATGAGAAGTTAGCCGCAGATAACACTTCGCCGTGATTCGCTAATTTTGCGCCTGTGTGCACAATGTCTACCTACGCAAGTGGCGAAGTAGTGAGCACAGGCGTAGGGAGCGCGCGGGACGCATGAAGTTGGCGGGACCCACCCGCCCCGGCGTCACGTCTCTTTTTTTTTTTTTTTTTCGTCAGTTGCTCCTCCAACACAAGTCGGAGTCGGAGACGTTAGCAACAAACACTATTACATCATCTTGCGATTGATGCAAATGAGTCACGTCTCTCCTATGCAACGCATACCTATATTTTGCCTTTTGCGCAGCGTTCTGCGCCTAACTTCCCATCCGCCAACTTGTGTGTCGCGGCCTATACTAAAATGATTCCACAACGTCTCGCTCCGAGAGCTCGACCTGCAGTCGCCGCTAAAGCCTGAACTCGGGGCTGAGCGGTATCATGGAAAATAGACGAATTGTCTTCCCACCAATCTTCTTTACTCCTTGACGTGGCTTCAATGTTTGGATTAATATTAACAGCTGACAATAAAAGTGGATAAAATGATTTACCTAATCCCTGTGCCATGCTAGTTTGTCACTGCTGTCACCATCAACAAAAGCTGTATCTAATCATCTAGAACTAGAAAGTATGAAAGAGTGTAAATATAGTTTAACAAACTTTAATATAAATTTTTCAAACAATCTGATATGCCAAAAATCGGCAATCTCGTTTTTTTGAGACGTTCGCTGCTACGTTTGATGAGAGTTTACTGGTAGGTTTGCTAGTCCGCTGTTGAACCTAAAGGGATACTGGACCATATCCACCACGTTAAGGAACTGTGGTTTGAATTAAATACTTACACCAATATAGTTTTTCTCTGAATTTATGAAGGTTTTCTGACGATGCCTTCCTTTACCGAAAAACCAGTGACAATAGACAATAGACAGTTCTTTATTAAGACAAAAATTAAATTAAATACAAAGCAAACAACACAGCAAAACAAAACAAAATAAACATCATAAGCAATTACTCTTAATTATTTTACAATTCTATCCTACTTAATTACTTAACTTTATTTTTGTCACAACCCGGTCCCACCTTAGCATATGCTGGTTGTGGATCAACCAGCGCTGGTCTTCCGGCAGGACCGGCAGGTGACGTCTCATGCGAATATTAAATAAACAATATGGCTATTGTTGGAGCCACAGCGTGTAAACATAATGAAAAATAAAACATATTCATTTTAGAAAATATGATGTTCGTGATAAGAAAGTCAGTACAAAAATTCAAAAAAACTTATTGGTACGGGACTGGGATTTGAGCTCACTACCACGTAATTCCAAGGCGAGCGTTTTCCCACGAAACCATCACAGCTAGACGGAGTTGAGGTAGCCATGCGTCAAATGACGGTATTAGTGACGGTGAATAGTGACGTATGTGAGTCAAGGTCTTAATTTGTGGCCCATGCGCGAATTTAGACTTAATCGGGGGCTTTATCGGTTTACTTTGGACTTCTGAGGGATCGTACATATATTATGTGCCTTCAAAATCCCAGGATTTACAAGAATAGTAGCTCTTGCATGTGGAAGTGTCTGTGGATAGGGCACATACATTATTATTATTAGCTCTACACGTGCAGTTAGTTGACTAATTAGATAAGATAAGATAACGTTTATTTTTGCTCAAAAAGTTACAGGTTTTGGAGTTAGTAAATCTTGATGATGCTTAAAGTAATGTTAGTAGGTAGGTACTTAGATTAAATTTACAAACTTCCAGAGTGGAACCTTAAATCTCACACTAGGGTGGTCCTGTGTCGTGAGATTTAGTCTCTTCCGCTTTTTGATAAGACATCTCATAATTATTACCTAATGAAATGAAAAGAGTGACTCAACAATGAGTTCTTAGTAAAATAGAATCTTAGCAAATTACACAGATAAGTGTTACAGCGCCCTCCGCGTCCAGTATAAGAACGCTTTCAGGGCGGTGATGGGGCTACCCCGGTTCTGCAGCGCCTCGGGCATGTTCGTGGAAGCGCGAACCGACTGCTTCCACGCGACCATGCGCAAGCGAGCCGCTTCCCTGGTGCGCAGAGTACGGGCCAGCTCCAACGCTGTCCTGGCGATGACCGCTACCACATGGGACTGTCCTTTTCTTCGGCATTGCTCCAACAGACGTGTTGCTGTACCAGTGCCGAAGAGTAGGTAAAGGTACATATAAGGGATTACACTTGCCTAGATTCTATAATTATGTTATTGTTGACTGTTACTGACATTGAATGACTAATATTTTATTATTTTAATTTTTCTGACATTGACTGATATGCTATAATTTGAATTTTGTTACGATGACTTATGTGTAATTTTGTATTTCTATTTACTGCTAATATGGCCTACAGGGCCTACATGCCTGAAATAAATGAATTTTATTTTATTTATTTATTAGTGATATGTGCCCTGCTGCCACTTCAAATTGCAAATTGATGACTGAAATTGATGCCCGAGGGTACTGTATAGTTCAAAAATGGTAGAGATGAAACGGCAAGACAAAATGGTGACTTATTATAGTACTTTTAAAAGATACATAAGTGCTTCTACTGTGCAAGTGTGCATAGATACGTAAATGTTTATATCGTCGCTTTTACTTAACTTTTTTGTTATCTTTGCTATCGTAATATTGTTTTTAAAAGAGTAACGTTATATTTAGGTAGTAAAAATTAATAAATGAATATTAGGGGACATCTTACACACAACCTCTGACCCCAAACTAAGCATAGCTTGTGATATGGCTGCCAGAGACTGATATCCACAAATAGATATTTTTAAATACATAGTTATATAGATAGTAACTAAATAACACCCAGACACAGAGCTCACACCAATGTTCATCACATAAATGTTTGCTCTGGGTGGGGATCGAACCCGCGCCTCTTTAATCCAGAAGTCAGGGTAACTGTGCCACCGAGGCAGTCAAACAAAAAATATTAAAACAGTTGGTATAAGTACAGCAAGTTCATTTACATTTACTGAAAGGCTTAGCACGTATTTGCAAAATCCACAGAATCGTTTAAAATTCCATATCTACTGCTTTTTTTTATTTTTTCTACATCTTTAAATAATTGTGTTTCTTTAGATTTCGTTTCTTCTGATATCTTCAAATAGTAGAAATGTGGTTATTATGTGAATATTCATATTTTAGGGTCTAGTCGTAGTATCAGGCAAAAAACCCTTAACATCGCTTAGCTTAGCTCGCAATATTCAAATTTTCTTGGGTTTATTTCCATTAAGTTTATTAGGTAATTACGAGTACTACATCAAGCGATTCACTAATTTCACGACCATAAAAAAGTTAGTACATAGTGTTACGAGGTGCATACACTAAAAAAAAAAACGATACAGTCAGTGCGAGTATACGAGTACCTATGTACATAAGAACATTAACTGATGTCAGAGTAATTATGTCAGAGGCCTTTCAGCGGCTTAAAAACTCCGATACCAGGCCAACCGGCAATCATGCTGAAAAAAAAATAAGACAAATAAACCACGCTGGCCCAGTGAGGGTTGGTAGGTTCACATACGCTATCGAATTTATTCTACGAACGTATGCAGGTTGCCTCACGATGTTTTCCTTCATCGGAAAGCGGTGTGAAATTATGTACATAAATTCCGAAGAACTCATTGATGGCTGGACCGGGATTTGAACCCACGACTTGATCAGGATTGTAAGGCCGGTGTCATTCAAGATTGTAAGGCCGGTGTCATTACGACTAGACTACCACGGCGTTTTTTTTTAACGCTACGGAACTCTAACATTTTATGATACTAATACGCTTTTAGCTACTCTTTTAACATTTCAAATGTTCATATTAGAATAACTTGGTTATTTTAACCATCAGGGATTTCAAAGATCTAGCAAACATAACTCACAATAATTTAGTGTGATAATATTATTATTAGAATATAACCCATTAAAATTAAATTATCTTTCTGAAATCTTACAATAAATTAAATTTAAAGACACATTCAATTTCTGTTAAACTTATCTAAGTAAGAACATTTGATTAAAGCTAAGATCTGTGAAACCATGGATAAAAGGTAATCATTGTCCCACTCAATAATGACTGACTGTTGTATGTCAGTCAATATTGAAC
Organism: Hypomecis punctinalis; assembly: GCA_949316475.1. Lineage (NCBI taxonomy): Eukaryota > Metazoa > Arthropoda > Insecta > Lepidoptera > Geometridae > Hypomecis > Hypomecis punctinalis. The sequence goes on along the minus strand of OX438818.1, from coordinate 9,429,565 downwards.
ATGAATGTGTACTTCTAGAGCCATCGGCTTGAGATAGGTATATGTTTAATATATTTTTACAACATTTTTTACTATTTTTGTCTATATGTCTGTTTGTTCCGGCCAATCTCTAAAATGGCTGGTCCTATTTTGTCGGGACTTTTATTGGCAGGTAGCTGATTTAATAAGGAGTCACTTAGGCTACGTTAATCGACTGTTAGGCGGAACGAAGTTCGCCGGGTCAGCTAGTTAATCAATATTATAAATCTAAATGTGTGTCTGTTAGTTGGATTGTTCCTTTTTCACGCAGCAACTGATCCATAGATTGACTTGATTTTTGGCAAGAGTACAGTTTGAAAGACGGAAAGTGACATAGGCTACTTTATAACACGCTTTCATGTTGACCTGTGTGTAATGGAATCTAAGGTAATTAATTTAACCATCTTCCAAGGGTCGTTGCTTAATGAAAATTCATATTCATATTTATTCATTGCTTAATATGGGTTTACAAAGTTGGTACTTACAGAATAATAGTATAAATAGTCTGCCATACTCAGCGTTTTGGCATGCAATATTTTATATTTATCGATAAAGTTGATGGGTTTTATCGCTTACTAATTTACATTGCACATTCACAAAATCACAAAGTTGGCAGCTGTATATAGTTTTGATGACAAGGAGTATATTAACCAGCTTAAAATGGGTGACATATTGTTTCAACAAAAACGGGGCTCACGCGCTCTCCAGTCTCCTCCATGTTTGATGACAATACAATTATATGGTACTATCAAACTGATCTGATGATGGAGCCGGAAGATATGAACTGAAACTTCGTGATGGAAAATCGTATCATAGCTGTTTTGGATTTCTTAGAAAAGTCTTGTAATGAACTTTGACCACGATTAGGTTTCAAGGTTTGATGATGAAGCCGGAAGATAAGCACTAAAGCGTGTTTTTCTAGTGTTTTTCAAACTATTAATTACTATCCCAGAAAAATTAAATGCTCACATGGGAAAGTTCAATTATTAAAATACCGCGTGGGCGTAGCCGCAGGCAAAAGCTAGTACTTGATAAATTCCACATAAGTACTTAGTTTTTTCATAATTCTACGAAAATAAGACACAAGCGCCCAATACCTGTAAATTTCCTCAAGTCCTGTTACTTATAATTGGGCACCGATTGATCGATTCGCGACCGGTCGAGCACCACTTAGCTCCATCGATTGTTGGTTTCGGTTACGCCTAGCGATAGGTACTTACTTTCACTGAATATCAGAAGTATAACTCGGTCGATCGAAATATGTATACTGAAAAATATGTCCTGATTTATTAAGAGTACGACACGAATTTAGGAAGGGGAAAGGGAAGCGAATTATCGTCATTACCGTCATCTACTCATCAAAAAAGAAAAAAATATATGGCATTTTAGCCACAAAATATATTATTGTAAAAATACAACTTTTTAAATACAAGCTTTTGAGATCCTGGACATCATGAAGCAGCAGAGTGCTAGCCAAATCAAGTAATGCGAGCCCAGACACCACGGGTATAAATAAATAAATATAAATAAATATTTTGGGACATCTTACACACGGCCTCTGACCCCAAACTAAGCAAAGCTTGTGATATGGCTGCCAGAGACTGATATACTACATATACTTATTTTTAAATACATACTTATATAGATAGTAACTAAATAACACCCAGACACAGCGCAAACACTTATGTTCATCACATAAATATTTGCCCTGGGTGGGGATCGAACCTACGCCTCTTTGATCCAGAAGTTGGGGTCACTAACCACTGAGCCACCGAGGCAGTCAAGTATATCTTGTTTAGTATAGAGTTCATATGACCACCTTCCGACTCCATTATCAGATCAGCTCCATGGTACCATATTATTGCATTGCCACGCGATATACATATGCGTGCAAAATTTCAGCTCAATCGGAAACCGGGAAGTTGGTTAAATTTAACTTGCAAGTTTCCACCCGAACTTACATACATAGGCACATCCATTGCAAGTTAAATAATAGCTTGTAAAAATAAGCTACACCCTGGTACACCAATAAATAAGTGACAGTTGTCGAATCGTTCCTTTAATTTTCACCGCGAAAACTAACACATTTTCGTAGGATTTTTGGTACAAACCTACCATCTTTGCACCCTGGTTTAACATCTAAAATTTTTTTGTATCTTTTGATGAGTTTTACAGTTATATCCCAACAATGCAATGCATTTTTGTTACAGTTTTATTTGTGAACAGCCAAGGCTCAATTAAACATCTCGGTTACCTTTTTTCACCACCTTACACGCGTTAGGTTTCTAGTGATTATTGTTCCGAGCTTATTTACCTTCGTTTGAGCGATTTCTTATCCCTAATTGATACCTTTCTAAATTCAGGGCTAGTTACTATCTTAAGATTGATGAAATTTATTTAGATGGAACCTAACACTGAATTATGGACCTTGTCCTATTGAAGGTAGTTTTAACTAAATCTCACGAGTCGGGATCGGTCAATCACATTACTTATGTATCAGCTTGAGCTAGCAATAGTTATCTTCATTTTGAAGTCTCATCCTTAATTAGACCAAAGAAACAGAGGAGGTAGGTACTCAATTTGAGGCGTATATTTTTTGTTATGTTTAACCACGCATAGTGAGAGACTACGGTCTGTCACTATGGGCCTTATTAGTAAGCTCCACCCATGGAGGGCTATGCTCGGAGTCTCTCTGCGGGATCGAATCAGGAATGAGGAGATCCGTAGAAGAACCAAAGTTACCGACATAGCCCAACGGATTAGCAAGTTGAAATTTTTTTTTTTTTTTTTTATTTATACCATTACATGATACAACTAAATTTAATCATAACAGTACCAAAAAACCACAGTAGGTTTGTCTAGGTACTACCATTCGCCTCCGCGCCATCATTTAACATAGAAATATTCATATATGTAGGTAACTAGGGACTAAAAACAATACTTAAGTATTTTAACATAAATAGAAACCTGTAACGCTTAAATTGGCTTAAAATATATGAACAATAATTATAGGTATTCTTTGTAGCATAATCTATCTATGAACACATGAAGAAAAATATTGATGTAAATAATTTAAGTATCTATACATATCGGTATTTTCATTCAAATACACAAACTATCGATTAGCAATAAACAAGGTTAAGCAATCATAGTAGGTGGGATTTTATGTAAGTAAGGTATAAGTGAGCAAACCAGTTTTAGAAAAAAGTTACCTGCATATATAGCAACATAATAAGTATAACTTTTAACCATTGTATTCCGGCAACTTACTAAAAATCAATCACTATGAACATAGTAATTATAAATAATATTTTAGTGCGCGATTGGTCCCATAGTATATAATAATAATATATGTAATTACTTAGATGTTTAGATCGACACGGTATATAATTTTTTTGTGTCTGTGCACTAAAGTGAATTAAATAAAAACCGATACCTACTTTAATAGCAAACAATATAGTGTTATCAGAAATAAAAATATGAATCTACCCTTTCTTGTACTTTTAACCCGACTAGCTAAAAAGTAAAAATAAAATATTAAACGAGCGAACTAATTAGTATGTAGGTTCTCTGCTTCCCTTATTAGATTTATGAAGTCTTCTTCTGATGATACTATTATAGGTTTATCGTTGTCATTCTTTCGTATTAATACTTTGCCATCTTGGAACCACACATGTTTATATGCGGGCCTAAGCTTTTGTTGCGCTTGATGATCAGTGTACTTATTACTTAGATCTTTTATTTCTTTATCGTGCCTATCTACCGTCTTGGTAAGGCTATCGATTTTACTACAGCACAAACTTATAGATGTTTCGAGGGGTTGCAAAGCTTTTTTTAGCAACTTTTCCATCACGGCAGTAATATTACTCATAAAGCTCTCAGTGTCTATGCAGCAGCGTTCTGAGGTAGGTACACCTGGATAACTCTTCTTCTTTATTTTCTTTCTCTTCGGGTATTATAAAGGAGGACTTCGTGCCAGGTAAATTGTGTTGACAATCTCCGCAAGTCCAGCTGATTGCATCTGCGTTACGCAGCGCCGTGAGCTGCTTCGCTGTTAGTCCTGAACATGTTATGTTTGCATGGACTATCTTCTCACACATATGACATTCCAGTCCTGGTGATTTTTTCATGAGAACTTTGCAACACTTAACACAATTTGAATTTACGTTCGACATTTTAGGCATATTGAAATGATAGTCGCGCGCGCACTACAGGTATAAACAAATAACGTCCGTTCAAGGCGACAGCGCGGGTGCGAATGAATGGCAATGGGCAGGGCACATAGCGCGGAGGACTGATGACCGGTGGAGTCGAACAGTTCTCGAGTGGAGACGGATGACCTCATTAAGACCGCAGGATCGCTCGATTTCAATAATTTACTTTGTTTATTGGTAAGAGTACATTTTGAAATTGGTCTCACTTAAATTTTATCGAAATCGGTTGAGTCATTTCTGATAAACAATAATGAGAACATTGCTACTTCGATCCGAGCGAAATATTCGCAAATTCTGTACACGGTTGAAGTCAGTCATGCCATTTTTAGCAAAAAAACAATTATTTATATCTACTAATCATCATTGTGAGTCATTTCTTATTCCTAACTTATATCTTCTTAACTGAATTTAGAGCTTGTTACTAGAGGCGTATTATCCTAAAAACAAACTAGGCATGTGCCTTGAATTGTAAAATAAAGAAAAAAAAATATAATAGCATAAAATTAAATGCCCCAGTAAATAAGCCACCTACTTATATACTAACTATTATTTTTCATCTTGCCGTGTTTTCCTAAGGTGCAGTACAGCGGCAGCGGTTTTGGCCAAACTATAGTACGAGTTATTGGGCGCCGATGAGATGCTTGCCTACGGCGCTCTCAGTGTTTAATCCGCCTTTGCTTGATAATCTTTTTTCGTCCGTTTCAGCTATATGACGTATATGACGTCCACTGCTGACCGATTGACCATTAACCATAGGCATTAAAGAATAAAATAAAATCTAAGGAAAAATATTTGAATTGATAATGTGGCCTTAATGAGGATATCAGCCCACCTTGGAACGTACAGCCTTGGCCAAAAGTATTAGGCACCCTGTATTTTTACTCTATTTTCTAAACTTCTTTCCCTCCTTTTTGGCATTTTCAACACAATTAGGTGTCAATTTAATCACATCAACAGAAATGAAAGCTTGTTTACTTGTTAGAGTCCAGAACACAAGTGACCAAACATTGACTGATAAGAACCGATAAAAACGGAGTCCTCTGTTTTCGGTTACCAGGTGTTTTATGACCTTAACAAAGAGCCGCTTAATATTCTAAGAAGATTTATGACCCCGGTAAGTCATTTAAGATAAGCACTCAGTTATTGGTTAAGTAGTAAACATGCATTTTGATTTTTAAAGGTGCCTAATACTTTTGGCCAAGGCTGTACGTTGCGCATGCCGATACAATGGTCTTCACACAAGAACTTTTCGACACGATTTTGTCTGTGCTGTCCTGCTGTGTCCTACCCACTGACATTTCAACTTGCCACGGCACTAGGCCATATTTCCTCATATCTGATGCGAACTGTTAATTTTTAATCCTTAAAATTAAACTTAAACTGTAAGCAAAGCAAGCCGCGTGCATCCGTTTGTAAAAAATGTGTTTGAAGCAGCAAATATTTGTCCAATTTACATTCCATTACGGCGGCGAGTCGCAGTTTAAATAATTTCTCTCATGCCACAAGATGTCTTTATAGTCAGAGAGCTGAAGATCGATTTTATATGTCTACGCAATTTTTGGTTCAACTTGCTTATTTCTAATTTTCGTACTGAGCACAAAATCAAGAGTCCTAAGAATGTTTTTTTTTTAAACTAAGACTAAAATTGACTCGCTGACTGATCCGGTTCAATTATGCAACTACTTTTACTTCCCCGATCATTAGTCACCTACAAAAGAGGTTAAACGGTCGTGACTGTTTTTAATATTTAAAATCACGTTTTTTTACAAATATTTTTAGGCCTTAAGCTGAAAACATACTATCGGACGCGGCATACGAACGCGACTGACAGCCGCGACTGATAAGTATCTCGATAATGAATGTACACTGAGCCGTGCACACTATCGGACATAAGTCTTGGGCTGACCTTGAGCATTCGGACATCCGAGAGCGATCTAGCGCGCCGGATTTTTTAAGACTGTGCACACTGCTAAGTCGCGGCTGTCAGTCTCGTCCGTCAGCCGCGTCCGATAGTATGTTTCCAGCTTTACTGACCATCACGTCAAATGGATGACATCCATTCGATGTAACGAGTTTGCGACTTCGTCGTCAGATATGGCGACTTTTCATTAGTTTAGTGAGCGCTTAGAGTCAAAACTAGTTTAACAACTTGTCTGATTTCCACTAAATCATCTGTGGATTTATTTCTACGTACATTGTATTACGTATATCTTCAAACAATGTTTCTGTAAAAAGAAGGATGCGCGAGCCCATACATACCAGGACCTGTTATATACGAACAGACTAATTTTTCCTCACTTATTTTCTAAGAATGATATGTTCACCAATGTGATTTATGACGCTTCTAAAACTGCTCAAATATGTACAATTGGCTAAAATTGAATATAAAATAAGAAAAAACGAAAACAATTTTCAAGCTATAAGTACCTATTTATAGACATGTATACACACTAAAGATTATGGATTGCCAGGTTTGTTATGTTCAGAGTGCTAAAATGGTGCTCGATTTTAAAAACTTGATGCCATGTATTTTTAGTCAATATTGTCTCAATGATATTTATATTGATTTTTAAAACAGTGCATGTCATCTTGTCTGTAATATCAGATTACTTTTTGGAGTTCATCGATTTATAAGACGTTGTCACGTCAAAAAAATCAATGTCTAGGACTGATATAAAAAGAAAATGAAAAATGGAATGATAAAGAAAATTCGGTATTCATCCATTTCATTAGCAAAAGTACAAGAACCGCAACTATAAGTTAAGAATATAAGTAAAGCAGCTATTCGAATAAATTCAGCTCGGCTGCAGCCTGCGGATGCAGGTTGCGAATGGAGGTAGCACACACATGAGCCGCTGCTTGTATCCGCAGTCGGGAATGATTCCGATGCTGGTTGCCTACGTCGTACATCGCAGGTACGTTGGACTTGTTTAAACAGGCTAACAACACTTGCAGCCGAGGCTCGGTAGCACATGCTGCCGCAGCCGTGTTCGGAATCTTTTTGTAGAAATTCATACAACTACGTAGATAACCAGAGCCCTTAGTCCAGGTTTTGTGTTGTTTACTTAAACTTTTGCGTTCGCGTGTGGCTCCATACATTTTGGTTAGTTCTTCATCGTTTCGGCCAGGGGCGCTGTACAAAAATGTATAGGGCAATATCGAACAGATGTAATTTCAATTTATGTGTAAACCTGGACTAACGCCTCAGTTGTGTAGCCAGAGCCGGCCTAGTGCAGCTGTTGCAAGTGTAGTAAAGCAAGTGAAAGATTTGAATAGCACCCTTAAGGATTATTACGAGTAATATTAAAATTGCCACGAATTTCTCGGATAACTTCAACTACTGCTTTTTGTTTTTAGTAGTAAAGTATATGATAAAAAGTACATATAAAAATAATAAGAATATTCATTCTTTTTGATAATCTTTTAGTTTACAAAAATGTATGTTTCTATAAAAATGTATAATAACACCTCAGTTTGTAAACATTACGGGCTAAAACGAGTTAACGCAGGATTATGTGCCAATAGTTAAAAAAGAAAATAATTATTACATCAACACGTCAACATTTCCAAAATTGCTAAGTCTGGATACCGAGAACGAAGTCTGGCAACACTAAATACGTCATCTGATTGACTGAATTTGACATTTCCTTTTTTTTGACAGCAACAGTAATAAAAGATTGTTTTTTTTTTCAAATAATTCGCCCATTTTTGGACACTAAAGCCTTTAAGACCATACCGCCACTTCTTATGTATGTAATCCGTAATGTAAAAACAATAAAAAAATCATTGTAATTTTTCTGGTGGGTTAATTTAAATTTTAATTAGTGATATGAAAACAGCAAAAAATCCTCATATTTTTGAAGCACATATAATTTTTAGAAAATATGTTTGGTTTTTTACTAACAAAAAAAAAAAAATATATTGACAGGTTAATTCCGTGCATCCTTCTTTAAGTCTAAACTTGCATATACTAAATTGGCAACATTAGCCACATTCATTTGGATGTCATCCATATAGCGCGATGGACAGTGGCGCCTATAAGAAGTGTACTCGAGAATAGTATTACTAAATGTAAGCCGACGACTCTTTTACTAAGGAGATTGCTGTCGGTTTGAGAGTTGGATGGAAGGTTTTAGGGTTCAACTCTAAAAAATATTAAATTTATCTCTATTACTAAGAACCTTTTTGTTTTTGTTATTTTTTTTAAAGGCTCTAGGCGGTTTACGGTGAGAAATCGTTTTTTTTACCTCGTGGCGTGTTGATGGTGTTATTTTGTTTATTTATTTACACTATGTTGGTAAATTAACAGTTGGTGTAATATAAGCACTTCAAAGATTTGAAGCTTGCGTAGGAGGCGGGCTGGCTCAGTTGGTTAGAACGTCAGGCTTGTGATCCGAAGGGGCAGGTTCAAATCCTGCGTTCGCTTCAGATTTTTGAAATGCTTATCACAAAGATAACTCTTTGAGATAAAATCTAATGTGGAAAGCACTCAAAATAAAATCATAACAATTAACAACTTGTCATTAGCGTTTTACTTGCAGGACTCCTTCGAGCAAATATCTATTATATAAATATTTGCTCGAAGCTGGACACCCAATAAAGATGCGATAAAAAATGTGTTTGTCAGCACTGAGCCCCAGTAACGAGGAATACGTCAAAACTACAGTCGGTTCACAGTTTGTCTCTGACTCTGTTTAGTCATTACACTGTATAACAGGTAAGACATAGATAGCAACAAATGTCAGAGGTAAAATAACTGTGAACGGACTGTAGTTCCTGACCAATGTGACAGCGGCACTGGAGTGGGAAGGATCATGATGATGATAATATGATAAAGGCATTCTAATCGCTAACCCTAAAAGAGGACTATTGCTTGTTTCAGTTAAGTTAAGGTTGTGGTAAATCCTGGTAAGATCAAGATCAAGATTTTTCTAGTCTAGAAAATCTAAGTTCCTTATATTTATATGAATTTTAAATTTATTCAGCCATAACGTAGTCGTTTTGTATTTTGAATAATAATTGACATATTCTCATTATTGACATTTCTCATCATTACGACCAACCTTTGCTATGCGAGACTAAGCTACTTATCGCAAAAAAACCAGCAAACTAAACAATTTTATTATAACAGTTGATTTTGTTTCCTAGTTGGTCCCATGGCAAAACTTGGCCTCAATGTAAACTACAATGATATCGCAACATAATTCCGTAGTCGAAAGTAACAACAAAGAAAAATTTAAATGTTAGAGTCAATTTCAATATATCTTAAGAAAATATTTTACTACAGAACCATCGACGCGATAGTCGCGTTACATATTCGCTCCACTCTACCCGACGAGAGCAGTTTAATCGCGCGCGACGTAGATTTAGTTCCTCGCGTGTTGATGGGGTTACTTCGATTATTTATTTACACCATGTTGGAAAGTAAGTAACAACATTTCATGCGGAAGAAGTTTCATCATTATCAGCTGTGAAGCTTCCATGAATTATTATCACCACATAGTATAAAGCAAAACCGTTATTTTTGTGTGTATATTTTTGCATTTTCTCCTTTATTTTACACTAGTTTTTATGCGCGGCTTCGCCCGCATAACATTTTGATTTTTGTGCTATCCAATGGGAACCCTTTATTTATCCGGGATAAATAGAAGACTATGTCACTCTCCGTCTTTCAAACCTTGGAAAATAAAAAAAATAAAAAACGATTTGACGGTTGTTCTATTCGACGGTTGTTTTTTTGACATTTCTTAAAGCGCACTCCAGAATAACTCGCAGATAGCAGAATTTTTCCTACTTACTTAACACTTATCGTTATATTATGGAACATTTACGCAATATCATTATAATTTATAGCCTATGTGATATTCTGATATATAACCTATATTATTGCAAAGTTTCATCTCAATCCGTTCAGTAGTTTTTACGTGAAAGAGTAACAAACATTCAACTATCCATCCATACATCCATCCTCACAAACTCACAAATATATTTACGTAGATTTGAATCCATGACTTCGTACTTTGAGCCGCCCGTTTGTCCACTACATGATCGCGGTTACAAAATCAAAAGTAAAAATACCCATCCTTTCAAGTATTCCCAATAATTTCCCTACAAACGGGAGAATTCCCATCTGAACCTACTCCAATTCCCGCCAGCGCTCGCAGTGTCAGAATTACTCAGAACTTTGTCGACCAACTGCAGCACAACTGTTTCATCCATGCGACTGTTTGAATACATTCTGCCCGCATTTCCTTGGGACTCAAACGATACATTTTAAATGAGCTTTGAGGTGCTTGAGCGCAAATCCGCTACTAAATAATTATTTGAACGCAAAAACATTTATGTGCTTACAGTTATATTCCACATTGCGATTTATTAAATTTCCAATTAGTATTCAGTTTACGCGTTTCATTAATTAGGTATATGCCGATTGCAACATTAGTTTTTCGACATTATCCGTCTAACCACAAAAGTTTTACGCACGGTTTAGACAATGTTTAACAGTACAAATTGCATGGTGGAATAGTGTTCAAAGCATGTTTAAATCTTTTGTGGTAAGGCAGTATTGGTTTTAATGTAAAAATCGTCACGAAACCAGCATACATGTTATGTTAATAGATGGGAATTCATGATTGTATGACTGGATGTGAATCCACGAACCCGCGCTAAACTAACGTGACAGAACCTAATTGCTGACAGGCTAGTATACAGCAATGGCTATTAAAAGGCTATACAATACAGTAATCAAAATTATTGTGTCTAAGCGTTTATAGATGAAAATTTATGATTGTATGACTGGGTGTGAATCCACTAACCCTCGCTAAACTAACGTGATAGAGCCCAATTGCGGGTAGGCCTATATACAGCAGTGGCTATTAAAAAGCTATACAATCCAGTAATGAAAATTATTGAGCCTGAGCGTTTATAGATGAAAATTTATGATTGTATGACTGGGTGTGAATCCACTAACCCTCGCTAAACTAACGTGATAGAGCCCAATTGCGGGTAGGCCTATATACAGCAGTGGCTATTAAAAAGCTATACAATCCAGTAATGAAAATTATTGAGCCTGAGCGTTTATAGATGAAAATTTATGATTGTATGACTGGGTGTGAATCCACTAACCCTCGCTAAACTAACGTGATAGAGCCCAATTGCGGGTAGGCCTATATACAGCAGTGGCTATTAAAAAGCTATACAATCCAGTAATGAAAATTATTGAGCCTGAGCGTTTATAAATGAAAATTTATGATTGTATGACTGGGTGTGAATCCACTAACCCTCGCTAAACTAACGTGATAGAGCCCAATTGCGGGTAGGCCTATATACAGCAGTGGCTATTAAAAGGCTATACAATCCAGTAATGAAAATTATTGAGCCTGAGCGTTTATAGATGAAAATTTATGATTGTATGACTGGGTGTGAATCCACTAACCCTCGCTAAACTAACGTGATAGAGCCCAATTGCGGGTAGGCCTATATACAGCAGTGGCTATTAAAAAGCTATACAATCCAGTAATGAAAATTATTGAGCCTGAGCGTTTATAGATGAAAATTTATGATTGTATGACTGGGTGTGAATCCACTAACCCTCGCTAAACTAACGTGATAGAGCCCAATTGCGGGTAGGCCTATATACAGCAGTGGCTATTAAAAGGCTATACAATCCAGTAATGAAAATTATTGAGCCTAAGCGTTTATAGATGAAAATTTATGATTGTATGACTGGGTGTGAATCCACTAACCCTCGCTAAACTAACGTGATAGAGCCCAATTGCGGGTAGGCCTATATACAGCAGTGGCTATTAAAAGGCTATACAATCCAGTAATGAAAATTATTGAGCCTGAGCGTTTATAGATGAAAATTTATGATTGTATGACTGGGTGTGAATCCATTAACCCTCGCTAAACTAACGTGATAGAGCCCAATTGCGGGTAGGCCTATATACAGCTATGGTTATTAAAAGGGTATACAATAAAGTACCAAATAGGTCGAAAGATCGACCAAATATTCTTTTCATTAGTTTTTCTTCTGCAATAACATACTGTACTGTACTGTACCAGCCTTTTTAATAGTCCACTACAGGACGTAGGCCTACCCACGAAGGGTGATTGGGCCATATCCACCACGCTGACCCAGTGCGGGTTGGTGGATTCCCATACGCCATCGAATTTCTTCTACGGACGTATGCAGGTTGCCTCACGATGTTTTCCTTCACCGAAAAGCCAATGATGTGAAATTCCGTACATAAGTTCCAAAGTAACTCATTGGTACGGGATCGGGATTTGAACCCACGACCTCACGATTGCAGGTCGGGCGTTACTACCACTAGACCACCACGGCTTCTGCAATAACATATGTGTATTATTAAGACTAATAAAGTCTATCAATCACTTCATTTCATATCAGAACTTAAAAATAAACCATCTGTAGCAATAAATCCTAATTTTCTTGCACTTCCTATTCTTTACTTTGATTTTAATTCAGCGCAGTTTCAAGTCAAAAGAAGACAAGACATTTCACCTTAAAATGAAATACCCAAGATAAGTTATTCACTAAGATGACCCGTGTAAAGAGACGAGAAAATTCCAGAGATAGTGCTTATTAGAATTGCCGCGTAAAAGGAACAGAGCTCTTTGAAGTATGTTTTAAGCTTCGTCTCCACTAGGTAACAAAAGGCAAGGTGACACGTGGCGCAACTACGTAACGGCAATGTATCACAAAAACAGTTCACAATGGTATATGTATAGAGCATCAGCACATTGAGCACATATCGCCCGATCCGACAGCTCCCTGCAACAGGAAGTATTCCGTATTTGGTATAGGCGCCGGTTACCAAAGACACACAGACATACACCGACCCCGCCGGCGAGTTCAGGATCTGTTAGAAGATCGGTTAGATTCTCTCCAAATAATCAACCAGCTCAACCCATTAGGGCCACAGGGCACACCCTTTCTGGGGTAGGCCGAGGTCCGTACCTTCTCAGCTGCCCTTGCGCTAGTCACCCTATAACCTAATCTTAGAGCTCAGCCGCCTTCCGCGCTCGCCCACGCCCGGTAAGCTGTTGAGGCCCCAGGCGCCAACAGCTCTTAGTCATTAAAAAAAATGAGCACATATCGCTAAGCAGTTGTCCCGACCTGCACTAGTAATAACTCGTCCGCCAAAATGTAAATAGTGATCATCTGATTCGCAAATATAAGTATGATCACCAGGAACACAGGGCGTTTCATTTCATCCTGCTGGTCAGATAGTGCGCAACGATGCCAGATAATAAATAAATAAATAAAATAAATATTTAGGGACACAAGGCCTCTGACCCCAAACTAAGCAAAGCTTGTGATATGGCTGCCAGAGACTGATAGACTACATACACATATTTTTAAAAATATACTTATATATAATAACTAAATAACACCCAGACACAGAGCAAACACCTACGAGTATGTTCATCATAATATAAATACTTGCCCTGGGTGGGGATCGAACCCACGCTTCTTTGACCCAGAAGTTAGGGTCACTAACCACCGAGCCACCGAGGCAGTCTGCGCAAGATGATGGAGCTTGTTGTGTGTGCCAAGAAAAGGCAATCAGACATTGGCGTCGACTTATAATTAGGTAATTGACAGAAAGAAATTAATTGATAATGATAATTGATAATGATAAATATTTATGTAAAAAATTTTTGATTTTGTAATAAAGGAAAATTGATTTTTTATTTATTTATTTTTATTCATTATGTTCCGCATCAAAATATGTTGCCTAGATACGAGACTAGAAATATTATGCAGTGCTACTCGTAGTTATCTTTCTTGGAAATGTTTTCTCAAATGTTTGTTCTTGTAAATATCTAAATATGGCGGTGCCAAGCCGAAATGAGTTTTTTGTAGACATTTATAATTGTAAATAATGTTTATTCTGGAACCTACATTTATATTTTCACTGACGATTATCTGTACTCATCATAATAATCAACTTATACTGTGGGATCAACCAATAGCAAAAAAACAGCAGTTCGAACGGCACTGAACAACAGAAGTGAAGTTAAATGATCGGCTAATTTGTTCGTTTTTAGAGCTGGTTTCAGTGATAGTGAAGTGATAGTTAATCTAATTGGAATTCTAGAATACACCCGTCTTCTAAATAAACATATGGTAGTTTAATACCCTCTATAATCCGTAATAATTATACAGGGTCCAAGGCGAAACCGCGTTTCTTTCTAGTTCATCTAGATAAACAACTTTTGTTCTAGAACTGTTGGAAAATCACGAAGAAAAAATTAGCTTTTTCATACAAAAAGATCGTCGATGCGCGGCAAAATGTATGGTGACGAAATTTTTTTTTGGGAAGTTTCAAAAGTATTACAAAAGTTGCTAGACTCGCTCCTGAAATGTTTAGCGTTTAATATCTATGACCCTGTATACTCTATAGCATCTATACCTAAAATGTTCTAAGGCTGATAAAGATATGGTACCAAAAGATAATTATGCGACGTACTTAGATGAAAGTATCTTCTAAATAATGCAATTTTGGGTAACCCATATTCTTATTACTGTTGTTCCTCAATCATTACCTTTAGTAATTCAGCTCATCGCGTATAACTATTAAGGAATGTAATATTCCATCACACCTTCTCATCAAGCATTCTACAGCTGGCTCCTTGGGTTAACAGCTTAAGTTTGCATAGTAAGTGCTTAGCCTGGTAGCACCGAAACTTCACGGAAATGGGTACCTCAGAAGCTATTATCATGAAGTAGTAAGTACGTAGAGAGCGTAGTGTCAACATTGTTAATACTGCGATTTCGCAAACTTTCTAGTATCTTTGCTAGTTTTACACTTAAAACAAACTTTCTATAACTTGTTATAACTAGTAAACTATACTCTATAAAATTTAACTTGATCTCTGCGACAGCTGTCAGAAAAATCACGCCTATGAAGTTCTGAATTTCTTAATAGTACAGACAGTACATGTCAATGTCATACTTTATGAGCATGCCGATTAGTGATGGGCGACGAATGATCGTGACCACAGGGTTTTAGATAGAGTTTAATTTAAAATATCTTTAGTTTATACTAACGATATTTTAAATAAAACTTAATTTATCATTAATTTTACTGTATATTTTAATATCATAACATTTTATTACATGTGTAATTAAATTAAACCCAATTATATGTTACATAAGCATCGATAATAGTGAAAAAACGTCGATAAATACTTTACATTATTATGAGTATTTAATTAATATCATAACATTATTTACATCTGTACATACTTGATCTTTAATAATAATAAGTAAATAAAATCAAATTTGTCACATTCAACTACTCATTCGATTTCATTACAACATTGTTTGAAAATCGATTTTTTCCACCACTATCTCAACTCTAAAAATGTCAATCTTCTATGTCAATGTCACTGTCGCAGAGATCATTAAGAGATTTGAATTAGCAAGTGTGGTCTAATGTATTCTTTACAAGCATGAGGCATGGGTATTGGGTATTAATATATATGTTGTTGTTTTTAAACTTTCGCGACTTGAACACATTATGTCTACCCGTGACCACGATCGATGCAACTCGGTTGAAACGTCGGGATGATGAGGTTAGTTCTCGTAGTACTCGTACCTACTGTACCAACCTTTTTTATAATCCATCGCAGGATGTAAGTCTACCCACGAAGGGTGATTGGGCCATATCCATCACGCTGGCCTAGTGCGGATTGGTGGTTTTGACGTGACAACGTCTTATAAATTGGTTTGCCGGGTGACACTTCAAGAAACTGCGTTACGCTCCGCTCACGTAATGCGCTCACAATGAGAGCGAGTGAGAGGCACGCGTCATGGTTAGCCCGCCTAAGAGCGAGAGAGACAGACATTTTCATCCTTTTTCCTACTATACGAATGAATATTCACATTAAAATTATTTTACCACTCAAAGTCGTTGTCACGTAAAACTTTCGCCCGTATACCGACTTTACAGGCAACAAATTTTTTTTAAAATAAATACGTTTATTGTTCCAAAAAAAGTTAACAAAAACAAGTTGTGCACTAGTTCCCACACTAGAGTGACCTGTGTCGTGGGATCTAGGCTCTTCCTTATTATGTAATCTATAATTACAATACAATTACTATACAATATTACTAAAAAAGTAATTATTATTGGCTAATCATTACTTTTCATTTACTTACGCCTTCGAATTGTTGCCTCACGATGTTTTCTTTCACCGAAAAGCCAGTGGTGTGAAATTCCGTACCTAAATTCCAAAGAACTCTGTGGTACGGGACCGGGATTTGAACCCACGACCTTATCATTGTAGGGCGGGTATCACTACTTCTAGACTACCACGGCTATAAAATACTGGCTAGGCCCATAGTATTTAATAATATTTATTTTATTTAAATGTATGTACAGATTTATTCGCCACTTCGTTCTCAGTGAAAAATGACATCGTGATTCAATTCAATTCAATTAATTTATTTCTCAAGTATAGGTACATCAGTGTACACTTATGAATGTCAACATTTACAAAAAACAGTCAAATAAATTACATAAAACCAACATAAAACCAAACAATTTAAAATCATTCAATAAAAAAACCATAAAAATTCAATAAATCGGAAAATCATAATAATAAAGTATACAATTTAATTCGCGCAGAGAAAAAACTAACAACTTTTGTTCTGCGACTTTTGTCAAAACTCAAAAAAAAATCAGCTGTTCCAGACATTTTGTCGATTGTGAACAATATTTATCAATGGAACAACAACTTTTTTTTGAGAATTAGCATAAGTCGCAGAACAAAAGTTGTTAGTTTTGATGTACAGAATAAGCCTCTGAAAGGATGCTAATTGATTAGAAATAACCCTGTGTGTGCACGCATTGGGCCATAGTTGCCAAATATCTATGGCTCGATCGCTCTGTATCCACCACACAGTGGGTAGGCCTCTGTTCAATGGTGAACGATCAAAAGGCTAATACAGTGGCCATCGCATAGATATGCCTGCAATTTCTTATTTTAAGTAGGTTTCCTTGTTAAAACTGTAGAACTAATAGTTATGAGAACAGTACCGCACCAGCCAAGTCAAAAACAAAGTCTGCGAATAGTAGAAGTAATAAATACTCCTACAGATTTTTTAAAACCACTTGTTGACTCTAGTAAAAGACGTAATTCTCTTTAAAAACCATGTGAGATCTTAAAAGTGCCTTTATTTAAAAAAATATAACTATAGAGGATAACGAAACCCACTCAACAACTAAGTATTTCTAAATCCCTGCCCCGCTACTGTGTCTCTATCCCAGGCCTGGTTTATTGACCACAATAAGTAAGAGCCCGTTTAAAAATACCCGTGATCAATAGAGTTCAGCGGAGCGTGACGACGGTCGCTCCACTCCGCTTAATGCCGACCAAAATAATACTGCAGACCCTTCTCGGGTCTGAGTACAAATACCACTTAGGTACGTATGTGAAGACTGTGAACACCTTGATTAAAATCCTGTTCAAAAAACCGAGAATTCACTAGCGGTGCGTAGAATGCGTTTCACGAAAGAAGTCCCGTGGCAAGATATAAAACTATTTTTATTTTTGACCGACGAAACGGAGGAGGTACTCAATTCGACGCCTATTTATTTTTTATATGTAACCACGCATAACTTTTTACGTAGTAGTCCGATTCGATTTCTATTTTTTTGGAAAGAGATACTTCAAATTTAGTCCCATTTAAGATTTATTGAAATCTAAATTTTATTGAAATCGGCTGAGCCATTCATGATAAATCAACAATAATGTGAAAAATGCTACATCGGTCGGTGCGAAATATTCGCGAATTCTGTACACGGTTGAAGTCGGTCATGCCATATTTGCAAAAATAATTATCAACAGAGCGGCCAGGCAATGCGTCTGATAGACTTCACGAAAGAAATCTATCAGTAAAGTAATCTAGTACTACGTCTTTATCACTAATGCCTGGGCCACACTAATGGGAAATATCATTAATTATCGCGATAATTGTCGCATGTCGTCTTATGTAACACGAATGTGTGGCCACGAATCAACGCGTTAACCCTTATTAAAATAAAGGTAGAATGCATACCACTTGATTTTTTTTTAAAAAAAAGGACTTTTTTTTCAACGAATTTAATCGAATTGAATAGCAAGTAAAACGTTGTATTTTTTTTTATCCAACTACTGGCAACATTTCACTAATAAACGTCACCCGTCCTTATAAGTCAATGTCAAAGAGGGCAAGTCGGCAGTTTGGCGAAAAAAATTTGAAATTTGTGCATCGCTGCCACAAAAATTTGAGTTTTGTTCTACGAAAAATCTGGTAAGTGGTTATTGCGTCCAGATTTATAAACTAGGCTATATTGTTGTTGTTTTGCATCCATTTGGTTGAGAATTCTGGTAATCTATGCATGGTTTTCGATCATGTGAAGTTATGGGTGATTGTGGTAAATTATCTACCATTGTTCATTCGTGCCTAACTGTTATTGGATTTACTAATATAGAAACGGTTTGTATTTTTGGGTTGTGAATGGTGCATATTTTTCTTTACTAATATAAAAACTATATGTTTTTTTGGTTTATGAATTGTGCATATTTTTATTTGATAATACCACGTGGCGCTCAAACTACGACATTAATTTTAAGTGGTGGTTCTACTCATCATAACGACCAACTTTTAATATGGGGTCATTTTTTTATCATCGAAAAGAATCTGCTGTTCCATACATTTTGTCAATTTCAAAATCCACCGTTGTATGGAACAGTTGATTCTTTTTCGAAGATAGAAAGTTGGCCCAATAGTAAAAGTTGGTTGCTGTATAAAAACGATATGAATTTTTGGGTTATGTATGGTGCATATTTTTTAATTTGCTTAGCTTTGTTTATTTCGCTTATTTCAGTGGTCTACCCACAATGTCGGAAAAGAAGAAGAAACGCTTAAAATAAGTGTCCACTTTTATATAAGTATAATAATTAATAAAAGTCTTACACATAAAACGACTATTTTTATTTACCTACTAAGATAGACCATAAAACTATTAGACTCCTTCTATGTCGAATGCTTTAGAAGAAATATAATGTATTGAACAAAAGAAATGTGAATATGTATATGTTATTTAAATTACCTAAATTAGACAAGCAAACCCAGAGAAAACAACTAGTATAGATTTTTTTCAAACCGGGTTGGATAATGGTAACTATTTTACCACAATCGTAAAATTTTACAAGTCGGTAATGGATAATAGTAGGTTATTTACCACACAAAAAACACCCCTTCCCTCCCCCTTTTTTATATTTTTTTCATCAAAAATGAAATCAGCGGCCCCTAATTACCCAGAAAACACCCTCGCTTTTTCTTAAACAGCCACAGGGGCTCTTGTTTGTTTAAGGGATAATTTGACAACGGCATTCATATTGCCGTTCAACGTTAGCCGATAACTCAAATGGCGGTATAGTGCGTGCCACCAAAGATGAGACTTGACGAGCGTCAGTGGTGAGGGATCTTGCGCAGGGACAGTCGTGTACAAACTGATCATCCAGAATTTTTATATCTATTAAACGTTTTTTAATAGTTATCTATTATCCAGAATATGTGTATTTATTACA
Organism: Hypomecis punctinalis; assembly: GCA_949316475.1. NCBI lineage: Eukaryota > Metazoa > Arthropoda > Insecta > Lepidoptera > Geometridae > Hypomecis > Hypomecis punctinalis. The sequence goes on along the minus strand of OX438818.1, from coordinate 9,409,724 downwards.
AATCAAAATCTCATCTTTGGTGGCACGTAGTGTACCTATAAGTGTAGCCACTCACTATATGGCGTTAAGATGAACGCAATAACTATCGCGATGAAAGTTATTAACGTTGCCGTTATCGTTTTCTGTAGTGTGGCGCGGGCATAAAGAAGTTTACGGAAAAAAGTGAGTTTCACTTATTTCAATTTGAACCACAGATCTTAACAGATTGCGGGGACGCGATTACCGATTGTGGCGAAAAGTCTGAGGAACTTCTTTCGTGAAAAGTTCCTAAAGCGCGCGCACTGTATACAACCGAAAGTTGATACCAACGACTACGCGTGTATCCTACAAAATCGGCTTCACTTCAATAGGTATCATTTTAAGTGTAAAGTTGGCATCGTTTGAGAAACGCATGGAACAAATATTTAGTCATAAATGGCTTTGTACTTAGTCAATTTTGTACCCGCTTAGGATTCGTTTCGCAAACAATTCTAACTTTAGCCATAAAATAAAATTGGTATTTTTTTTTATTTAACTGTTTTATGTATGTACCTTCTAAAAGCTAAAAAATTATAACTCAAAAATAAAATCGTGGGGCATTGCGTAGAAGATTTTATTATGTACGTTGCGGCCCACGATTTTAGTTATTATTTATTAGCTTTTAGTAGGTAAGTACATAAAACTATTTAATTTAAAAAAGTTTATACCAATTTCATTTTGTTTTAGTATTCATTTTGTTAGTAAAAACTGTGTTCTACATGAAAAGCCTTTTCATTTGATACCCATGTTGAAGGGGTTGTGTAAAAAAATGTATTCCACCAAGTTGTGGCGGTGGCCATCTTGTATTTACGTTAATACTGAAAACAAAAAATTGTATCAACCAGTCCACGGGAAGGGCGTCAAATTTAAATTACAAGATTTGACCCAAAAAACGGGCAGGTGAAGTTACATAAAACCGCTTAACAAAAGCTAATTGAATAAATCATAATTTACGTAACTGCAGACTTCAGTAGCTTAAAGTATTTCTTCATCCTCGCAGTTTGAACTTTCTTAACTTTCCCTTACCTTGGTAAATCATCGGACGATTCATTACCTTTCCTTGATGTATCGTTCCCCTGAGTGTGATCTAACTTCAAAAAATGTAACATTACTGATACTGGCTACAATAACTTGGAGAGCTTAGTCCAAGAGCTGACCGCAAGTTGATAAAACAAGGTAAATGTATGGACTACCTATCTATGTATATCTTATACTCTATAAAATTTAACTTGATCTCTGCGACAGCTGTCAGAAAAATCACGCCTGTGAAGTCCTGAATTTCTTAATAGTACAGACAGTACCTGTCAATGTCATACTTTATGGGCATGCCGATTAGTGATGAGCGCCGAATGATCGTGACCACAGAGTTTAGATAGAGTTTTAATTAAAATTTCGATAGTTTATACTGACGATATTTTAAATAAAACTTAATTTATCATGAATTTTATTGTATATTTTAATATCATAACATTTTATTACATGTGTAATTAAATTAAACCCAATTATATGTTACATTAGAATCGATAATAGTGAAAAACGTTGATAAATACTATCGTTACATTATTAAGAGTATTTAATTAATATCATAACATTATTTACATGTGTAGGTACATACTTGATCTTAAATAATAGTAAGTAAATAAAATCCAATTTCTCACCTTCAACTACTCATTCGATTTCATTACAACATTGTTTGAAAATCGATTTTTTCCACCACTATCTCAACTCTAAAAATGTCAATCTTCTATGTCAATGTCACTGTCGCAGAGATCAAGTTAAATTTTATAGAGTATAAGTATATCGTATTGCTGAAAAAATTAAATAAAAGTTCTGACGAAAGGAAGGAAAAAAGGTAGGTTAGTCCATAGTCCTATTCTAGTTCTTGAATGGAGATCACGGCACCGGTGAGCGCAGCGTATGACGTCCACCGTCAAAGTAAACTGACGATCTAACCAGACGGTAGGAATACGTGTAATCTGCTTTTTATAGGTATTATTAGAAAACCATAAGGTAAGCCTATGTCCAGCTGTCGATGCTCTACCGCTGAGATGATGTAAGAGATCCACCTCTAACATTCATGATATAAAAAAAAAACATTTACAATAATTTGCATCACAAGGGTGATCGAAATAACCTGAAACAACAGCTGATTTTATTTCTATGAATTGACTTTTACAGTAAGTACCTACTTTTTACCTAGAAGAAACTTTGAATTTTATAGCTTAGTAGTATATTAACGTTATTTAAATTAATAACTATTAAAATATTAAAACAACAGATTTTTTTCGGTTCATTCTCTTAAACTAGTGCCGTATTAATCAAAAGTAACTTGTCATACCAAAAAATACTACAGGGACCGAAATTTCAAAGCTCCTTTCAATATTATTACATCTATGGAACATAATAAGTATTGGTCAAATCCCAGTGGCAATTTGCAGTATTATTACCTACTTTATTTCAGGAACGCAATTTAAAAAATTAAGATTTTTTTCAATCATGAAAATAGAAAAATTCTTTGGGGAAAACGTTTCATTTATTCTGATTATTAAAGTTTCAAAGCTAAAAAAAGTAGGAGCAAAAGTAGGTTTATTGCAACGTATATTGCAGTTTTTGATAATGATTCACTAATGGACATAGTGACATAGGCCTACCATGGGCGATTGGGATAATTGTATGTTTCATGCCTTTGAATTTCTTCTACGATTGTATGCAGATGTCTTTGTAATGTTTTTCTTCAGTGTGATTAAAATATGTAGGGATCAATCAAGTCATATTGATATTACACTTCTCAGTATAACTAAATATACTCGTAGTCACCATTCTTCCTATAAAATAACCAAAATAGTATAGTTTATTATACCGACTCTTTAAAATTAAATTATTTGCTTGAATCTTCGAGCAAATATCTATCAACTGTACAAAAAAAAACGCTCCGACTCATAATGTTAAATTCACAAAATGTTGAATTCGCAAAATGTTGGATTCCCAAAATGTTGAATCCTGAAATGTTGAATTCTTAAAATTTGAACCTCGATATTACCGTCTGGACTCAAGCTTCTTTGTCAATTATCCACCATACGATACCACGATATTACGATACCACCCAATCTGGGTGGTATCGGAATCAGAAAAATTTCTAGGGTAGCTCTTCCGGCTTTTCTTTCGTCTGTGCACGGTGTACCCCAGCTGTGTTCTTCAGTTTTGAGAACACCATCTGTCGAGATACACTGTGCGCCAGATGCAATAGAGGCCTGGAAAATTCTCTGTACCAATGGAGACTTGCCAATCCATTGGTACAGAGTATACACCAACATTGGATTCAAAATTCTTTCAGTCATCATGACCGCGCAAGGCTTCTTGCAGTCTCAGAGCATGAGTCTGGGCAATGGCTATACGCCCTTCCATCTGCTAACCTCGGGACACTGTTCGACAATGACAGCTTCCGTATTACCACCGGTCTTAGATTGGGTGCTGCCATTGTTGAACGCCATGTGTGTCCGTGTGGAAGCAGCGTCAACAAATATGGACTCCACGGGCTTTGCTGCCAGAAAAGCGCAGGGCGCTTGCCACTATCAACATCCCTAATACGATCCAACATCCATAAGATTAAACAAACATTGTATTTAATGTAAATATTTAAGTCAGTATGTAGGACGGCGCTCGGACATATTTTTACTACTCTCACTTAGGGACTGTGGCTCTGTGTAGATATTTACTCGAAGACTATATGTATTTTCACTATGGATGTACCAAATTATGATTCTAATTTGATTATCCACATATTATAAAAGCTTGTTTATAACAGCGTCGTACACTTGTACGACGCTGTTATTACTGTTTCTTTTACTAACTGTTTGTATTTCTTCAAATAGGATTTCTGTTGGTCTCAATTACTATTTTCCACGTTCTTCCAACAAGTAAGTTGATTAAGCGAGGCGGTTGCTAGTTCGAAACAAATTTTCTACAAAACTGAGCGATAAAGTTTAAAAGAGTTCTCAAGAGCTCTTAATATTATATTAGGCAGTTTAACCCAAGCTTTAGGCACATACTCTACTGGAACGGAGATTAGCGAAGATTTGAGGAGCTGGACAGAGTATTGTAGACCATAAAACTATGGAAAAAAGGCCACGTTTCATACAATTCATCATATCAACACCACACCACCAGCAAGCACCACATCTGAGAGCCACTTCAAGATAAAGATCCAGCAAACGTCTGAAAGTTTCTTAGATCGCTTGGAGTTGGAAAGTCGCGTCAAGAAACTGTCCCTAAGAATTTAGACATTGACGAATTAAATAGGCATTTTTTCGCAACTCCTATGAAAAGAATTTAGACATTGATTAAATAGGAATTTTTTCGCAACTCCTATGAAAAATGCTATATCCGTGCGAAATATTCGCGAATTGTGTGCACGGGTGAAGTCGGTCATGCTAATTTTTGCAAAAAATAATCTTGTAGACCACCGCCACCAATCAAAAAATCCCAAAAGATTTAGAACACGTCCGTCAGATTCCACTTTCGTCAGAAGAGTTTTTTTTTATAATTTCAGTTCAGTTTCGTCACGAATGACGAATGTGGAAAACATCTAATGACCCTTTCGTCTGATTCCGCTTTTGTCATAAATCGTCAGTGTCTTCTTAGGGAGAGAGAAAAAAAGATCTCCGATTAGTGATAGTCATGACTCATGACTCATTTTAGTGTACTTATAAACTTAAACATAAAAAGGTTCTTACTTACAAAGTAACAAAAAGTTAATTTTTATTATTTATCGTTATGTAATGTTAATTATATAACGATATGTAATAACGATTTAACATATTTATGATATTTGACCTAAATTGGTCAAGTATCATAATAGTCTATGCGGACGAAGTCGTGGGCATATGTAAATTCTGACCTATACGAAAAAAAGAAATGATCTGACGAAAGAAGAATCTGACGGATGAGGAGTCTTAAGAATTGCTGTTTCGTCACCAGTTTCAAAATTCTGACCTACACGGAAAAAAGAAGTGATCTGACGAAAGTGGAATCTGACGGACGTGTTCTAAATCCCAAAAACATGCACCGCCACAGTTGCACCGCCACAAACTTTTTTAGGTTGAATGGTTTTATATACTAAAAGCAAAATAATAATAGCTCAAAAATAAAATCATGGGGAGCAACGTACAAAATGAAATATTCCAGGCGAAGGCCCCAAAAATAAGAATTAAAATAATTATTATTTCGGTGAAAAACGAAACACAATCGTGACTGGGCATATTTTTTCTTTTGCTTTTTTCTTATGTGTGTTGTGAACGCCAAGGAAATATAGCTTTTCTGCAACGGGCTTACGGTCCACAACGCTCTACGCAACTTTGCACTTCGCAACTTTGCACTTCGCTCTGGTCCATTTTAGTGGAATCTAAGCTTTATAGTGCCGACCGCATTTAGTTTGTAAAGAATTTATAAGTCTTTTGCAAAACTTACTTCTCCTTGAAGGGGTTTGAATAAAAAGTATTACCTACGTACTCGTATTAGTGTAGCTTTGTTCTAGACCTAGACTCTACCAAAAAGAAATAAAGGAAAGGTGAAGTTAGACAGAGCATGGTAGTAACAAAAAAAGTGATTCTGTAAAGTCGGTTTACGCACTATAATTTCACGTAATAACGTCATAAGAAACATTATTGAAACAACAACTGAAACAAACCAAATGCTTAGTCTAATCATGTCTAATTGTCTAAATCGCTTGTTCAGCGCTCTCGATTGCACGTTCGCCGGAACGTGACACTTTTTTGTACATGCAGCCGGCGTTCATCGTTTTTAAAGACGGTTTCGTGTCAAATAACTAATGCCACTAACTAATGGGTTGCCATATGTCCACAATACCTACATTGGTATTGTGGACATATGGCAACACATGCTAAAACAGGATTTTAATTATTTTAACAACGTGTTTGTACGGATCCCTCGATGTGCGGCCTGACTCGCACATGTCCGGCTTTTTTTTTTTAATTAAAATTTACTAACCACAGATTCCAGGGTCTGTGCCCTTTGTTAACTAGGATTTACAATTATTTTATTATAGTTACTGTACAAAGAGTAGTTACTAGAAATATTAGCCTAAGTTAGTCAATGCACTGCGTGAATGCCACGAGCAGACCGGCGACCCGCAAGCAGCACCCGATCACGAGTGTGACACACGTGCCAGCCATCGCTCCCCTCGACCATGTTTGAGGGAGGAGAACGATCCGACACATGATGCCGCCGCAAGAAGGAGCCTTCGATGGCGAGCATGAATGCTTGGGGCATGCGCACAATGCTTATTTCTTATAAATTACAAATACACATTTTTCACGTCCTATGCCAATTTAGTTGCCTTCTCCCGGCCCAAAGCCTCCATCACCGCCACGTTCCGATCTCTGACAGCCATCTGCAGGTTGTCTCCGATGACACAGACGATGCGCGCCGCACGAATCGTCTGATGGCATCATTTTCAATGTCGTCGGCGTAATAGATGAAGGTCCCGGTGTGCCGCGATAGTGCAACGACTGCGTGTGAGACGCTCTCGTGTAGTCTCATTTTCGGCTTTGTTTTTATAACGATTACCGACTCGTACGTTAGTCCCTGAGCTTCGTGAATGGTAAGGGTGCGTGATCCTGAGCCTCCCCCATAACCTTGACTTATGAGGGTCTCCTTTTCTTCCTGTGTATGCACTAAGAAAAGGGTGTTAGGGAGGGTTTTGGATATTTGAGCCCCCTTGAACCTTTTCTGCTCAAGAGACTTAATACGAGGGGCTGAGGAATATATACCTGAGTATATTTCCTTCAACGCATACGCGACATCCATTGGATTTCTGTGTGTGCAGAGTAACTCCTGGGTGATATTTGCAACTAGTGTTGGACGACGGTACCTCATTTCGAAGATTTACATTTTCACTTTATTGAATAAACATAAACATTATTACCTTTCACTGTTAAAATGTTGTATAGGTACGTTTCTAGACGTACGAAGTTCAGGAATAATACCCTTGGCGTTTCTCCCACTAGTATACCTGGCTTTTCTAAGCTTTCCTTTCAAAGTCACCTCAGCGAAAAAGCGACGGCTTTGTGAAATCCATTCTAATCAGGAGGTCTAAAAATAGGTGGCCTTTAGTCAGGGAACCCTCTCTATATCGACTACGATGACGGGGGCACTTTCGAATAAATTAATACAACCTGAACCATGACGGAGCTAAATATTAAGGTGATGAGCTAAAAAAACGTGAACTTTAAACGAATGGATGTGTAATCGAAATCAATTGTTTAAAATTTTAAAACTCTATTAACACACAAATATTTTATATCAGATGAAACATTCGCAGTTTTATAATTCTGGTAAGTCAAATAATATCGTAAAGGTTAATTTTTTAAGCTGTTGTTTTGTATTTATATGTATTTTGTTTATACGATGCCTACCTACGATTTTAAGTAATACTCTAGATTCTAGAGTGTTGCTATAGTATTGCTAGAGTAGTTCTATAGTCTAGAACTTGGGATATTTGTCATTATGAGCAGTTTTCACTATGGAACATCCTTGGGACTTCCATACAAGAAGTTTGTCGGAACTCGATAAACCAAGAATAATTTAAACAAGCGTTTTATTCGTCTTGGTGAGTACTTGTTCAGTAAAAGAACAAGTACTCGCCAAGCCGAAAGTAGATGGATTTGCATCGTTTCGTTACAGGGTTCCAAGGACCACCTTCCAGCTCCACCATCAGACCCTGGTTACCATTGACGGCCCGGTGGCTCAGTGGTTAGTGACCCTAACTTCTGGGTCAAAGAGGCGTGAGTTCGATCCCCACCTAGGGCAAATATTTATGTAATGAACACAAGTGTTTGCTCTATGTCTGGGTTATTTAGTTACTATCTATATAAGTATGTATTTAGTATATGTAGTATATCAGTATCTGGCAGCCATATCACAAGCTTTGCTTAGTTTGGGGTCAGAGGCCGTGTGTAAGATGTCCCAAAAATATTAATTAATATTTATTTATTATTATTGAAAGTTAAACTACTCGTCAAAACGATACAAATGAGCCCAAACTCGATGAGGTTGTGTCGTTTTGTTGCAAAATTCCTTTGGCCACCTTCCAGCTTCATCATCAGATCAGAACCATCTCATCATAATATTGCATTGTCACGCAATTTCACATATATGAAAAATTTCAGGTCAATCGGAAACCGGGAAGTGGATGAAATTTAAGTTGCAAGATTTGATTGCAGACCGACAGACAACGGGACATGTGAAACTAAATCAAAGCTAGTAAAATATGAAACAGATTGAAAAGATGCTCATACCGACGATGGTTTCGTTTTTAAAATCTCCCGCCAATTGTGCTCGCCAATGGCACCGACCTGCGCGCGCACACCTGCGACGCAAGCGCCGCTGCGCTCCGCCGTTGTCACCGCGGTGGCAAAAAAAAGAACTGCTGTTCGTTCGCTTTCGCATTTGAAAATGGTGTGCTTACTTAATGGTGCGTAATTGTGAAAAATCGTAATAATTAGAAAATTCTAAAACTAATAATTGTGTGAAAGACTTAAACGTGGTATCAACTATCCAAGGACATAAAATTGGTGCTACTTCAACGTTTGTCGTTGAGAAACAGGCCGGCCCACAACCGGCGCATGGACAGGTTAGTTTTTTTTTTGGGGAATGTAATTTATGAACTTACTTATTCAAAGTCTATCGCGACACCGACTACTACAACTACACCCTAGATCATAGCTAATGAATTTGCAATCACCTCATTTGATTAATAGTTCTATCTCTATCTGGTATGGGAACTTGGAAAATAGCGCTATCCTTTTCTCTTAGTAGCCTCTTAAGTTACTTGTCTGGACTACTTTGTAGCGTGAAGCGTTCTTTGATAGCGAAGTTAGAAAGACATTTTTAAAGGCACTAAAATCTAGGAAATAACATCGGGTGTAAAAATTTTATTGTAAAAAACAAGCTGGATTGAGCAGAATAATGTATTGTGTCTATAAAACTTTAGAACTTTTTGACACTACTGGTACATTTTAATTTTATTAGGAAGTTTTTATTATCACGGCGTATGATGTCGCAATCCTGTGATGCAAACTACTTAATTTAGTCAACTGTGTGTTAATTTAGTAGTATTTATTGACAACTAGCTGTTTTCTATGTTAATAATGTCTCTAGTTTAGGCCACTACTTCTTGTTCTCGTTAGTTCATATTAAATATTCGTGCATTGGTTGCCTAGAAAAAAGCACCATGGGTGGTAAGGCCGCCAGTTTATAATCATGTTTTGTCTTAAATGTGTACATAGTATTTAATTTTTGCTTTGTGGTCATATATAAAGAGTTTTGTATGTCTGTCAATTGTGTGTGTGGATGTTCTACGCTGCGCCAATTACCTATTATGTGGTCTCGATATGAAAACTTTGCGACCCTAGTCGATTTTTAGGATCCTATTCCCTTTAAAGCCAATACTTAACTACACAATATATAACGCACAAGGGGCATAATTATTATCCTATTCAGATGCGCTCTCACAACTCTGCTACGAAAATTCTACAATATAGTTCCTAAACATGCCGTTTTCGACAGTTTTTTGACAAGATATGTATGCAGAACAACAATATTAAATATATAACAACTTCAGGACAAACAATATTGGGCGAATAAATAGGACATCCTTTGTAGCTCTCCATTTCTGCAAACACTGTCATTTTAAACCACTTTAATCGTAATCAAATCTTAGTTGCCGGAGACGATACGACAATGTGCTGATGTCCCCGCTCTCTCTCTTGCACGCTCGGTTCAGGCAGAACGTGACTTTATCGTGCGCGCAACCGGTGTTAATCCAGTTGTAAGACGTTATCACGTAAAAATAATATATTTTAATATACTCTATCTAATTTGATGGTTTTAATACCTAACTGATTAGTTAAGATACGTGTCCAGTTTAAGGGTGTTTCACTTCACTATCACTACATAGTATAAAACAAAGTCGCTTTCCTATCTGCCTGTCCCTATGTATGCTTATATCTTTAAAACTACGCAACGGATTTTAATGCGGCTTTTTTTAATAGATAGAGTGCTTCTAGAGATTCGCGTTATACCCGGTCAACTACAATAACTGCAAAAAACTAATCACGGAAGTCCTTCACAATATGTCGTACGATAATACGGAAAAAATGTTGTTTATAGTGAAATGAGATGAAAATGCATTCATTAACTTTCATATTATTATAGGTTTACAAATTTCGCGTGCAATTTTCAAATATTAGGTAGACATATAATTTATAGCTTAGTCTTCAATTTTCTAGTAATGGATAAAACATTAGGTAGGTTTTTAGGTATTGTCGGATATATTGTTTATGTTACTAAGTACGTCACACGATTGCACTGTAATCAGTTTTAGAAGTATTTTACTTAGTTTTAGGTAGCAAATATTTATTTCAATTATATATGTTTTGCATTTTTTGCTCTTTTTCAGCCTGAAACACAGGTTTAACCTAGTTCAGACAATTGTGTGTGTGTATTATTTATTAAATGTTTATGCTTTTTACGTGTAATTTTGACATTGATGGTTTAAATATATATTTTTTTATAGAGAAATTTTATATGTATAATACACCTGTGCAAAGCCGGGGCGGGTCGCTAGTTATAAAATAAAATAAAGTTGCTGGCATTTTAGCTAAAGTAAAATGCTCGTTTGTAATTAACCTTAATCTACTATTATTAAAGAATAATAAACTACAAAATTGTAAAATAATGTCGTGTACACACCGAGGCACCGTTGAGCCGGCCGGGCAATATTTCGTCCGTGCCGTGTAAGCAGTATATTTCGTCCGGGCGCGCCATAAATTCATTACGTGACGTTTCCGTAAGAACCTGATTTTCAGGTGCTACACCTTTATTTCGCTTATTTTGTAGCGTTTTTATATGTACTTAGTAATATTTAGTTGTAGTTTATTGTTGCGCTGAACAAAGCTTGGTAAGAAAAGAAAGGCTTCAACTGAACACATATTAATAAATACTAAACAATATCGCAAATCATTATTATGTTGTCAATAATTTTGGTTCGGGGTTCGTGATTTTCGCACATTTTTATTAAAGTATAGCACAGGTTTGGTTAGGTTGAATGCTATGCGAGACGAGCCCGCGTGCTAGTGCTCCAACCTTGAAAAAGATCGCCAAATGCGATCGAAACTATAGTAGCAGTTATCTACTACAATTAAGCGTGAGTAACACCTGTGCTATACTTTAAAATTTTCACTTTGCCACAAATTTAATGGTTATTTAAATTGATCGTTATTTATTTTTCATACATTATTATCATTATACATTATTATTATATAAATAAGCCGTGGTGGCCTAGAGGTAGTGACACCCGCCTTGCAATCGTGAGGTCGTGGGTCCAAATCCCGGTCCGGAACTCCGGAAAATACGGAATTTCACACCACTGGCTTTTCGGTGAAGGAAAACATCGTGAAGCAACCTGCATACTTCCGTAGAAGAAATTCGATGGCGTATGCGAATCCACCAACCCGCACTGGGCCAGCGTGGTGGATATGGCCCAATCACCCTTCGTGGGTAGGCCTAAGTCCTGCAGTGGACTATTAAAAGGCTGATACAGTACAGTACATTATTATCGTAGTCAAAATTAGTTTAAACTTCGCATGCGCGGATACTCGAAAATAGACTTTATTTCTTATCTTTTAGATCAATTCTAAAAGGTGTATATGAAGATGTGATCTATCTATAGTGAGCAACAAACAAGTAAGCTGAAATAAACCAATTTGATAAAAGTAAGTTCAAATAGGCTGGGAGGCCAGCCCTGGTGTCCAAGATTTCAAGCCACCTGGAAGGCTTGAGGCCTTTGATATGATTAAACGGTTAAAACAACCGGACTTACAATCTAACGTGTCATCCGAGTGACGGTAGCGTTCAGTTACAAATTTAATGAATGAGATGGTTTTAGATTATTACACTTTCTATGCTATGAAAAGTTTTTGGAGTGAATTAACAAACTAAGTTTAAACTTATACTATAAAGGCATAAACAACTTGCACTATGGACAACACTAAACACAGCGTTTTAGCGCTTTCGGCAAGTGTCGAAGAAATTATCAACTAGACTAGTCTCTAAATATATATATCCTATCCACAGAAACCTAGAGATGCCTTTTCTTCAGCTGCTGAAGGACTACCTTACAGTACCTACACTTAAATTAAGCAAAAATCAAACACCGCAATTAAATACTAGCGTTACTACAAAAAGGAACTCTATAATTACGGTTTAAAGCCGATTTTTGAAAAATCGCACCTTGGTTCCCAGAGGAACCGGTAGCTGCTTAGTGAAGATTAGTCTTGGGTCAACCAGGAACCGGGAGCGTCCAAGTGGATAGTAATACAATTATTTCCACAAATCAATATTTCCTGTCGTCCGTGCATCATCATCATCATCTTGCACGTGGACAAATTTTACAGGAGGAACAAGAATCTAATTTAGTTACGATATCTGCAACAAATGGCGTTAAAAATAGGTTTTAATTTATTTATTGTCAGACGGTCATGGACGATATCTATGTTTATGCGCTCTGTTACGGCCCGGGTTTTAGGGCTGTATGGCTTACTCAGTATCCCTGGATCAGCATTATAGTCCTAGGCTTGGGAATGGGAACGTCGGAGAGCCAGTCCTCTTTGAACCTCAGACCCGGCCGGTTGACTAAGGGCTATTTTCTTCTGCTTCCGCTTTAAATTAATTTTAAAAAGGGAAATAAAACCCTTTCGGTAATTCGGCTATTTTTTTTAAAAGGCTTTCCACCGCACAACATCTCACACAATACTGTTAGGTATAGGTAAACGGTAAAATGTGCATTTTGCTATAAGAAATATTTTTATTAAGTCCCGCCCGTCAGATAATCAAAAGGTCTCTCTAGATCTCTATGTTTTAGTACTTGCACCAACAACGTCCAAGAAATTACCAACTCTTCTATTTTCAAAAATATATCCTACCTGTACCTTAAAGATAAAGTTCGCAAACTTTTTACTAGTGTTTGGAAGTTATGAAATGTAGAAAGGGTTAAGTTTTCGAGACCTAAAGCTATGAGTGCTGACAACGGGGCAAGTTTACTGCAACGACAAGATAAAACTTTATATCTGCTTTACAGCTACCATCGGGATTTTACAGCCCTTGGGTAACTATGTAGTGCTTTATGATAATGGTATTGAGATTAAAAGGTTAAGGCTACTAAAATACTTACTGTAGAGTATGAAACTATGTAATCCGTCGTGGGAATAGGTAGTCACTACAGTTTAGAGTAAAAGAATTAAACAAATTATTTGAAAAACGATTTTTTATGATCTTAATTTCAGCACTTAAGTACCTACATAAAACGCATTTAACAATTACACACAATTAACAGTTAAAAATCACTGAATGTAACGAACCCAACTGCATTTTTAACTCTCTCAAAACAGTTAATGGGTTTTGTGCGGTTTTTAGCTAAGTTCACAGCAAACAAAAACTCTGGTTCGGCCTGAAAAAAAAAATTAAAAACACACGTTTGAGAATTTCACGTCAATATGCTAGTTAAAATTAGTATTGTTCCTAATTTAGCCTCACTACAATAATACACTAACTACAACTTTACACGTGAGATATCTGGCCCAAATAGCGCGGGTGTTCGCAACAAAATCAAAGCTCTGCCTAAAGTAAACCAAGCGTTTTAGTTCGGAATAAATTAATTAAAGGCAGTATCGCCTCACGAGGCTTAATCAAGCGAAATAGGTTAGACACTAGCAGTAGGCCAACTTTACTTATTTTGATGTGGTGTAACCAACCAAAGTTACCGAAATAGCCCAGCGGATTAGCAAATTAAAGTGGCAGTGGGCAGGACACATATTTCGAAGAATGGATGGCCGATGAGGCCGTAAAGTTCTCGAACGGAGACCACGGACCAGCAAGCGCTGCATAGGACGTCCACCGACTAGGTGGACTGACGACATAACAAAGATCGCAGGAACGCGCTGGATGCCGATGGCTTCCAACCGGCCTTATTGGAAATCCATTTTTTGTTAAATTAATTTCAGTACATGTTAAAAATACATAAACATAAATTGTACCTAAAAATAGGTTTGTACAGGCACAAGATTCACCTCCACGTACAATTAAAATAATTCTAGAAACAGAAACATTGTAGTAAAGCATGAATGTAAACATAACCTTTGATAAATTGGTGCAGTTGGGTTGAAGGCCTATGTCCAGCAGTGAACGTCCTACGGCTGACAGATTATAAATAGACAAACAGAAGGAGATTCTACCTTCAAAGGTTATAAGTCCGACCCATTACGCTATAAACGACGCGACGGCATTGGACTCATCCATCATTATACAAATTTTTACTAAAGAATCAGAACTGAAATCATTCTGTTAACATTGAATGGGGTATAAAACCTTGTATATGTATGTGTGTAGCACATAAAGTAGTAGACATAATTATGTCATAGGTATTTGTGAATTAGCTTTAAATCAACAGTGGTTGAAAAGAATGAGTTTATCTGTCTATCTATGCACAGTATTACTAAGACGATATACCTAATAGTCATCACTACATAGTTTAAAAACAAAGTCGCTTCCCTGTCTACAGACTTCTAATCAGTTAGCATCCTTTCAGGGGCTTATTTTGTACATCAAAACTAACAACTTTTGTTCTACGACTTTTGTCAAAACTCAAATAAAAAATCAGCTTTTGCATACATTTTGTCACTGGTAAACGATATTTTTCTATGGAACAACAATTTTTTTAGAGTTTTGACAAAAGTCGTAAAACTAAAGTTGTTAGTTTTGATGCACAGAATAAGCCCATATAAGGATGCCAATTGATTAGAAATTTTCCTGTATATTCTTATATCTTTAAAACTATATCCGCAACGGATTTTGATGCGGTTTTTAATAGATAGAGTGATTTAAGAGAAATGCTTATATTTGTATAATACATCTGTGCGACGCCGGGGCGGGTCGCTAGTAATTAATAATTTTATCAATCAATTTTGATAATATTTGGCAAATTTTTAAATCCCAACATGGTTTGCATAAACGAAATCGATCAAGAGATTGTCGAGATTTACCTAGGCTTATGAAGGTTTCGCTTGGCTTATGGGAGCAGATGCGAGGTCTACTGTTCGGGGAACTACTAGTACGATTATTTCATTAAAACTCACGTGAGAATTCATTGTACTAAAGAAAACACCGGTTTTTACTCACGTATAATATCGCGGCCGGGCCGCTGGGAACCCGACCGGTTTCAGAGTAATTCTGGCGCACGCGCACTGCGTCAGTCGACGGGAGCGCGCGTATTCCCTGATGAAGGAGTACTAATTACTCTGAAACCGGTCGGGTTCCCAGCGGTCCGGCCGCGATATTATACGTGAGTAAAAACCGGTGTTTTCTTTAGTATAGTACGATTATTTTAATATTTGTAACACAATCTTAACACATTTTTTGATTGAAAGTTTAGTAATCCTAATTTCCTTAGTTACACTACTGCGTAGCTTTCTACGTTGTGGCTTTACTAAACATTAGTCGAGCTGATGTTTACTAAATGAGCTTACTGTACTGCTTCAATTTTCAAGCCATTTCGCGCGTAATTTTAATGGTTTCTACTAAAATATTTTCGACGCTCAAATAAATTTCAAAAATATGGTACGAATCCTAGAATTGAGTGGTTTTATATCGAGAATGGTTGGTATAAGGTGGCGTGAATTTATTTTAATTCTGTAGCTTTTTAACAAGCTCCAATATTTTTTGGACACATTGTGCTCTACTATAAAAAAACTTGACATTATTATTAACAACTTTTCTAATAAATAAGACACAAAGCACTAACAAGACACTAACAAGAGTCGAGACTTCATAATAAGTAAGCCAAGAAAAGCGAGGTTTATGTACACAAATATGTAGGTACTATTTATTCAATATTCTTACGTATTATACGCAAATTATACGTCTTTGAATATCATCTGCGAGCGTATGCGGATTGCTTCGCGATGTTTTCCTTCACCAAAAAGACACTTAACCAGAAAAACAACACAATGAGGTAGTAGGCTGGTACTGAATTAATTAAAAGTATTCGGATTAGTGAATTCTGCAATTAATAAATTAAAATTGGCTAATCAAGTTCCGAGATATAAGCTTGTAAAGATTTTGGTAGGAAAAAAGAGGGGATGCCTTGTCTCTTTCCTACAAAGCATAGTACGGCGAATGTATGACACGGGCAGTGGCGTTATGACGCCTACCATAGTGATGAATGATCATGAAAAATGATCGCTCGTAAACCGACTTTACAGACGACCAATTCTTTTCGTTACGCTTTAAACCAGCCAAAACATTATTTACAGAAACATTCATGCCTTTCAGAAACCTTTTCTGCAAATACTGCAAGTACTTTTTAAGCCGAAAGAGTTAAAAGGAACGCCGATCGCAGCCGCGAGTTCGCGCCGAGAGTTTGCACAAAGCAAAGCAATTCGGGAAAGTTTCGAACAAAGCAAACGAAACAACAGCGTTATTACTCAACAGCTGTGGCTTTTATACAATTTCTTTGATAATACGACGGGGGGACTAGTATCAAACTGAATGTTAACATATTATTGTACAGGGCTATAAAGTAGTGGGTATTTTGCCCTGATGCCGGGGCAGTAGAATACGGCATCGGTATCCCCTGCCTTTAGTAAGAGCCTACTAAAAGGGGACTCCTGGGCTCGTGGGTGGTCAGAGTTGGGGCTCTGGCCATCCACTCAAGCGGGCCCGAGAAGGACAACGTGTGTGTGGCAACGCTGTCGTACAGGACCGTACAAGCCTGGTCTACTACCAGGCGAGTAGACACACGAAGTGCCGGGAGCACCGGTGCATTCTTTTTGGAGATCCCGGAGCTCCCAAGAAGACACATAAGCTGGCTATCGAGGGGTTTTAGTGGGTACAACCCCACATAACCCGACTGCACCCCAAAGCGGTCGGGAATCTTTGGAAGTTTTAGGTGTAGTGGTAAAATCAGTCAGCATCTAGAAGGTATATTCTGCATCGAAACAAACGTCTTTTGTTTTGTTTGCAGGTCAGTACGATTGCTAGTGCCTACAGGGATTTTCAGCGGAGTAAATAGTCATCATAATGAACATCTTTCATAATGAGGTCAACCGCGAAATTGCGAAAAAATATCAGCTGTTCTACACATTTTATCGAGAGTTAATACACATTTTGTTCGGAACGGTTAATTTTTTTAAGTGAAAGCTTCTTACGCGGCGTAGTTTACTCTTTAGGATGGGTAATTTTTTTAAAATTCGTGTCAGTACACGCGTAAATGACCACACATTCGTAAGACGGATGGAGAGTAGAACGTCGGCGCGGCGTAATATCCCCCTCTCATTCTACCGCGCGGCGAAAATGTATGCTTGATCCTGCTGTCGCGAGTGTGCGTGTGAGATATTGTATTTTACCACTTATATTATAGTACTTTAAAACTGATAAATAAAGCAATTCGTGCGAAATTATTCCCTAACCATTCCGCAATATTAAAAAAACGCACAAGGTTAATAATTATTCAAGTTTTCACTTCTACCGGCACTCTTTGAGGACAACCCGTTTTTATGCGATTTGGAAATTGGTGCCATTAATAGTATTCATTATTTTTAACAATGATTATATACAGATACACCTCTAAAAATGTTTACACATTGGAAAGCAATATTTTATAAACACACCACTGGCTTTTTGGTGAAGGAAAACATCGTGAGGCAACCTGCATACGTCCGTAGGAGAAATTCGATGGCGTATGTGAATCAACCAACACTGGATATGGCCCAATTACCCTTCGTGGGTAGGCCTACGTCCTGCAGTGGACTATAAAAATAGGCTGGTACAGTACTGTATAAACAAGACTATTTTCAATTTGTAGCACAGCACAGTTCAAAAAAATGTTTACACATTGGAAAGCAATACTGTATAAACAAGACTATTTTCAACCTATAGCACAGCACAGTTCAACAATAAGTATGAGGATAAATTTAATATTCTAAAGAAAAGTTTACAATTCAACATTTCCGGAAGAAAATATGATTCAAAGTTGTGAAATACCATAATATCCCAACACAAGTTCACAAACAGCATTTCATTACACCGACGTTCCAATTGCATAAAATCTCTTCAGACTGCAACGAAGACATTCCTTGGCAAATTTAATAAACACCTTAGACTTGGACACTGACACAGTATTCTATATAACAACAAAAATAGTATTTAACTGAAATTTAAATTAGACCTAAAGTAGTAAAAATAAAATTTAGATAAGTAACATCAGTAAGTAAATTGACATAATTTGTCGTTATTATAGGAGAAGACGCACGAAGACGAAGACGGATCCCGTAGTACAGCCCCTGGTAGTTCGGGAATCAGAGGCTTCAATAATTTTTCTGTACCTTATTTATGTCAATAAAACTTTTTGATTGATTGATTGAATTTCAAGAAAAACTATACTACGTTTGTTAGGCTTTTTGACCGACGAAGCGAAGAAGGTACTACTCAATTCGACGCGTATATTTTTTATGTATACGCATAACTTTTTACGTAGTAGTCCGATTTCGATAATCTTTTTTTTATTGGAAAGGATATACTTCGAAATTGGTTCCTTTTAAATGTTATTGAAATCGGCTGAGCCATTTTTGATGTGTAAAATGTTACTACCGATCCGTGCGAAATATTCGCGAATTCTGGATACGGTTGAAGTCGGTCATGCTATTTTTTTGCAACAAATAATTATCTATTATTTATTTGTTTGTAGGCGAGCAGTGCATACTGACGTGCCTTTACAGATTTCTTCGTCATGCAGAGTCGAATAATTGGTACCTAATCGTATTTTTTTTTTATTTCAAATAGGTTTGCGTTTGACTACACACTGCCTGATGTTATGCAGATATGCAGTCTAGGATGTAGCACGCTTACCTAGAAGCTACCTATTTACTCGAGACACCCACGTTATACTTTAACGGTCTTTCCGTCAAAGTACTCAGGCAAAGCGCTCCACATTCTGGCAGTTCGAAAGGAATGTGGACTCAAAACACTTGGTTCTAACGCGTGGGATGTCCACCATAAAAGGGTGGCGCTTTGGTCGCGTCTGTCTAGCCGTACGATAGAATAAAGGGGCAGGTGGGACCAGATTGTGCAACTCCTGGGCGCACTCATTTATCTGTCAAGGATTTTTTTCCTTCTTTATCCAAAGGTCCAGGCTTTTCTTAAATGCGTTTATAGTCCTTGCTGAGATTTCATCCTAAGGCAACCTGTTCCAATTAAAGACTGTTGCAGAGAGATGTGGTGTGCAGTGTTAGTTTGTGATGGTGTAGGCTGTAAAAGGATTTCTGGCATCTGCTTTCACGCATGTTTTTCTTCAGGGTGTACCTGTACATTTAATGAATATCAGGCAGATTATAGAAGGCATGGAGAATTTAGAAGGTCTCGATCAGGTCTTTACGCAATCGCCGTTCTTCATGGGTTGTGAGACCAAGAGCTTTTAACCTCTCTAAGGTTTTGAGGCGCAGAGCATATGGTATCCTGGTATATTACCGCAAAAAGCTATGTTTTTAGACTTGCGCAGATCATATTTTAGTGAGTAAAATACTCGTATCGCCCAGTGAGCTGCTCTGTACGGTTTCATGTGCAATGTTATTCTTTATATAAATAGTGTTTTTACTATCTACTATAGACTTCATAAGCTGTCCCTCTGCTGAGATAGCTTCGTATTCATGATATGAGCTACGCTGTTAGTGCATCATACAGGCTAAATGCGGAGTATAGAGCTGGTAGTCTACATTACCGTTGAAAATGTGAAAAAAACATTTTATTCATGGTTTTAAACTAGAAACCATAGGTGACTTCTTGCGTTCAATTTTACTAAAAGCTTTGAGTACCACGTAGATTTCATTTTAAGGTATACTTTTTGATAAGAAGTCTCTGAAGCAAGTTTGCTGTTTGCTTTGTTTTTTTCAACACAACGAGATGTACACTCGCTTTTTAAGGTGACGCATTGATGAACTATTGTTTCTCAAAAATCGAGTACCGCGCCCTTTCAGTCGGATCGGTCCCGCTCGACAGGATCGCGCCAGAGCGGCGGGCGGCAGTGATCGAGTCTTTAATTAATTACTCATAATGTACACATTAAAAAAATAACTTCTCGGTCTGTAAAATAGAAACGTGATCTAGCTATTTTATTCGTAAAAAATAATGGGGTGTTGTCGCTGATAATTCTGAGCATTCGAATTATTAAAGTTTTTTTTTTGGTGAGAAATTTGTAAGTTTTTTTTAATAAAGCCTGATCTTTTTCAAAACTTTGTCCAGTTCAATAATTTTTTCAAGGTTTTCATTATCTATGATATTTTTTAAATTTGAATTAATATCATTCGTCCTCTCACATCGCTCATTCAAAAGTACTCGTTTTCCTGTTTCTCGGCCCGATGCCTGGTCTTAAGCGTTACAAGTACAGTGTAAGTACAATTATTTCCCTTGACAAGTTTACACCACCTAGAATTTAAACCGATACTAGAGCAATACCCTGCGTAGCACAGCACTTGTCGCTCATGATTCTGAAGTTCTCTTATGTTGTCTAGAAATTTCGCTGATAATATTAGCTTTCAAATCGAATTAATGCTTACAAACTGGAAAAGGAGACGTCCACAAGTGGCATATTATTCAGAGAAAAATCTAACCAAGGTTATTATAATGTATCGTTTGAAAGCTTGCTTTATGTATGGGCTTCTCAAAAATAGGTATTTTATTTATATTTTTCAATCCCTCCATTTTTTTAATGATAAAAATACATTTTATGTAAATAAAAATACAGCTTTCTATTTTTTTCTAGTTTAGCTATAATAATGTGCTTTTATCGTTCTTTTACTTGCATTTTTACCTGAATCTTCCACATTAATCTCTTATTTTGCTAAAATTATAAGAAACTAGTGTGGCTAACTAACTTAGAACTATACTAAAAAAATGTGGGTAATAGTCTCTAATGTGGTATCGCGTTAAGAGCAGAGCTCGTTGGGCGAAGTACCTATAATAATAATCAAAAATCAAACCACGGCACTCGTTACATCTCGAGAAAGTAGGTACATGTTTTTCTGAGTCTATTACATCAGTTAAAAACAAAACGACTGAAAACTTGACACTATTTTGTTTTTTTTTTTGGATTTTTTAATATATTTGACAGAATAAGTAGATTATATCAACTCTTATTAAGTAACCTTTAAGTGATTGTTATAAAGCATTTTGTAGACAAAATTACCTAAAACTAGTTTCTTACAATTTACAATATGTCTAGAAAATCCATACACAGTGTAACTAATTAGTAAAAATGCTTTATAACAATCACTTAAAGGTTACTTAATCAGAGTTGATATAATCTACTTATTCTGTCAAATATATTAAAAAATCCAAAAAAAAAAACAAAATTAATGTCAAGTTTTCAGTCGTTTTGTTTTTAACTGATGTAATCAAGATGTAATAGACTCAGAAAAACATGTACCTACTTTCTCGAGATGTAACGAGTGCTGTGGTTTGATTTTTTGATTATTATTATAGGTACTTCGCCCAACGAGCTCTGCTCTTAACGCGATACCACATTAGAGACTATTACCCACATTTTATTAGTATAGTTCTAAAGAAGTTCTTCAAAATTCAGTCACTGTTTTCCACCGTAGCACTACTATGCAAATCTAAAGGAATTCTTTTAATAGTTCATCTGAAACTTCGTTTGAGAGAGCCGGGACTCCGCGCAACTATATCAGCCTGCATTTTCTTAATAATCCAGCTACATTTTATAAGTGCTTAGTGCAAGTAATAAGATTCAAGGACTAAGTAAAGATTTCTGATTTTATACCTCGGAAGTTTTTTATCGATTGCTTATTAATAAGTTCTGCGTGCTACGGATATGACTATGCTCGGAGTCTCTCTGTGGAATGGAGTAACAGGAAACTCGTAATAATTTAGCATGAAGAGAGTTAAAACTAAGGCGCATAGAGATAGTTGAAGTAGCAATGGGCAGGGCATAAATCTCATAGATCGCATCATCAAGAAACCCAATCAACCGCTCTATAATTTGATATTTTCTAGATCCAAAAATAAAGACTATAGAAACAAGACAGAAATATTTTATTGTAATCAATTTAAATATGATTTTAGAGTTTTAATTTGGTAATAATAATTTGATTTAACTTAGGTAATAATAATAAATAAAGCTGCCAGTAACGTTGCACGCCTTGCATAGGCAAGTTTGTATTGAGTCATTATTATATTATATCTACCACCTTAGTAACATGCAAACTGCAATAAAAATTTTGACTTTGACTTTGATGAAACCAGTATTTTAGTTAGTCTCTGTCTTCATACTATAACGTGCACAATGAAAAATATTGATCATACTGTACTGTACCGGCTTTTTCAACACAGAACATAGGCTTATTACATACATAGGTATGGATATTAGAAAATTATTATGATAACGTGATATTTTTTTCAATACCTACAACAAATAACAAACAACACTTTATTAGACAACCACATGACATAAAAAAAAACAGATTATAAGGACAAAAACAAATAAGTCTCTAATTGGCGGCCTTATCGCTTTACACCTACAACTTACACCCTACAATACATACATACAACCTACAGCTTATCCTTATAAATCGTCAAAATATGAATAAGGTACCTTACGACTACAATTACAGGTACTTGCTCTTTTAACCTGTTTATAACTCCGAATAAACGAGCTCCCAAAACATTTACTTAGTAGTTCTAGAGTTCGAATCCCAGACTATTACTTAAGCCTGTGTACCAGGTCCAAGCTTAAAATATGTACCCACCACAGATCTTATTAGACGCAATATGTCGTCTATCATTTCGATCAATCAAGTTTCTAACTTCACACGAAACTCTCTACTTAAAATCACAACTATGGGTAACGCCAACAGTCACACAAAAATTTACCAACTCCCAGAACACATCAAATCACTTAAATACCTATATCCATCCATCCATCAGCCAAAGGACGTCCACTGCTGGACATAGGCCTCCCCTATGGATCTCCAATAAGACCGGTTGGATGCGGCTTGCATCCAGCGCGATCCTGCGGTCTTAATGAGGTCATCCGTCCACTTTGTAGGTCTCCACTCGAGAACTTTTCGACTCTACCGGTCAGTCATCAGTCCTCCGCGCTATGCTATGCCCATTGCCATTTCAACTTGCTAATCCGTTGGGCTATGTCGGTAACTTTGGTTCTTCTACGGATCTCCTCATTCCTGATTCGATCCCGCAGAGAGACTCCGAGCCTAGCCCTCTCCATAGCTCGTTGGGCTACTTGGAGCTTACTAATAAGGCCCATAGTGAGAGACCACGTTTCTGTGCCATAAGTCATCACTGGCAATACCTATATAATATAATCAAAATATGGACATGTATTCTGCAATGCAATGAATTGTTATTATCTGTAATTACAGTGTTTACTTATTTTATACTCGCCCGTCATGGCTTTTCCCGGTTTGTTCATTCGTTTCAGCCATAGCTGGATCCACTGCTGGACATAGGAACTTTGGTTCTTCTACGGATCTCCTCATTCCTGATTCGATCCCGCAGAGAGATTCCGAGCATAGCCCTCTCCATAGCTCGTTGGGCTACTTGGATCTTACTAGTAAGGCTCATAGTGAAAGATCACGTTTCTGTGCCATTAGTCACAACTGGCAACACACACTGGTCGAAAACTTCCGACTAGAGGCACTGAGGTATGTCGCACGAGAAGACGTTACGCAATTTTCCGAACGCTGCCCAGCCGAGTTGGATTCAGCGATTGGCCACTTTCTTGAAGTCGGACCTACCTAACTGGACTACTTGTCCTTGGTAGACGTACGAGTCAACGACTTCAAGAACCGTGTTCCCAACTGAAATAGGGGTGGGTACAACATGGGAATTACACATGACCTTTGCCTTGTCCATGTTCATTTTAAGACCCACCTATTGAGATACTTGATTTATGTCTTTTTGCCTCTTTTTATTTGCCCGGATACGGGTGAGTTATAGCTAGAAACCTTCCAGAAGAAATATTCTAAAAGATAGTGGAAACCGCATTGCTATTTGTTTTCTAGTTTGGAAGATATAAGCGAATACACCGACAGACACACACATATAGCGGTTTTGTTTTATACTATGTAGTGAACAAGATAATTTTTTGCAAAAATTAGCATGACCGACTTCACCCGTGTACAGAATCATTACATAGTATAAAACAAAGTCGCTTTCCGCTGTCTGTCCCCATGTATGCTATCTTTAAAACTACGCAACGGATTTTGATGCAGTTTGTTTTAATAGATAGAGTAATTGAAGAGAAATATACATAATTTACCTGTGCGAAGCCGGGGCGCATCGCTAAAACGCAAATATCCGTGCATACACGGATCGATGTAACATTTTTTACATCATTGTTGATTTATCAAAAATGGCTCAGCCAATTTCGATAAAATTTAAATGGCACCAATTTCGAAGTATATTCTTTCCAATAAAAAAAATTATATATATATAATATATACGCGTCGAATTGTATACCTCCTCCGGTGGTTCGTCGGTCAAAAACGAGTCATTTTATTTGAGACTGTCTCTGATAAAATGGCAACGTAGGTATGCTATTCCATGCGTGTATTTAAGCTTAATAAAAATTATCCAAAACTCTGCCTAACTTATTGGTACAATATAACAATGCCTTGCGTATATTACTGAAACTGCCAAGATTCTGCAGTGATTCCGGAATGTTCACGGAACGAAGACCGGTTTCGCAGCGCTGATGCGGCAAAGATCAGCGAACACACGCGAGAGATTCCACCGCTTAGAGAATACTGTGCTCGCCACGATGATGCAAGTAAATGGACCCATTCCTATGAGATGGAACTAGCTTTTACATTTTATTTTATTTTATTATTTTACTATTGTAAATATGGATTTTTTTATTCTGGAGTAAGTTATATTATATTATTTATTTGATCCGTTTTTATTGCAGTTTAAAATTGTAGATTACTGATTGTGTCTATGCATTTTGCGGTACCTACGAGTATATGAGTATCTCACTCATATAAGTAACGTGTTTTGCGCAATCATTTGGAGTAAACGCTTTTCCATAAATCTCTATGGTACCGCCTGCTTCATAACCAGATTATTTCATTACGAGGCAGGTGTTGAAATTCGACAAACAACTTCAGAAAATCCCTTCGGAAGTTTATTTTCGTGTTGTTGAATTAATTCAGGGCTTATTGATACCAACTTGGGGGTTGGGGGTTGTGGCCAAAGCTTTTAACGCCTCTTTGTATTGCTTTACAAGTTTTAGAGTTTTTGGTACACGTGGGAAGAATTCACAGCTTTTAGAGTAAGTTTTTAAGTAGAGGCCGGGTGACTAGCCCTAGTATTATAATTTTTAAGCTGCCTAAAGGCCTCTGACATGGCCAACCGGATAATAGAACTGAGACCTATAATTTAACGGCCTCCCGACCGCCTAAGCAATAGCAATCGTAATAGTAATCGTTTATGACTTAATTTTAGTCATTTTATACCGCCTATGTGACGTTAGCCATCAAAGTTGTTCATTCAACGATTGCTTTCGCAATCCGCGCAAAGCAATTGGCTAACGTCACATAGGCGGTGCCAAATGACTAAAATGAAGTCATAAACGATTGCTATTGCTTAGGCGGTCGGGGGGCGGGTCATCCAAGCCACAGTAGAGCTCTGTAAATATATGCCACCAGCGCGGCAGCGGTCACTTAACTTTGGTGATTCGATGCTGGTTAAAAATGTCTGTTGAAGGATTTTTTATATATTTTATCAGCTATTATTTTTCTCTAATTACTCATTGGCTCCTGCTGTGAATAACTTCGTATAGACTAAAATCTCACACATAGGTAAGTTTTTTAGACAGCCGGGTTAATAATTATTTTTTGCAAAAAATAGCATGACCGACTTCACCCGTGTACAGAATTCGCGAATATTTTGCACGGTCGATGTAGCATTTTTCACATTATTGTTGGTTTATCAAAAATAGCTCAGCTGATTTCGATAAAATTTAAATAGGACCAATTTCGAAATACACTCTTTCCAATAAAAAATAATTATTGAAATCGGACTACTATGAAAAAAGTTATGCGGGATTATATATAAAAAAATATAAGCGTCGAATTGAGTACCTCATCCGGTGGTTCGTCGGTCAAAAATACAGTTAATTTGAATTTTTTTAGGGGCAGGCTTAGATGAATAAATACTAGCATTTGTTCAATTTATGGTGCAAGCTAGTCAGTTCACGTCTTACGACGCTACAACTACGGCTACTAATCCACAATATTACAGAACTTTGTTTACAACATAACACAGAGATTACAAGGTAACTACGTAACAAATACTTTAACCCGCCCCGTGTTACTATTACAAAGCTAGCAGTAATCTTGTTTATTATGTTGATACTATCCTAGTTAATACGTTCTGCGTATTCCTGGGGTAAAATAAGCCTGTATTAAAATCCTTAAGCATCATAATGCTATCGTAGAAAACACCTCCTACAAAACAGTTATATAAATGAAAAGGCAAACATTCTTGCATTTTTTTGTGAAATACCTTTATTAGATACTTTAATTTACTTTTTTGACCGACGAACCACCGAAGGAGGTATACAATTCGATGCGTATATATTTTTTTATGTATAACCACGCATAGCTTTTTTCATAGTGGTCCGATTTCAGTAACTCTTTTTTTTATTGGAAAGAGTATACTTTGGAATTGGTCCCATTTAAATTTTATCGAAATCGGCTGAGCCATTTTTTATAAATCAACAATAATGTTAAAAATGCTACATTGATCCGTGCGAAATATTCGCGAATTCTGTACACGGGTGAAGTCAGTCATGCTAATTTTTGCAAAAAATAATCTTGTTGTGTTTAATAAAAACGCAAGCAAAGCTCAACGAGTAGTTTCTTACATGGGATTTCTTACTTCCATTATTTTAGAAATGAAAAAGCAAAGTCATTGTGGTCTAGTAGTAGTAACACCTACCTTACAATCGTGAGCTCGAGGGTTCAAGTCCCGCATTAATACCATTGAAGTTTCTATTGAAGTGAAGAACTGATTGGAGTTATTTGGAACTTATGTGCGGAATTTCACACCACTGAAGGAAAACATATTGAAGCAACCTGCGTACGTCCGTAGAAGAAATTAGATTGTGTATTTGAATCCACCAATCTGCACTGAGCCAGCGTAGTGGATATGGTACAATCATCCGTGGGTCCAGCAGTGGACTATTAAAAAAGGCTGGTACATAAATTAGAAACTCCATTTATACGATTCAATGAACACAGCCGGTCATTATAATAAGTACCTAGTACTTAGAAATATCCCCTTCAGTTCATCGTGAAAAGAGAAACTTTCGCTCATCTAAAAATAATAAACAAACTCAAAGTCGGCTTTTGCATTTCCACGTTTATGTCGATGCAAAAATTCCCTTTTGCAGCTTAAAATGCGCTCGCTTTGTGATTTCAAAAACAATGGGCCCTCTCTGTCGTGGATAATAAGAATTTTAAAAGCATGAAGCTCTATTGATAAACGTCCTAATGGCTTTGAGTTTAGGGTTGTAATTAAAGGACATGTCCACAAAATGTATGGAGGCTGGTATAATAATAATCAAAAATTCTAACCACACCACTCGTTACATTTCGATAAATTTCATATTTTTCTGAGTCTATTACATTAATTAAAACCAAAAAAGAGACCTCCGTTTTTTTTAAATTAATTTTGAATCTATGGGGATAAATTAATATATTTGGCTCAATAAGTAGTTTATCTCTAGCAACCTGGTTAAATAACCTCCATTATTGTTAAATGGAAGCATTTTTATCAATTAGACCTGTGTCTAATATTGATTGTCTAAGTGATTTTTAAGTGTTTTTTGTCACATTGTACCTATTAACTGGTCACACTGGTAGGTTATAATTTTTAATTTTAGCAAATTAAGAAATGTATGTGGAAGAATAAGATACGAATGCATATAAAATATCGATATAAGCACTTATTATTGCTAAACTAGGAAAAATACAAAGCTGTATTATTATTTTTCATTCGTTATATTTTTCTCATTTAAAAAAAAATGGAGGGATTAAATAATCAAAATTAAATATTTTTGAAAAGCCCATATATCAGGCTTTCAAATGATGCTTAAATCATCTTGGTACGATTTTTCTCTGAATAATATACCACTTGTGGACGTAACCTTTTGGTGAAATTTCATGAAAGGCAGATTTGGTAGAATAAAACGTCAAAAAGAGTAGAGGTAAACCATGTACCGGTACCATGGTACCGGCTTCAACAAGCTGCTGGCCTTCCTCGGGGGCATCGGTTGGCTCAACTAGGCACCCAACTCACGCACAAAGGGCTGCCCTCTTCTGCAGCCTGAGTGCGGAAAGCCCTGCGTGTCAAGGTTCAATATTCAAGGTTGGATGTTTTCATGTAGTAAAGGGATGGAAAAGAAACATCCCAGGTAGGTACAACAGCGTTTCTGAATGACGCAAAAATATTCTCGAGTTGCCGAGGACACTCTCCAGTCCAGTTAGTTAGGTCCAACTTCAAGACAAAAGTCAATCGCCGAATCCAACTCGGCTGGGTGCGTTCGGAAAACTGCGTGATGTATTTATGTCCGACATACCTCAGTGCCTAAAGTCGTGTTTTCGACAGTTGTGTGTTGCCAGTGATGATATATGGAACTGAAACATGGTCTTTTTCTGTGGGCGTTATGAATAATCTCAAGGTAGTCCACACGCTATGGAGAGGGCTGTGGTCGGAGTCTCTGCGATATCGAATCAGGAATGAGTATATTCGCAAACGAACCACAGTTACCGACATTAGCCCAACGGATTAGTAAGTTGCTCGGAAAACTGATGGCCGATGGGGCAGTGATGTTCTCGAATGGAGACCACTTGCGACCACGCACCGGCAAGCGCAGCGTAAGACGTCCACCGACCAGGTGGACCGACGATATTATTAAGACCGCAGAAAAGCGCTGGATGCAGGCCGCTTCCAACCGGGCTTATAAAAATACAGGAAATCCATGGGGGAGGCCTATGTCCACCAGTGAACGTCTTACGGCTAATAATGATGATGATAATGATGTGGACACTCTAGGAGGCCAGCACTGGCATATGCCGGATAGCCGTAGCAGTCTGGTGGTAGGAACACCTGCTTTAGAATCGTGAGGTCGTGGGTTCAAACCCTGATCTCGTGTCAATAAATTTCTTTGGAACTTATTAACGGAATTTTACACTACTGGTTTCGGCTAAAGAAACATTGTCAGGCAGCCTGCATACGTCCGTAGGAGCAATTTGATGGCCTATGTGAATCCGCAACCGCACTGGGCCAGCGTGATAGATATGGCCAAATGACTTTTCGTGGTGGGTCTACGTCCTAATCAATAAGATATAAGTTCCATAATAATTTTGATAATAATTATATAAAGTAACTTATTAATATCGCAAAGCTTCAATAAAAATACATCTTACAAAAATAATTTAGAATATTCACAGACCACAAAAGGTCTATCAAAACTTGAAAATTCTTGAACTTGTCCTATAACTAGCTGTAAACTTCAAAAAGAGAAAAACAGTTTTACCGAACACAACCAAACTCCTTGATAAATGAAAGTGAATCAACTATTTTAACCGATAACAAAACAAAGTAATGTAAAACAAAATGTCCCATTATCTTGCCGCCTAAATCTTACCAAGCAATTAGTTCTTTTGTGTAGCGACAGTAATTATTACACAATAAAAACGTCGGGTCATCTTTGGCGGCCATTTGCTTTTAACGGCGACTAAAATCCATTGTTTCGTATTTTCTTTGTTGTGATTTGTGACAATGTAGTTATTGGGTGAGAAATTAATTGCTGACTGAAAGAAAAGCTATGTTCATGATTGAACTATAAATAAATAAATATTAGGGGACATCTTACACACGTTTTCTGACCCCAAACTAAGCTGTTTTGTGATATGGCTGGTGACTGACACACAAGGTTATTTCTAATCAATTAGCATCCTTACGGACTTATTCTGTACATCAAAACTAACGACTTTCGTCAAAACTCTCCCTCTCGCTACTACTACTCCGTGAGTTTAACTACTTCAACGCGAAACTCAGTGCTATCGTGAACTTTAAGCCTAACCTAAGTACCTACCTAGAGTAAGTCCAGAGTCCCTCTTTATCTTGGTCTGTATGTTTTTATAAACTCTCTGTATTATACTCTCTATCAACTGTAAGAAGTGCTTGTTTCCTTGATAGTGACTAGTCTGGGCAGGTCTAGGACAAGCGTTTCATTACAGCTCATACCTATATTTTGCTTTTTGCACAGCGTTCTGCACCTAATTTCCCATCCGCCGAATTGTGTGGCGCGGCTTACACCCACTGTGTGACGATCCTAGTAATGATTAAGCTATCACATATTTTTCGTCGATATTTTAATTCTATGGATACATGAACGGCATTTGATTAACCACAACACAAAATTGAAGTAGGTAGGCCTAAGTAGGTAAGTTAAAGTTATTTGATGTTCATTAATAAAATAGTACGCCCACGATTTTACTCATTCTCTATTTAGGTATGCTAATACCTAAAATATCTCACAACATGAAATTTTCTCTTTACCTAGCTTAATACCAATCTAAAAAGGGCCCATTTCACAGACCACATAACATATTGACTATCCGTGAATATTATTATCGGCTTACCTAAAACTAAACAATTCAATAAGATAATAATATGATATAATACATGATTCGAAACTTGGCCATCATAAAATATTTTTTGCAAAAAATATCATGACCGTTTCACCCATGTATAGAATTCGCGAATATTTCGCACGGATCGATGTAGCATTTTTCACATTATTGTTGATTTATCAAAAATTGCATAACCGATTTCGATTCAATTTCAATGGGGCCAATTTCAAAGTATATTCTTTCCAATAATCAATAAAAATATATACGTGTCGAATTGAGTACGTCCTCCGGTTCGTCGGTCAAAAAGGAACTGAATAGCTATTTAAATCTCAAATCATTGACCTGCTAAGTAAATAGTTATTTTAGAAAATCTTCTACAGCAAAATTAACGTTTTGAACCTGTCCCTTTATAAAACAGAAAATATTTAGTTGCTTTATTACCTACATACTATATTAATTTATTTATTTCATTTCTTTTATGTATGATCTATTGAACGTGCCTGGTTGCGCTGGTTTTTTGAAGTTATTAACTTACGTACCTATACCATCTATTTGAATGACTAAAATCTTTTATTTTTTGTTATTAAGACATATTTCAACTGTCGTTAAAATTAAATAAATACTCTTACTACAGTATATATTTACAATGTGTAAAGAAACACTATAGCTTTAATATAAATTGTAGACGTCAATGCATAAAAATTGTATTGTGCAATTTTCTAGCTCGTATTTAAGTAACACCCATAACCAATAATCGACACTGCGTCGAATATTTGTGTACGCACCATCAACTGGTTTTATTATACTTTGTTCTCTCAAAATTATAATAAATTAATATAAACTTGCGGCGACGACGTGATAAAATTTTGAGTACGTGTTATGAAATTGTTGTGTTTGTATAATATTGTTTGCTGGATTTTGTTATTTTTGTTTGACGATAAAAGGTACGAGGGATTTTGTGAGAGGCTCAAGGATTTAATGTTTAAATAACTTGAATTTTTTTTATGCAAAAGACTCACCCAGCAAAACACTGCAGTGCCAACATGACCATATCAAAATGATAAGCTTATCTACCCCTAAATATTATTCGATTTGCGTGACTTTTGTTCATGTAATCAACACTTCAATAGCTAGATTTATACGTCTTAGTTTTTGCAGTTTTTTTAATTACCTTAATGTTATGAGCCTCTTAAAAGTCATATTTTTACACAAAACTTTGGCTGCTAATCCTACTAATATTATACACGCGAAAGTTTGTGAGGATGGATGGATGGATGGATGGATGTTTGTTACTCTTTCACGCAAAAACCACTTAACGGATTGAGATGAAACTTTGCAATCATATAGTTTATATATCAAAATAACACATAAGCTATAAATTATAATGATGTATTGCGTATGCGGGCGAAGCCACGGGTAAAATCTAGTTATACATAAACTAAAATTTTTTCTGAAAATATCAAGACGTACAAGCGTGCAATAATTCTTTCTCAAGCGATTGACACAAAAACATAACATTTTGTTACAATTCAAGGAGCGAACAGAGTTTTTTTCTCCTGGAACGTAAATTTTATCAAAAATGTATAGCGATTTTTCTCGATGTTCTACAAAAAACGCAAAAACACAGGTCGATTTAGAATCATCTTAAAACCGGTCGTTATTTCTCTATTGGTCGTATCTAGTTAAACTACGTTATGAGTGCGACATTCTTTATTCCCCAACTGAGAATTTATTCACAAAAATGTAGCTAAAAATGAAGGCTACAAAAATATTTCGTAACTTCTAGCGTATTTTCCCACAGGTCTCAATTTCCTTAGACCAAGACAAATAAGTCACGATCGCGGAATAACCGTCCAATTTTACGCAGACACCGACTGAAGCGTTCGGGTACCTACACACGTGACAACTCTATTATGCTTAGGGGCCTTATCTCACTGGGACTCCACAGTCACGCCACCGTCTATACGAAATTATTTAAAATGATACAACGAGTTTTAATCATTGCAATCTATGTATTGTACTATATTCGAATAGTCCGCTCGAATCCATGTCTGTGCTCGTGATCCACATAAGAAGTAAATTATTGCTAATTTATCAAAAACTACTCAACGGATTTCGATAAAATTTAAATTGGACCGCTTCTAAAGTATGATCTACTAGCAAAAAAGAATCATCTCAATCGTGGGATTTTATCATGTTAAGCATTTGGCGGATTATTTTTTTAAGAGAAAATTTCTTTAGCAGCGTTGTGTACTTTTTGGGATGGGTAACCGTGAACTGATCGAAAATTCGTAAGACAGTTCAGGGCGCTTGCGCGACTTATAACGGTGATGCTGTGTAGCAACATTTTCGTAGCAATTACTGCGAATATTTGCTACGAAAACTCTACGCCTACTACGAATGTCTACGGACAATTCTACGAAACTCTAAAACTCTACGGTTACTACGAATGTCTACAGACATAAGTGCTTACAAATGTAACACAAAAATAAGTTTTTCTCCTTATTAAAATTTAGTTGAAATCACGTCGCATTCATCTTATGTAATTTTTTAAAGCTACTTATGATCTTAATAAGCTTTGTAACTATGTTTTGTTGGTCAATGTCTCTAAGCTGCTTTGTCGACGGATTAGAGTTCAAAACACACATAACATTTGTACTACTTTATTTATTCATATTATAAAGTACAGTACATTATAAAGACTGGTTAAGTTACTTTTGGAGGTGAATAGAAATGCCCTTTTTCTATACTTACTGTTTTCCGCATATTTATTAATTTTTTGCGTATAATTTTGTATCCTAAACGGATTTAACAATTTTGATAAAATTTTATATTTAGGCAGATTTTTTAAAAATATATTTGTCTAGCTAATATTTCCGAGAAAATGCGTTTTGTTTTTAAAGTTTTGTTTAGGAAAGAGCTCTTCGCTTTCTCAGAGCAAATAAAAAATCCAGAGGGAACGTCGTTGAACAGTCAAGTGAAGCCAGTTTTTTATACATGTGTGAGTGCGTCGCTGTTACGCCGCCATAGTTTGACTGACAAGCCAAGGCGTAGTTTCATAGTTACCTGGATGTGTGTGTAATTGTCTGTACACGGCGAGGCGTAGTTTTGGTTGACTTCACCTGTTTGTTCACAACATTCTCTCTTGATTTTTTTATTTGCTCTGAGTTCGCTTTCAAATACACAAAATTAACTCAAAAGGTATAAGATAAAACCTGAGGGCGGCAATTTTCACTTGTTACAGAAAGTTTACATTTTTTGTCTTTCTTTATCGCAAATAAGTCCCCGCTTGACTACCAACTCGCCTGGTGGTAAGTCCCAGAATCTTGTAACAGTACAGTTATCTAGTAAACTGAGCCAGAGACCGTAAAAATAGAGTTCATAAGAACACAGTTCACGAAGGACAACCACTTAGTATTACACACGAAAGAACTTGTCCAAAAATAAGTCCCCAAAAATACAGTAAAAAATAGACCCGCCGACAATACAATTTAGTAGTTGAATACCGTAATCCGCCAGCTTTGGTCCAAGCCCATTTCTTAGGATATTTGCATTGCTAACCCAAACTAAAGTTTAAATTCCACCAAAACGAAGTAGTACTGAGATGGGCAGAACATTGTAGTAATTATGTGTGTACTTACTAGTGGTTCTCCGAACAGTATAGACCTCGCAAAACAGCTCTTTAACCGAATCTCGCGTATATTATTTATTTATAATTTATTATTCGTAATGAATTGAATTGATCATGTATGCGCTAGTATTGCTCTCGTCCTACGCGCGTACTACGATACGCCTACGATACGGGGTAACAGTACTTAAATGAGAATTATTACTACGTTTACAATCTGCAATGATCTGCTATCTCTACCCTCCACTCCTCTTCGTTTCAGCAGACTCTGAAACTAAACCGTACCAAAATGTAAATGTGTCTTGTAAATTCAAATTGTGCCTCGAACTGTCGTAGAAAATGTATAGCAAATTGTGGGATTATTTATTTAACGCCACTTGGCTACGAAGGATTACTGAGATGTAAACTTTTTGAAAAACTAGGAGACTGGATAAAAAAACTCGTGGACCAAAAGCTCGAGATATTTACTTATACTCTACAAAATTTAACTTGATCTCTGCGACAGTAGAAGATTGACATTTTTAGAGTTGGGATAGTGGTGGAAAAAATCGATTTTCAAACAATGTTGTAATGAAATCGAATGAGTAGTTGAAGGTGAGAAATTGGATTTCATTTACTTACTATTATTTAAGATAAATTTACACATGTAAATAATGTTATGATATTAATTATATACTCATAATAATGTAACGATAGTATTTATCGACGTTTTTCACTATTATTGATGCTAATGTAACATAATTGGGTTTAATTTAATTACACATGTAAAAAATGTTATTATATTAAAATATACAGTAAAATTAATGATAAATCAAGTTTTATTTAAAATATCGTCAGTATAAACTATTGATATTTTAATTAAAACTCTATCTAAAACTCTGTGGTCACGATCATTCGTCGCCCATCACTAATCGGCATGTCCATAAAGTATGACATTGACAGGTACTGTCTGTACTATTAAGAAATTCAGGACTTCATAGGCGTAATTTTTCTGACAGCTGTCGCAGAGATCAAGTTAAATTTTATAGAGTATAGATCTTTTAGCTTTATATAGTAGCCAGCAAACAACTTGAACGTTAAACCATAGCTACCTCTTTTTTCTTGTTTTCTCTGCTAACGAAAGGGAGAGAGTGATATTTTTTTGTTCAACTTACGTGCCGGGACCTATACAAGCCTCATTGTTGTTTATTTAACTATAGCTCTCAAAACCTAGTTTGGTTAGGCGTTTGTTAGCAAGTAACGTTCGGCACGGTCAGTCTTCGGATAGGAGGCCGCGGGTGGCATTTACAACTGAGCGCTACCGTGGCTCGGATGATACGTTAAATTATTGGTACCGGCTATTTTACACACCAAAGCTAGCGACTCGGTCTATACGAAGACGAACTTACTTTTTCTATACTATAGTTTATTATACCTATCGTTATAAACATTGACTCAGCGCGGTGTTGTTTCTTGGGCTAATAATGTGTTCTTGAACATTACAACTTAATATTCTGTGAATATTTAAATGTTATTCTATTCTAAATACTAAACAAAATCCTACCTAAATATATACAAAAACAGGCTAAAAATCGAAATAAAGATTGTGTCCTTATGGTAGGGTGCCAAGAACGCTAGCTGCATTCCCGCGCTGAATTGCTAAAGAGATTCTCTGCGCGAGGAATGAGCCAGCCTTCTTGTCACCAGCAGCGTCGACAAGTTTTGGCGAAACTATGTTGAAGAATTTTTTAGGGAAGGACCCCACGGACCTTAAGTTTCGTCGCCAAGCGGCAAAAACGAATACTCACTTGCCGGGTGATGCGTATTTGCGCCGCTTAGCGTCTTCTGCGGCCTCCGCTGCGGCTCCGGCTTTTTGAATTGTCCCACTGAGGCGAGAAGGGGTGTGTTGATATAATGTGTTGATTTTGAAGTTTTTTGTAGTAGACAAAAAAAATTTAAGGTAAACGTGGACGATGAGCTATTTTTAGGGTTCGGTACATGAAACGAAAAAAACGGAACCCTTATAGGATCACTTTGTTGTCCGTCTGTACGTCTGTCCGTCTGTGTGTATGTTAAGACTCTTTATCTCGGAAACGTGTAAAGATATCGAGTTGAAATTTAAACCGTATACGTATATTTATAGTCTCTTGCAGTTGTGTAAAAGAAAAACTTCTCAGTTATCGTTTAAAAAAGTTAGACCCGTTTATGTCGTAAGAAACCGCATATTTCGACACTCACAAAAATCAAAACCTACAGGGTACTCTTCCCGACATAGAACTATGAAATTTGGCGATAAACATTGTCTTAGAGTACACATATAGGAATAAATCTGAAAACTGTACATTTCTGTTTAAATCACAGAAAAATAGGGCCTCAAAATTCACAAGATCTGGGTTCAAAATTCAATGTGAGTAAATCGTATCATGTAAAAGAACTTCATTAGCACATGTTTAAACAGGTTTTTAATTATTTTAACAGTGTGTTTATACGGAACCCTCGATGTGCGAGCCTGACTCGCACTTGTCTAGTTTTTTTTTAATCATATGCAAATACGAAGCTATTGATTACATTAATTAGCTGCAAATCTCCAACCTAACTTTCCGACCCTTATCTAACCAAGTTCGAGTATTCTCCAGACCGATACGACTATATTAGTAAGTTTGTTTTATCTGCTTACCGTATACTTCAACCAACTTTTCTACGCCAGTGACTAAATTATGGAACTATACATTTTTGTACGGAAAGCAGTGAGGCTTGCCCAGGAAATGGGACAGTGGCTCTACCGTTCGATTATGGAAATATCGATAGATTGTAGCACCGTAGCTAAGTTTTAATCTTGAATAGAAACGAGTAACTAATTAACTCGAACTGGTAAGATAGTGAAGGGTGGCGATCGTTAAGTTTCGTTAAAGTTGTCGATACGAACGTCTTCATCACAATTCCTGTTCGTGAACTAAATGTTATACAGGGTTATTTCTAAACAATTAGGATCCTTTCAGGGGCTTATTCTGTACATCAAAACTAACAACTTTTGTTCTACGACTTTTATTAATTCACAAAAAAAATACTGATACAATACTACTTTATACGCTAAAAATACCTACACTATTACAACATCATCCACAGACCCTTGAGGGTCTAAAGATAACCCAAGTGCACAAGCCCACTGCCAGTTGGCAGCGTGCCCAGCATAAAAAAAAATGTTTTTCCATAGAAAAATATCGTTCTCCCGCGACTAAATGTATGGAACAGCAGATTTTTTTTTGAGTTTTGACAAAAGTCGCAGAACAAAAGTTGTTAGTTTTGATGTACAAAATTAGCCCCTGAAAGGATGCTAATTGATTTGAAATAACCCTGTATAATGAAACTAGTCACGAAACTAAACTTAAATATATATAATATATAAATATAATAAATAAATCTTTGTATGTAAATTAATTTTATTTATTTGTTTATAGGCGAGCAGTGTATACTGATATGCCTATTTCAAGCAGTGTCAAATATAATATTAGCTATCCAAAGGTCCAGTCTATTCTGAAATGAGTATATATAGTTGTTACGGAGATTACATCCTCAGCTTCGAGCAAATACTCGTATCTATGGAGTCACAATCGTGCAAAAAAATGTGTCCAAGCCAAAACTCTGCCCACGCTACGTAGTGGGCAGGCTTTTTTGTTAGTCGTAACGCAATTGCAAGCCGACCACAACACCGCGCGCTGCCAAAGTGCTTGGTTACAAGAACCAATTACCAAGGTGACATAACGTCGAGATTCGAGACAACGGGTCATTATGAATTATTTAATGTAAATATCTAAGTCGGTATGTATGACGGCGCTCGGACATTTTTTTACTACTCTCACTTAGGGACTGTGGCTCTGTAGATATTTGCTTGAAGATCCTCAGGCAACCTTGCATACATATTTAAATATAATAACGAGTTTTGGCGGAAACGTGGAAAAATCATTGTATTAATTTGTTAAACTTGTGTTTTTATCAGTGATAATTAGTGAAAAATGGTGGCATTTCGTTGATTATGAGCTGATTTACGTGCATGAGTGTAGGCAAGTGATATAATGTGACGTATCATGTTATTCCGTGTTGTTACCAAAACTCCATAGACGCCTCTAGTAAAGTCTCCACTGCTTTACTGATGTATGACTTGGACTATGATTGGACTTGACAGCGACTTTATTGGACTATGACGAGACTACGACAGTGACTATTTTGATAAAATATTATCAAAAATGATTAAAACTTAATACTTGACACTGGTAAATGCACAATAATGCGACGCCAAAACTAAGATGAAGAAGAAGAAATATAATAACCTTACATATGAACATATTTTTGATTACCTGAAAGATATCGCTACTAAGGCTATAAGGCCGCGGTTTTAGAACCATATTATAATGTTTCGTACATAATACAGTGGTTTAGAATAAATAGTCTGTCTATCTATCTATCATAGAGTTAAAACTTACAGCGAAGGTAGAAACTTGGTGTCGAAAGCAGGCGACGAGAAGTTCGTACCACTTGATTGAAATGGGCCAATTTACATCCTACCAAGACCATGTAACTAATTTAACAACCCAAAGTGGTTCGACGTCGGGTTGTTGGACAGGTAGCTGGAATGGCAACAAACTTGTAGCGAGAACATTTACTATTTTGGTTTAGGTAAGCAATTGGTAATATATGAAATTGAGGCTAAAATATCAGTTATACTTATTGAATTGTTTGATTTTACTACTGAAAGATAAAGTTAGGTTTAAAACTTTGTTTTCAGGTTGACGTCCTGAAAAAAAAATGTTTTATAAAGAATACCAGATACATTTCAGCAACTGCTACTTTGTGCAGCAGCTGCTTAGCTGCTTTATTTGTGCAAGAAGTCGTACTGTACTGTACTGTACCAGCCTTTTAATAGTCCACTGCAGGACGTAGACCTACCCACGAAGGATGATTGGGCCAAATCCACCACGCTGGCCCAGTGCGGGTTAGTTGATACACATACGCCATCGAATTTCTTCTACGGACGCATGCAGGTTGCCTCACGATGTTTTCCTTCACCGAAAAGCCAGTGATGTGAAATTCCGTACATAAATTCCAAAGAACTCATTAGTACGGGACCGGGGATTTGAACCCACGACCTCACAATTGTAAGGCGGGTGTTATTACCTCTAGACCACCACGGCTTTCTGCAATAAGTATTTTAACTTTTCTTTAATTCAGTAGATGGCTTATGTATGGAGCAACATCATGATCATTATCAGCCGTAAGACGTCCACTGCTGGACATAAGCCTTCCCCCATGGATCTCCAATAAGCCCGGTTGGTAGCGGCCTGCATCCAGCGCGTTCCTGCGGTCTTACTAATTTCGTCGGTCCACCTGTTCGTTGGACATCCTACATTAAGTGACTAAAAATACTTGGTATTGCATATAAAAATACTTGACATCCTACGCTGCGCTTGACGGTGCGAGGTCTCCATCCGAGTCAAACTTTTAGAATAGAATAGAATAGAATAGAAAACGCTTTATTGTTCACACAATTTACAATAAAAGAGTACAATATAATTAAAATTATAGAAGAAAGGATTATAGAGGAAGGTAAGGGACGGGGTGTACAATAATGGCGAATTAACTAAAACAAAAATGAATACACTTGAATAAAGAGTCATAAATATACATAAGATATATACATAGTATACATACATATCAATATACACAAGAATTTAATATTACAACAATAATAATGCATCCAAAAACATACTAATACTTAAATAAAAAAATGAAATAAAAATACTAAACACATATTAATATATATAATATAAATACTAAACACATATTAATAAATATAATATAATAACTTTTCTGCCCCATCGGCCATCAGTTCTCCGAGCTATGTGCCCTGCCCATTGCCATTTCAACTAATCCGTTGGGCTATGTCGGTAACTTTGGTTCGTCTGCGAATCTCCTCATTCCTGAATCGATCTCGCAGCGAGACTTCGAGTATAGCCCTCTCCATAGCGCGTTGGGCTACTTTGAGCTTAAGGCCAAAACACACATACGGCGGGCGCGGGTCGGGCGCGGTGCGGGTCGGGAGTACGGCGTGTCTATTTGTACCTGTTTCAATGGACGACAACACACAGAACGCGTGCGCGGGTCGGGCGCGGGGCGGGCGCGTTCTGTGTTTGGTCGTCCATTGAAACAGGTACAAATAGACACGCCGTACTCCCGACCCGCACCGCGCCCGACCCGCGCCCGCCGTATGTGTGAATCGGCCTTTATTCGTGAGGGCCGCAGTAAAAGACCACGTTTCACTCCTATATGTCATAACTGGCAACAGACAACTGTCGAAAACTCTCGACTTGAGGCACTGAGGTATGTCTAGGATGTATGGATAGAATTAATTATTAAATGGGTAAGGTAACGAAAAAATGTTCATTTCAAAATTTAAACGTGGACCTTACTAAAATTAACAATAAAAAATATCTTTCATTATTTCTAATACCATTTACTGTTTTATCAATAGATAATTTTTACCTAGCATGGTTTAATTCAAAATTCAAAAATATCTTATTTATTATGTAAATTTTCGACTAATAATTAAGGTTAATTACAGATTCCATACAAAATCAAAATGTCCCTCGTCAATGTGACAACAAACTACATTTTTTTCTGATCAAATAAAGTTATTATCAAATGTATGCTATATTGTACCTATTTTATATTGTTAAGGCCTTGTTTTAAAACAAATAAATAATCAATATCTGCCTATTACTACCAAAAAAGAAACACGATTGAAAATATGGACCAAATTTGATTCCGGTGTGTGACGTAACACGAAATGCTCAGTAGAATTTAATTTTCAAACCACAGCAATACCAAGTATTTTTAGTCACTTAATGTGAAATTATTAGAATACACACTTTCAATAATTCAACGCCTTCGCAGACAGCGTTTTAGCTTAATTTGAACAAAGCATCTGGGCCGGAATCCCAGAGAGATGCAGGTTCAAATCCTGCGAATGCGTCAATTTTTGAAATGTTTATCATAAAAAGAAAATTTCTATACACCTAGTGAAGCACGATAAAAATCATTTCATTAATGAAATATTTGTAGGTACGTTTCCGCTCTAGAACCACAACTTAAGCAAAGTCGGAAACACTATGCCTCAAGGTGTTTGTTTACGCACAAGCGTACAATCGTATTGAAATTTCGCTGACTTGCACATCAGGCGTGACTCGAGCTCGGTTTCAAAACGATTTCTAATTTTACTATTGACTGTGTTTCTTGTATAATATTGTCTCTATTTCTTTCAATCTGTATTAAAATGATAAGCAAGAAAATTTTAATACGTACATTTTACACTCTAGAACCACGATTTACGTTTTAAACAAAGTCGGAAACACTTTGACTAAAGGTGTTTACGCACAAGCGTACAATCGTATTGAAATTTCGCTGACTTGCACATTAGGCATGACTCGAGACACGGTAATATTGTCTAACAGTATTTTGACTCGGCCCTGTTTTTTTAAATATAACTACAGCGCCACGTGGCCACGCAGAAGGTCTCAGGCGCTAGGGCAGCCCTTCAGTATTTTAAGTTCATCTACTTACTTTAATTGAGTTCTAGTTTTGAATCATATTGTACCTATTACGATGTAATATTATTATATTTATTACAAAAAATAAATACGTAGTGAATTAAAAAGGAAAGGTTCAATAAAAATTTTGCGTTTTTTATGTTCTTATGAAACCATAAAAACGTAAATCGCAGACAACGAGGAAGACGCCATCAGCCGCTTCGTGCGGCGTGCGACGACTGCGTCACCGAAGGTCATCGTAGACCATAATTTAAAGATGGCTATTAAAGACCGAAACGCGGCGGTGATGGAGGTTCTGCGCAGTATAAGTAGTCATTTGGAAAATGATATTTATAATCAACGTAGTTTAAAATCGTATTAATTTTCTATTACATTTAGAGTCCTCTTCTAAAGCCTTTAGTTATATGTAATATTATTCAAATCTTTTAAAAAATGTATATCTTAAAAAGCACAGACCCCGGAGTCTGTGGAGTGTAATAGATAAATTTAAAAAAAAAAACGGACAAGTGCGACTCAGGCTCGCACATCGAGGGTTCCGTACAAACCGTACACATTGTTAAAATAATTAAAAACCTGTTTTAGCATGTGCCAATGAAGTTCTTTTATATGACACCTTTCATGATACGATTTACTCACTTTGAATTTAGAGCCCATTTAGAGCATATTTTGTGAATTTTGAGGCCCTACTTTTATGTGATTTAAATAAAAATGTACAGTTTTCAGAATTATTCCTATATGTGTACTCTGAGACAATGCTTTTCGCCAAATTTCATAGTTCTATGTCAACGGGAAGTACCCTGTAGGTTTTGATTTTTGTGAGCGTTGATATATGCGTTTTTTTACGACATAAACGGCTCTAACTTTTTATACGGTAACTGAGAAGCTTTTCTTTTACACAACTGCAAGAGTTCGTGGGTTTACGTATACAGTTTAAATTTCAACTCGATATCTTTACGCGTTCCCGAGATAAAGAGTCTTGACATACACACAGACGGATAGACGGACAGACGGACAACAAAGTGATCCTATAAGGGTTCCGTTTTTTCCTTTTGAGGTACGGAACCCTAAAAACGTAAATCGCACGCTTACTAGTTACAAAACCTACACGTTGGTTCATCACAACGCTACGGCGCGCCGCGGATGACTAGCATACCTAGAGCATACCCCGCTCCGAGGCGCGTAGATATGATTAAAACGATATGAAGACGGAATACTGTAGATATCATTACCGTGCTCGAGCTTGCCTTCATAACGGCCTCTAATTTCGCCATTGATTGTGTTCATTCCGCAGCGTCGCGAGTTCCGAAACGTTTTGTGAATAATTCCCAGTACAATAGGGATGGAATTTAGCGCATGACTGGCGATATTCCCTTTGGCATTGGAGTTGCTGGGCTCGATAACTCTAGGGCTGCCTGATAAGCTAGAATTAGTTTTACTAAGAAAACAATTGGTAACTTTATCTGGTGCTGTAGATAGGCTAAGTAACGAACTAAGTTTGTGAGAAATTCATTATGACGGCAACTCAATTTAGGTCGTTCTCTTATAAAAGTCCTACCTATATCACGTAGGTAAGCGACTTGATGTTTGTTAGTGTGTAGGTAGTGTTTTTTTAGCAATCACCGAAGTTAAGCAACGTTCGGCAAGGACAGTCGTTAGATGGGTGACCACGGGTAGCATTTACAACTGAAAGCTAACATGGCAAGCATAATTACTAAACTGGGTAAAAAAACATTATGTATAGTCCGTTGGTATGCTAGGTTTTAAAAAAATGGACTCGTATTTTTTCTTCTAACAATCAAACAGTAAATGAAGATAAACTTCAAAATGACTGCCTCGGTGGCTCAGTGGTTAGTGACCCTAACTTCTGGATTAAAGAGGCGTGTGTTCGATCCCCACCCAGGGCAAATATTTATGTGATGAACATAAGTGTTTGCTCTGTGTCTGGGTGTTATTTAGTTACTATCTATATA
This sequence comes from Hypomecis punctinalis, assembly GCA_949316475.1. Classification (NCBI taxonomy): domain Eukaryota; kingdom Metazoa; phylum Arthropoda; class Insecta; order Lepidoptera; family Geometridae; genus Hypomecis; species Hypomecis punctinalis. The sequence continues at coordinate 9,365,722 of OX438818.1, read as the reverse complement.
AGTATGTATTTAAAAATAAGTATATGCAGTATATCAGTCTCTGGCAGCCGTATCACAAGCTTTGCTTAGTTTGGGGTCAGAGGCCGTGTGTAAGATGTCCCAAAAATATTTATTTATTAAAATTGGGGAGATCGTGATGTCACTTCTCTGTCAAAAGTCTATTCTCAGAATAATGAAAAACCGTAGAGCTATTGAAAAACAAACTTTTGTAGTCCAGTGACGTGACGTGACGCGAACTTCAATGGGCTCAATCTTCATTTTTTTTTTAATTGACAAAAAAACCTTACGTGTGTAATATTTTTTGATAATCTATTTGACGGACTAATTAAATATTTTTTAGTCATCTAAATCTGTAGGCCCTGATAGTTTTTATATTTTGACCATGTCAAAGACCTTCAAACAACACAAACTTTAGTACCTCAGTAACCTCACCGGTCTGTTTATATTGTGAAACAGATGTTTCTGCTCTTCATCAATAAGTAATAATAAGTATATAGTTTTACCAAGTATTTATGTGATTAATAAATCATCAATACAGGTATTTGCTTTGTGTCTGGTTATTTATATACTATCTATAGAAGTATGTATTTAAAAAATTATAAATGTAGTATATCAGTCTCTAGTAGCCATAGCACAGGCTTTGCTTAGTTTGGGGTCAGAGACCGTGTGTAAAATGTCTCCTAATATTTATTTATAATTGTTTACTAATATATCAAAGCTCAACATCAAAACTTTCAGTGAAATTAAATAATTTTTTCCTTGTTGCAGCCCTATTGTGACCCATTTGTTAATAGAATTTCTTATAAAAATGAGTTTCGATTTTTTTCGCTTTACTTCAGTAGTTACAAACTCATAAGTAATGTATGAATGAAAGTTTAACTAGGTTACACGAGCTTTTTTACCTCTTACTGAAACTTAGTTAAACCACGAACCGTGTATTGAATTCCTTTTGTAAGAACTTTTAATAGTTAGACGTTTAGATACGATGAGGTTAATCACTGAAAGAAGGAGTGTAGTCAGGTTTAATGGGACTTACTTTACCTAGAAAAACGACAAATATTGCGTGAGCGCAGCCAGTGCAATACTTTTCATTATTTTTTATAAAAGCAGAAATAAAAACAAAAAAATATCGCTTGTACTAAGCGTGAGCGCAACGAGCGCGTTGAGACTTGATAAAAACCTGATTAGATTTTTTAATGATAAGGATTATAAGGACTACGCAATTATGACCTAGAAATTTACAGGGATATTTTTATTAAATGCTTCATTTAAAAAAAATCGTTCCTAACTCGCAAATGGTACAAAAGTAGCACTTTGATAGTTACGTTACCTTTTATATCATTGAAAGAAACACTTACAGAAAGTTAGAGCACTAACGTTTCTCCACTGGAAGTTTAAAATGGAAACATTGGACAAGAAATAAAAGAGAATTGAAAACTGTCGCTAAACATCGAAGCCTGCGGGGAAATCAGACTTGCTGTTACAATTGTTTGTAATGCAGACAAAGGTACAAAGATTATTTACCGATAGCTAAGAAGATACTAATATTACAGGAAAAAAAGAATTGATCTTTGCACTTTCCGATCTAAATTTTTTTTAATAAGGTTTATGATCACTTTCTGAGCATAAAATCACAAAACGCTGTCAGATCCAGGTGAAGCTTCAAGCGCCATCTTGATAAAACGTTTTTAGCTGATATCTCGGAAACTATGCACAAATTAATGGATGGACTGTAACTTAATCCCGTTTTGTTTTAAGAGATAAACTTCGAGTTCGAAGTCATTCTTCTCTTACGATACTTACTTAATTTTTTATTGCAGATCTATTTCAACCGGTTTAATTAAAAATATCTAGGGGAGGCCTATGTCAAGCGGTGGACGTCTTATGGCTAAAACAACGACGAGGTCTGCACAAAAGTTATTTCTAAGCACTTTTTGTTATTGTCCATAATCTAAAGATAATAAATATCCTCCTCACCTTACTAAAATTAAATTATAATTAAAAGGGACGTAAATCTCCAGAAATGCATACAAAATCCGGATGCTCCACTTTAATTCCAATTTGAATTCAAAACTTCATTTGCATTTCCGGGAATGAAATGAAAATGGTGATTTTGGCAAAGTTTGCTTTTCATTATTACTCGTAAAAACTCCAACGTTATTTTTACTACCCAACTGGGACACTTTATGTGCTTTGGGACATAATTTTTAGATTCGCTTTGAACTACTTTTACGATGGGATCGACCTTGAAATCCCCTAAAACATCAAACTAAGCATAAGTGCATAATATATAGGTACATAAACATGACCTTTAGTGTCAGTGATAATTATTATTTTTCGCCAAAAATGGCATCATCTAACAGACATGCCACACGGGCGGTGTCGCCGCGACACTGCAGCCGCGTCGTCGTGGCGACATCGCGGCGACCAGTGTTGCCTTAGACACTGATGACATCTAGACAGTTAGCGGAAAAAAAGTTTTCAGGGATAACCGTTCAACCTTAAGCTGAAGATAAGTAAAATCCCTCATATACATTATACATACGCCGCGGTGCAATGTCGCGGCGACACCGCCCGTCTGGCATCTCTCTTATTACGTGTACAGAATTCGAATAGTTGACACGTTGACACGAATCAATTTTGCCATGTAGACATTATCTTTTATTTTACAAAAACTGCTCAGCCCATTTTAATTAAATTTAAATGAGACCACCTCAGCAGTATAACTCTTTCGAAATAAAAAATATTTTATTAAATCAACCCACTATTGGTGAAAATATTGATGAACACACAAAATAAAAATACATTTAGACGAACATAGTACATCCTCCTTTTAAAAAGTAAAAGACGCAGCATAAGATGTTTTTTTTTCACCTTCAAAGTAAATGGATGACCAACTGGGCGAAAGTTGATACGAAACATACGGATAGGGATCTTAGGGAAGACGAAGTCTATTGTCCAAAAGTTGACATCCATCCAATGTCTGTAACTCAGAAGAATTACAAGTAATAGAAGTATTGCTAAATTTTACTCAAATAAAAACTACGTTACAGCTGTCTTATTCATATCTGGCTATACAGCATACGCGAGAGTGAGTGGAACAAAAAAAAGAATGTCTGTCGCATACGTCAAAATCACCAGTTGAAATGTCAAAATGGTTAAAATTTGGTTATATAAGGTCATTTGTCTCTTTCGGAAATTTGAACCCTCTAGAATTTCCGAAAGAGACAAATGACCTTATATAACTTAAGTAAGTTTTCCAGTAAGAAGGTTAAAATTTCTGTTTTTTTTTAACTTTTTGAATTTAACACCTTGTGTTGCAGCTCATTGGAATGTGTTAGATATAGCACGACGTAACTAGACGTGAGTTAGATGTTTTACGTGATATATAGCGCATACCTCATAGATATGGTTTAGTATATAAGCTGTTGTTATTCTTTAATAAATGAGACATTACACATTGACAGAGTGAGACTCGAGTATCTTATTGTCTTCCATCCGCCACCCGCGAAATTGGTGACCCCGAGTGCAGTATCAGTGGGGGCCCCACTGCCATACCGGCAAAGTGGTGACCCCCTACCCGAGTGTCGCGCAATCTAGTGAACAAGCAAGAAGATTTGGGGGTTGACGATAAATCCGCTGGATGACGTCATACCTATACCCCACTTCACTATCAACCATCGACATCTGGCAAACGCAACAGGAAGAGAAATCTAAGGAAGCTTATTTCGTGAATTTGAAGAAATTGTGTGGACAACTCAACTTTGCAAGACAGAGAAATGGCAAATACGCATAATTCAGCAAGAAAGATGTACCTACAGACAACAGCATAAAACACAGGGTTGACGAGAAGCAGTTTGTCACGCAATTTTTGAAGTTACATATGAGTGAACGTCAAATCCAGGGTTCTGTAGCTGCAATGAAACGCGAATAACCCTTGGTATTTTGTTTACGAGTGAATTGATGGAATTGAATCAGCAGTCGCCAGCAGCCGAATATAGGACCACATGAACTTGAGATGCCAATGCTGCCGCCGAAAATTCAGGTTGGATCTGCAAGTATTTTTTCGAAGTTGGCACCACCGGACGAGGACAAATCGAAGGTGGCGGAAAATTACGTAGTACTGGAGGATTTGCCCAGACACGTTTCCATTGCCAAACGACTGGTCGGTTATATATATATAATTATATTGAGAATATGTGATATGGGAAATATGGCTGAAGCTGCGAACGCACGACGATATTTGAAATGTTCAGAGATTACGGAAAAAGTGTGTTGTGACAACATTGTTTTAGTCTATTGTGCAAAATCAGGATAAAATCAGTGAAAATAGTAATATAGGAACGTGAAATTAGACGAAAATTGTGTACTGCCCATAAGATGTCGAAGTCCAAGTTCATTAAGATTATATAAGTGATAGTATTTATGTGCAAATTGTGTAAAGTATTTGTTTTTTAACTATAGGCATGTAATTTATATCGTTATATTTAGATTGTTTACAAACTGTATTTTAGTAGGTATTTACTCGTAGATCACTAGTAGGTAGTCCGTATTTGCTTAGTTAGAGCTTTGTCATCACATTTCGAGTAGCGTCATACTGCGAATCGATTTACGTGATCAAAGGAATTCAGGCGATTTGAAGAATAATGTGTAACTATGCAGAATTTTATAATGTATTAATAGAGCCTAAGGAGCTGACTAAGCCAGTAGGTTCAGTTTTAGCTGATGCAAGCAAACTATAAACTGCAAATGTAAACAGACGTAAGCAAGGTCGCTGCAACATGATTAATAGGATTTTTGTTAATTTTGGTTCGACTATTTTTAGGTAATAATTGTTTGTGAATATATATAAATTTTTTTTCCAAGGGGGAAGTACTGTTGCAGCTCATTGGAATGTGTTAGATATAGCACGACGTAACTAGACGTGAGTTAGATGTTTTACGTGATATATAGCGCATACCTCATAGATATGGTTTAGTATATAAGCTGTTGTTATTCTTTAATAAATGAGACATTACACATTGACAGAGTGAGACTCGAGTATCTTATTGTCTTCCATCCGCCACCCGCGAAACCTTGTACTGTACTGTACCAGCCTTTTTAGTAGTCCACTGCAGAACGTAGGCCTACCCACGAAGGGTGATTGGGCCATATCCACCACGCAGGCCCAGTGCGGGTTGGCGGATTCACATACGCCATCGAATTTCTTCTACGGACGTACGCAAGTTGCCTCACGATGTTTTCCTTCACCGAAAAGCCAGTGGTGTGAAATTCCATACATAAATACTAAAGTAAGAATTTAACACCCGAGACAGCTTAATGCTAGTTTGTGAAATTACGTATGTGCACTACACCCGTGTAGGTATGTGCATCTTTATCTAACACCTTTTAAATTTCATTTTTAAAATGAGACAAATTGATGTATATCTATTGCTATTTTATTTAGTACTGTTTCTAGTACTTTGTTCTTATTCTATGGTCTGTAATGATTATTGTCGATGTCAAAATGTTTTCTTTTTTCACATATATATATATAAAAATAAATCCAAAATATGTAACTCTGATAAAGTTTACTAAAACTTCCTCCATTTCCGAGACTATTAATGTATTACTTTGCCTAAAATAAATTAAATTATGTTTGAGATATAGGTAACTAGCTTTTGGCCGCGGCTTCGCCTGCGTTATATTTAAATGTTTGGACTATCCCCTGGGAACATTTTATTTTTCTGGGATAAAAAGTATCCTCTACGTTATGTCACTTTACATCCATGCCTGCCAAAAATCAAGTTAATTCTTTGGTTGCTCCGTTGCTGCGTGAAAGAGGAACAAACGGATTTTAAATCCGTGTGTTAAATATTAGTAAATAGTCATTAATATTAGCGTGTTAATATTTGTAAATATGTATTAGTAAGAATAAAAAAATCTAGAAAACTAGTTATAGTGATGGCAAAGCTTCCAATATCGATAAAACAAAATCTATATCCAAAGATCACTGAATACGATTAGATAAATTCTATCAAGCATAAAACGGTACATTAGCTTATTGAGTCAATTTATTTTATCGTCGAACCGAAGATTTAAGGCATTTATTATAAGCACGATGAAAGAAATATGAAAATAGAGCTTTGCGATAAATAGGTGACGTCGCACGCTCGCAAACGTAACAAAGGTTTCTAATGTATTATTGGCCCTAGTTGTCGTAGTAGTTTTTATTAAGATTTACAAAACCTATATAAGGACTCTGCTAGAGTATGGGATCCAGGTTTGGAGTCCTTACTTTAAAAAAGATATTGATTTACTTGAAAGTGCATAAAGAAAAGCCACCAGGATTCCATATGCTCTGCGCCGCAAGACCTATGAAGACAGGTTAAAAAATCTTCGTCTCACGACCCTCGAAGAACGACGATTGCGTGGAGACTTGATTGAGACCTTCAAAATTCTCAATGGCTTCTATAATCTTCCGAATATCCACGACATGTACACCTTGAAGGAAAATATGCGCGTATAGCAGACGCCATAGAGTCCTCTTACAGCCTACACCATCACAAACTAACACTGCACACCACAGCCTCTGCAATAGAGTTGTATACAATTGGAATAGGTTGCCTGAGGATGTTATCTCGGCAAGAACTATAAACACATTTAAGGACAGACTGGACCTTTGGATAAAGAAGGAAAAAATTGCCCTGACAGATAATTTTATTCGACACTGCTTGATATAGGCACATCAGTATACACTGCCTGCCTATAAACAAATAAATAAATAGTTTTTGGATGTGGTTATGATATTTGATTGAAATTATTGTGATGTTTTGAAAAATAAGTGATCAGTTTATGATATCGACATTATTATGGAGACTTCTTTTTTATTCTGGAGCTAGTTGTTCGCTGACCATTTGTTTGTTTTCATTCAGCGGCATTTTGACGCTGGTAATCTTAATGGAGAACTGTAAATCTGGAAATATACTATCGGATGCGGCTACGGACGCGGCTTACGGTCGCGACTTAGCAGTGTGCACGTCTCAAAACATCCGGCGCGCTAGATCACTCTTGGACGTCCGACCGCTCAAGGTCAGCCCAAGGTGACGTCCGCGACTGATGTCCGATAGTGTGCATGGCTCAGTGTACAATCATTATCTAGATACCTATCAGTCGCGGCTGTTAGTCGCGTCCGTTAGTAGGTTTCCAGCTTAAGTGTGAAGCATTTTTTTTCTCTTCTTTTAAGCTTTTGGCTTCTGTAAGCGATAAGTACTGTCAATCTCAATGGAATGGGTTAACATTTTCTTTACTCTGTTTTTAGATTGCAATGTAGGAAAGATTTAATGAATAATTAAGTATTTTTCGCTAAAAATGGCACAATCGGCTTCTGTCGTACAACATTCGAATAGTTTGCTTGATATATAGGTAGTACCACTTTTAACTACTGTTCATATTACTTCATTAAAACTAGCGTGAGGATTCACAAGATGTGCCATCGGAGGAAGAAGAAGCAGAAGAAAACCATCCAGCACCCGTAACGAGTAGCCGATCGCGCGCTGCGGAGGCGCGAGAGGCGAGGGCAGTGGCGCGGGAGGCGCGAGCCGCCGCCCAGCTCACGGCCGTCGCTGACTCCAGCCAGTGCGCGGGCGTCCGTTGTCGGGGGCGCGCGTATTCCCTGAAGAAAGAGTACTAATTACTCTGAAACCGGTCGGACGCATAGCGGCTCGACCGCTCAAATAATCGTGAGTTGTATCCGGTGTTCATATAAATTTTAATATTGTTCATATGTCAATATTAACTGAAAGCAATCGCCACATTATCAAGGTATATGAATAGTTTATTATTGACTTTTCATAAATACTCAACTGACTAAACGAGACCACCAAAATAAAATAATTGGCCGAATATTGGCGTAAAATACATACTTTAAAAAAACATACAGTAGAATTTTATTGAGGACTTCCTTTTTCAAATCGGTTAAAATGTTACTTCATTGTTCAAATCGGTTAAATTGTTTGGAGTGTGCGCAAGTCAAGGCATTTGGTAGCTTATCGTTTTCAATAAGAAAGGTCCGATGATTATGTAAATAGAGAACAGAATATTGAAGATATATCTTCAAAGAAGCCTTGTTTGTATTTCTATTGGATATTGGGACACAGTTTCTATTTTATCTTTGTTATTTTTTCGGGATCTAAGGAAAAGAAGGGTGGAGGAATATGTATGTGCCTGTTCGAATATACTCATAGAGTATTTTTTTCCCGAATTCCATTTTTTATCCAATCAATAATAATTGATTTATCAAAAATGGCTAAGCCGATCTCGATAAAATTTAAATGGAACCAATTCCGAAGAATATTCTTTCCAATAAAAAAAGAATTATCGAAATCGGATCACTATGTAAAAAGTGTTGGGTACATGGTTATCAAAAATAAAATAACATTTATAAATGTATACGCGTCGAATTGAGTACCTCATCCGTTTTGTCGGTCAAAAAATCGGTCTCACTTGATTGTTTAACAACGTTCTCTCTTAATTTTTTTATTTGCTCTAAGTCTTTAGGTCGCAATCTTGCAATCTTATTTACTAATTTCTTATTTCCACTTTTACAGAGAGGATACCTATCTAGTAGCTATCTGGAAAGTGGAGCAATCCTATCCCATGTTTAATTAAAAACTGCTCGTTTCAAGTAAAACCGGTTGACTTCAAACGGCTATAACCGGCGACGGGCAAATTGATTTCTTTTAATAACTTTAGTGGACGGACTTAGGAGTGAATTTTGGGAGCAATTTGGCCTGCTTAGCAGACCTTTGCGGAACATAGCCTACTAAGGGGGGTTGGGGCATATGCATTACGCTAGCCTACTGCAGATTAGTGGATTTACGTACGCCGTCGATTTTCTTGTATAGATAGGAGTTGCCTCACGATATTCACGATATTCGTCCTTGTCATCTATACGTTTCCTTACATCCAATATAGATTTTAAGTATTCTGTTTAGTTTTAATATTTATTACGTTTAATTTAAGTATGTTGTAATCTCTATTTTTGTCACAATAAAAGGATGTCTATGTCTACGTTTATGTCCAAAGGTTGTCTGGAAGAAATCGCTTTTAGCGATAAGACCTCCTTTTGTGCCTTTTTTGTCTTTGTTTTTTCTGTTATATTTTCTTATGTGTTGGTGTCAATAAAGTGTTGTTGTATTGTATTGATATTTTACTTCGCCGAAAATCCAGTACATACGAGTAGGTACTAAATAATCTAAATCTATAGGTACACAAAAACGAATCATGGTTGTTAGATAATTTCGCTAAAACTCGGGAACGGCTGGACCGATTGGGATAATTTTAGTTTTGAAATATCCGTAGAAGCTAAGGGAAGGCTTAAAAGTTGTGAAACAATAATTAAAAACATAATTTCGTTTTCTAATACAAAATGTCCAATGTAAAAGTTATCATTAACAGTTGACAGATGGTGAGATGGAGTTTACCGGGTCAGCTAGTCTTAAATAATTTTACACAGGTCTGATAGCCCAAAGAGTTACAATATTTCCGAATGGGGAGAGAAAGCAAGATCAACGTGGAATGTCCGCGCACAAGAACGATTTATGACATATAGTGGGTGTGCCGGTTGTGGCCACTGACCCGGTTCTGGCCATTAGATGTCATTATTGCATAAATGATAATTAAAAACAATGTAATACCATAAATATTGTTTGTGTGAATCTAAATGTTTCAAAATATCTTTAAAAATATTAATTTACATAGAATTGTCTTTTTAATCCTTAAAATTGAAAGTGGCCACAACCGGTGCGTCTACCCTACCTACCCACCTAGCAGAATCACGTTACGCTATAATCCTACCGCTTAATTTAGTCCTTAAAAGGGGGACTGAGACAGGAGCGGGCGCCGGGGACCCGCCGCCCGCACCCTATGCCCGCACCTGTCTGTCTTAGTCCCCTTTGTCGTATCTCCCGGCGCCCCTGTATTGCGCAGGCTAGGACTAAGTTAAGCGGTAGGATTATAGCCGTTTCCAAATGGCCCATCAAAAAATCTACAAATCGGAGGCATTCAGAGGTGGACTCTGTTGTGATAAAGTTTCTGTTTGATGTTTTCCTAGCCTAATATAAAACACCACTCGACACTATGCACTCAATTTTCCCCCAACTACTCTAACTCCCTAACTCCGTGCCTGTATGAAACTGGGTATAATTAAAACTAACTGCCGTCGCGGATAATTTCCTGCCAGTTCAAATTATACGGCGATCGTGCCGGGAAATGAACCTTTCACTACTTTTGATAGAGTATCGCCTGAACTGAACATCACTGAAAATTGACTTTTTTCTTTTCGCCTTAGAAACGGAAAGACGATCTTGGCGTTGCATTTTTATGCATTTGCTGATATTCAGTATTGAGTTATTTTTATATTACAATGTTAGTATGAAAATACTCATTACTAATATCAGCAAATGCTACAATTTTCCGTGGCTCGGATGACACAAGTAAAATTATAGGTCACGATTGTTTTAACCATTTAGCCGTGTCAGAGGCCTTCAAGCGAAATTTTTTAAATGAACAGTCTAGAATCTTGATGAAAAAAATATTCAGAGGATATTCTAAGTAATATCTAAGTTGATGCCTAAATATCACAAGATAAACACTAAACAGGTGACCTAATTAAGACCATGCTGGATGCATGGCGCTTCCGACCTATCTTATTGAAACGATATAAGTATACAGGGTTATTCCCTATCAATTAGCATCCTTTAGGGTCTTATTATGTACATCAAAACTAACAACTGTTGATCTGTGACTTTTATCAAAACTTAAAAAAAAAATGTACTGTTCATACATTTTATCGAGGGTGAACGAAATTTTTCTAACTTAACGACGATGTAGTTAATATTGTAGGTGCCATCTTCTCATTTTTTATATGATTTAAAAATGGGACAGTACCTGCATGATGTAATTTTTTTATACTTTGTTAAACTAACAAAAACTCTCTTTCCGTTTTAGATTTTAGGATAAAAATACACATAATTTTTTTTTAATCTTTCCCTCAGACCCTCGCTCTGCAGCGTTGATAAACACTTATTTTTATAAAATAACATTTTCCTCAAACAACATGGCAATAAATAAGAATTTTCTCATAAAAATGGCAATAACTCTGAGTAAGTACGTAGCCAAAGTCAATAAATAAAATGCAATATAATAATCGAGCTCGCGTAACGTAAAAATAGAAATACTAAACTACGTACGAATATAAGAATGATAGTGAGAAATGGCTATGTTCGGATCTAGGTTAGTCTCGTAAATGATATCGGATTAGGTACCAGGTGTTTTAATTAATTTAAGCTGATTATCCTTAGAATATCACCCGTAGTAGTCGAATCAGGAATGAGGATATCCGTAGCAGAACCAAAGTTACCGACATAGCCCAGCGGATTGGCAAGTTGAAATGGCAGTGGGCAGGCCACATAGCACGGAGTACTGATGACCGATAAATACAGGGTCTATACATGGTTATTTCTAATCAATTAGCATCCTTTTAGGGGCTTAATCTGTGTATCGAAAATAACAACATTTGTTCTACAACTTTAGACAAAACTAAAAAAAAAACAGCTGTTCCATACATTTTGTTGCGGGTGAACGATATTTTTCTATGAAAATACAAATTTTTTTTTGAGTTTTGACAAAAGTCGCAGATCAATAGTTGCTTGTTTTGATGTACAAAATAAGCCCCTAAGAGAATGCTAATTGATTAGAAATAACCTTGTATAGGGTCGTAAAGTTCTTCAAGAACGCAAGATCGCGCTGGATGCAAGCCGCTACAATATTATTATTATTTCGTCAGATTATTTATATTTTGTGAAATATACAAAAAAATTATGAAGATATAGTCCTGCGTTAAAGTTCTGCGTGACGTCACGACCCCCACTCCCAAACTTTAACAAGGTTTATCTTTAACACTTGTTGTTTGACTGTCAAAAGTAAATATACGTGTCCAAATTTTTTTGATAATCTTAGGACTAATTATAATAATGTTGTTTTACTCAATCATCAAGCCTATTGGACGAAATCAGACCATTTGGTAGACGTCATAAGCTGATCGTAATGACATGTGGATCAGATCAAAAATACGACAAGTGAACTTAATAGATACGCGGTACATAGGTATTTCATAATTTTTATTAGTCCCTTATTTAGGTACATTGTAGACGTAACTACATAAAGTACACTCACGAAGGGCTATGGAGCAATTTGTACTTACTATTTGCTCAAATAGGTAGGCACCTACGTCTTCAATATTCTTTTACGGACGTATGCAGATTTTTTACGACGCTTTTCTTTACCAAAATGCTTTTTATATTGATACAATACTTCACAATTTCACAACTTATGTATGGCTATTATTATGTAGTTTATTTTATTGTTGATTAGGAATTTTTAGTGACTTTCTTTCATTATTTTTTTTTTTTTTGTTTTTACGTTTACACCGTCCTTGTCGTCTTTACGTTTCCTCGCATCCAATAGAGGTTGTCTGGAAGAAATCGCTTTTAGCGATAAGACCGCCTTTTGTGCCTTTTCTGTCTTTGTTTTGTTATGTTTTCTTGTTGGTGTCAATAAAGTGTTGTTGTGTTGTATTGTATTGTATTGTATTGCACAACATCAACCCAAATAAATTCTGTTAAAAATAAAGGTAATTTATTTTTGCCTCAGTTGCTGACATACATTTCGCTTTTCTACAGCTATTTCACAACATTTCCAATCGATATCCAAATCGAACCACATCAAAAGGAGCACAGGCCCGTCAGTCAGAGAACTCGATTGATCACAGACAGATCGTCGACCGCACGCAAATTGAATTCCGACAGAGAAAAATACTATAACTCTGTTATCCGATAACGTAAGGAATCATATTTCGAGAATATGCTGTCCTTGGCTCTGTTGCTACGAAGAAAATAGAAAAACTATAATAATAATAAAAAATAATAAAAACGTTTATTGATCTTAAAAATTAACACAAAATAATTTGTACACTAGATCCCACACTAGGGCGACCTGTGTCGTGGGATCTAGGCTCTTCCTTATGGTAGGTACTTACAAAAAACTAAATTATCCTTATAGTAAACAAACTTAAATTAGATTAATTTCACTCATAGTGCACTGGATCCCACACTAGGGCGACCTGTCGTAGGATCCAGGCTCCTTGCCAGAAGGGAAGGTAATACCTACATATTTATTTCATGCTACAAACCGCTTAATAATAACTGTAATATCAGAAACTACGCCCATAACCAAAATTTGAATTACTTGCTACATGTTATAGATACCACTGTAAACAACTACAGTAATGTGTGTAGTGGGCAGAAGTACCAGGAGCAGAGCCGCTGAGCGAGTCATTCTCGCGATATCATTCTCCGCTGTGATACTACTGAGTGCGTGTAGTAGTCTATTGGTGCGCGAGTGTTGTGTGTATGTGTTTACCTGGCGATCATGTGGGCTAAGTCCGTATTTTGCCGAAGGTGCGCGATTGTAGTGGAATGTGTGGTGTAGTGTAAATGTAAGAAGTAGGTTAAGTATTAAATAAGAGTTATAAAGTTATATATTTTATAGTATAGCTTGTATTTGTACTTTGGTATGTTCTGAGAATAATTAACAACATGAGTATTAAATAATATATAATATGCATTTATATATATATATATATATTACTATTGTCCCTATAACATCGTGTTCGTACCAATTTAAATCGTTTATAAATATTTGCCGGCTATTCAACTGCCTAGAACAAACACACTTCCGATGAACATATAGTATCAGTAGCGATAGCTATTAGAAAAATCTTCATTTTGATAAGTTTCTTGGCGCTGAGCCTTACCTACTTTTTAAATAAAAACAGAAAGTTCTACGAGTATAATGCTCACACTATACATTACTTACTTTGCATAACTAAAATTTGCGAGTTATTTAATAGTAAAGTAACAATAAGAAAGTGTTGCCTGATAATTTACAATAATAAACGCCAGATACCTAAATATACCTAACATTGTTATAATTAGTCCGTGACTCAGATTATTAAAAAAATATTGGACACGTATTTTTAGGGTTCCGTACCTCAAAAGGAAAAAACGGAACCCTTATAGGATCACTTTGTTGTCCGTCTGTGTGTATGTCAAGACTCTTTGTCTCGGGAACGCGTAAACATATCGAGTTGAAATTTAAATTGTATACTTACGTATATCTATGATCTCTTACACTTGTGTAAAGGAAAATCTTCTCAGTTATCATATAAAGAAGTTAGAGCCGTTAATGTCGTAAAAAACAGCATATTTCGATACTCACAAAATCAAAACCTACAGGGTACTTCCCGTTGACATAGAACTATGAAATTTGGCAAGAAGCATTGTCTCAAAGTACACATGTAGGAATAAATCTGAAAACTGTACATTTTTATTTAAATCACATAAAAATAGGGCTTCAAAATTCACAAAATATGGATTTAAAATTCAAAGTGCGTAAATCGTATCATGTAAGGTATCATATAAAAGAGCTTCATTAGCACATGCTAAAACAGGTTTTTAATTATTTAACAATTTTTAATGAATAAGTCAAAAAAAAAAACTTTTGTCGATGATGATGATGAGTATAGAGATTTTAACAACGCATTTCCCAATTTTGTGAAATTTTCTGGATTTTTACGGAACCCTCGGTGTGCGAGCCTGACTTGCACTTGTCCGGTTTTTTTTTCTTTTTTCAATCAAACAACAAATGACAAAGATAAACCTTGTCAAAGTTTAGGAGTGGGGGTCGTGACGTCACTTCTCTTACAGAAATCTATACATTTGTATGGCACTTGTGACGTCATTCGGAACATTAACGGGCTATATCTTCGTCAATTTTTGTTTAGTTGAAAAAAGAAAAATTACGTGTCTAATAATTTTGATAGTCTATCTGACGGACTAATTATATTTTTTTAGTTATCATGCCTATTGTTAAACTTACTACTTTTCGAACGATTTCAAAAAAGGACTATTGTTTTGTTATGGTATTCGATCGTGCGGCCAATTATGAACCGATTTTAATCATTACTTTTGTTTGGTAAACCATAATTCAGAGGTCATTTAAATTTTACCAAAACTAGTTCAGTGGTAGTGGTAGAAACCGCATAATATTGACTATACTCTATAAAATTTAACTTGATCTCTGCGACAGTAGAAGATTGACATTTTTAGAGTTGGGATAGTGGTGGAAAAAATCGATTTTTAAACAATGTTGTAATGAAATCGAATGAGTAGTTGAAGGTGAGAAATTGGATTTCATTTACTTACTATTATTTAAGATCAAGTATGTACATATGTAAATAATGGTATGATATTAATTATATACTCATAATAATGTAACGAGAGTATTTATCGCCGTTTTTCACTATTATCGATGCTAATGTAACATATAATTGGGTTTACTTTAATTACACATGTAAAAAATGTTATAATATTACAATATACAATAAAATTTATGATAAATCAAGTTTTATTGAAAATATCGTCAGTATAAACTATCGATATTTTAATTAAAACTCTGTCTAAAACCCTGTGGTCACGATCATTCGTCGCCCATCACTAATCGGCATGCCCACAAAGTATGACATTGACAGGGTACTGTCTGTACTTTTAAGAAATTCAGGACTTCATACGCGTGATTTTTCTGACAGCTGTCGCAGAGATCAAGTTAAGTTTTTTTTTTGTATAAGTTATAAAGTTTGTGAACTACTTAAGGACTTGTAGAGTCAAGGCGTGTAGAGTTAAAAGCTTAGTGCTACATGATGATAGCTTTTTGATAATGCGAATTGTCTCGTCTTTACCACATTTTACATGAAAATGTTTTTGTGGGATTTGGATTAAGTACATAAATATTTGTTCTGATTCTGAGTGTAAGTTGTTCTAAGTTTAACTCTCCTGGTTTTTAAGTGCTTTAAAAAGCAACTCAGACACAAGGCACCCTAGTAGGAGAGCTATGAGTGTGAACAGTTGTAAAAATAAAACAACATTCAACGCCAATAACATTGAAAAGCTTTTCATATAAGACAAAAAATGTACTCGTCTTGAAACACATCAAAGAAAATAAAACCGATATTCGCACCGAAAGTCCATCGTTTAATCTCTTTGGCTCATTAATTCTCATTGTATTGGAGAATCCTATCAGTCCTCTCAAAGTGAGAATCTTGAACACATCCGAAAACCCTCCAGACACTACTTACTCGTATCTACAAAAAAAGCTTCGGCCTTGATGGCGTTAACTATAACAAAGGCGGATAATGTGTGGCCCGCAATGGTTTTTGTTGTACAGTGGCTTGTAGATATACAACATAATAGTCATTACAAAACAAAACGTTGTTATAAAAACCTGAATCTGTATTTACAGAACAACAAAAATATAATATTTTTTTCGTCGCTTTCTAAAAATAAAATTGTATCATACTAATATTATAAATCCGAAAAGTTTGTTGGTTTGTTCCTCTTTCACGCAGCAACGGAGCAACGGATTGACTTGATTTTTGGGATGGATATAGTTCAAGGGCCGGAAAGTGACATAGGTTACTTTTATCCCGATAAAAGGTTCCTGTGGGATAGCACAAAAGTCAAAATACCACGCGGGTGGAACCGCGGGCAAAAGCTAGTAGGTAATAAAATGAAAATAATAATGTAATTTTTTTTTTCAATCTATGATAATTATTATCAGAGATCTATTAAAAAAATATTTGTCCCCCACTATTCATGAATTTCGTACAAAAACAATCAATGTCACTTCCTCTTCCGGTTTAAGTTATGTTTACTATATAAATATTTTTTTGTAGAAAATATGCCATTAAATAGCTAAAACTGCAGAAAATCAAATATGAAGTGGTTTTTACCAAAATCACTCTTTGGTGAACTGTAAAACAGTTTTTTAAGCCTCCTGTAATAAGTAATTTATAACAGAGGTGGTTTTTATAATGAAGTCTTCGATTGCGCCAAAAGTCAATTGATCTCTCAATTCTACTCTCATTGTATCGCAGAATACTACCAGCTAGTCAAGCAAGCGACCACGAAAGCCACGAAAAGACTCATTTTGACGTGTGAAAAAGTGACAGATATATACTTCGCCATAACGCTGTCTCGTTCTGACACTACGATAGAAATATTTCATGGCGCGCATACTAACTCGGCTGGCCTCACAAAGTGAGAATCTTGAACACATTCGAAAACTCTCCAGACACTAATTATTATCTACAGAAAACTCCGGCATTGATGCCGTTAACTATAACAGCGGTTGTTAATGTGCGACCGCTATGGATTTTGCTGCAGGCCGGATTGTGAAGTAAATTTATCGTTAGGTATCTATCTATTATTAATTTTATATTTATTGCTGTAGCCCATTACCTGTTCATTACATAGTAAAAAAAGAAAAGAAAATTTGTCAATAGTTTTCATCTATCTTTTACCCCAGCTTCGCTTATTGCATTCGCATAATCAAAAAATAGCTTTAACATTCTTTGACTTTTAAAATGGTTCCATGCAAAAAAAAATAAAGATATTTTATGTTGCTCTGTAAAGAGAGAAAAGAAATT
This sequence comes from Hypomecis punctinalis, assembly GCA_949316475.1. Classification (NCBI taxonomy): domain Eukaryota; kingdom Metazoa; phylum Arthropoda; class Insecta; order Lepidoptera; family Geometridae; genus Hypomecis; species Hypomecis punctinalis. The sequence continues at coordinate 9,348,138 of OX438818.1, read as the reverse complement.
AAATAGTAAAAACACAAACCAACAAACACAATTTCGATGAACCCAGTATCAGTAGCGATAGCTATTAGAAAAATCTTCATTTTGATAACTTATAACGTTTCTTAGCGCGGAGCCTTACTTTTCTTAAATAAAAACAGATAGCTCTATAATTCTCACACTACACATTAATTACTTTACATGGCTATCACTTGGGAGTTATTTAAATAAAAATAAAATTCATTTATTTCAGGCTTGTAGGGCCCATATTGTCAGAGAATAAAAATACAAAGTTATATATAAGTCATCATAACAAAATTAAAATTATAGCACAGCAATATCAATGTCAGAAAAATTAAAATAATTAAACAAAATAATAGTCTTTCAATGTCAGTAACAGTCAACAATAACATAAAATACATAATTATAAAATCAAGGCATGTGCAATCACTTATATGGACCTTCTCTTCGGCACTGGTACTGCAACATGTCTGTTGGAGCAACGCCAAAAAAAGGACAGTCCCATCTAGTAGCGATCATCGCCAGGACAGCGTTGGAGCTGGCCCGTACTCTGCGCACCAGGGAAGCGGCTCGCTTGCGCATGGTCGCGTGGAAGCAGTCGGTTTGCGCTTCCGCGAACATGCCCCAGGCGCTGCAGAACCGGGGCAGCCCCATCACCGCCCTGAACGCGTTGTTATACTGGACGCGGAGGGTGCTGTAACACTTATCTGTGTAATTAGCCCACAGACTGCACGTGTAGAGCGATGTGCAGTATGCTTTAAAGAGCGTGACTTTTACCTCATACGAGCATCGTGCGAACCTTTTTTTTTTTTTTTTTTTTATTTTTAGCCAGGGGAAATCCTTTATGGATACCACCACACCTCGTGGGCAGGCGGGTGGTTATGCGGGAGTCCCGCCACTGGTCGGTATACCCACCAAAACCCCTGGGTGTTCCTGCACTGCGCCTGGTGTCGGGGCTACGGGCACGCTTCCGCACTCATCCGCGGCACCCGACAGCGCTGGCCCAAACCGGACCCCACCTCGGAGCTTGCGCTCCCTCCAGATTGACGACGTGCGGAACACCAGACACGTCGTCATCCACCACCTGGGACCAACCAGCACTGGGCGTCGGACAGCACCCGTATCCGACAGCCTTGGTCCCGATGCAACGGGTCAATTAAAGTGGCCCCGCGCCTGCCACTACGGCTGCAGAGGATAGGGAGAGCGGCCATCGCGATACCGACACGCCTCCTCCCCTGCAGCCCCACCGCCTCCGCCAACACGTTGGCGGCACCCGTTAGGGCCGCTGGCAGGATGGATAGGCAGCGGCTTCCTCGCCGCCCGTCCATCCCGCCGCCGCCCCCGCCTCGATGGGCTCGGCCGCGGTATCGCGACGAGCGCGACACCGCAGTCCACCTCAGTCGGCAAGCCGACCTACTGGCCAGCCTCTACATGGGTTTGGGGAAAAAACCCAGAGAGGCGGCCCCACCTCGGGTTCCTCTTCGTTCACCAGGTTGGAGCAGACCTGGCTACTAAGCCCCCCCGCCACGACAAGGCGGGAACCCACTCGGGGGGGCATCGTGCGAACCTGCGAGCTATCATATTTGCTCTGACGGACAGAGCCCTCCGCTCCCGTTCTATGTCTACATGATCCCTGCGATCAGTCGTAACAATATGTCCTAGGTATTTAAATTGATTCACCCTCTCTAGGGGAACACCGTCTATTAGCACGGGTGGAATGCTCTGAGGGCATTTTGCACGGCCGGTCTCGGACCATAAATTGACTTTTTTTAACATTATATTTTAACCCATGACCACAAGCGTATTTCCCACAGATCTGCAACAATTTCCGTAGACCACATACCGACGCGCTCAGCAGTACCATGTCGTCTGCATAGCTAAAATTGTTGACACAAATACCGTCAATATGGCAGCCGACATGCTGACTGCTGAGCTCGACGATCAGTCTATTGATGTACAGGTTAAAAAGGGTCGGCGAGGTCAAGCCGCCCTGCCAAACTCCGCACTCTAGGTGGTACGACTCAGACATTGCGCCCGCCTACCGCAAACTGTTACTCTGGTGTGTGTACCAGTACTGGAAAATACCTACGAACTCCTGAGGCATATTTAAATCTTTAGTTCCCTCCATAAAAGGTCATACGACACCAGGTCAAAGGCACTGGATAAGTCGAGGAAGCACGCAAAAACGGGAGTTTTCCGGTCCGTATAGTACCTCACGGTGTTCTTAAGGCACAGTATCGCACTTTCTGTGGACAGCCGAGGACGGAACCCGAACTGGTTGTCATGAAGTGAAACATATTTATTTAACTGTGCATTAAGAAGACCGAAAATTTAATATTAAAGTAACTAGTAGAAGTTTTGTCTGATAATTTAACGCATAATTTCCAATTATAAACGCCATATAAATTTACCTAATTAACAATTTAAGGTACCAGTAATTGAATAAAAACACTGGTCTTATTTTGATTTAAAATGTGTCGCACAATACTCGTCTTACAATGCAAACGCAACATAACATTTTTCAAACAGGTAATCTCAGCTTAGATATTACCCCACTTAGGTATTCGAAGATATAAGCACTGAACAAATCAGTGAGCAATAACAATTTAAACCAGGCCGCAAAGCAATAAAATTGGGCACCACTGCCATAAAAGATCTAGTTGGGCTTTAAGAGCTATCAATAAGATTACCTAATTGAAGGCCCTACAAAGGTCGGGGAGACTTTTAGCTCCGATGACCCTACTAAGGGTTCCGTCCTTAATGTTTTCTTTACAAGCTTAGGAAATAACATTTGGAGGTTGGAGGTATTTTCACAATCACGCCACAGGTCGATAGGAGACAGAAGGATGTTTTGTACTGACGAGGCAAAAGAGAGTGCCGTTGAGGTGGCTAATTTTTGGTCAAAAGCCGGAATATCATTTTTATAGCACTTAACATTGACTCTAATAGAAGAAGTGGCAGAAGTAGCAGCATAAGCATAGATATCTGTAAATTGTAATGTAATGTAATCTTTTTTGGAACATTTTTTTTTTTATTTTGCTAATCTTGTTCAAAGTGATTCACGCTCAGTCGTTCACAAATCGACAACTTTTTTGATCGACGAACCACCGGAAGAGGTATACAATTCGACGCGTATATATATTTATGTATAACCACGTATAACTTTTTTTGTAGTAGTCCGATTTCAATAATTCTTTTTTTATTCGAAAAAAATATACTTCGAAAATGGTCCTATTTAAATTTTATTGAAATCGGCTGAGCCATTTTTGATAAATCAACAATAATGTGAAAAATGCTACATCGATCCGTGCTCATTTGCGTTCTAGCGATGCGCCCCGGTTTCGCACAGATTATACATATAAAAATGTCTCTTGAATTACTCTATCTATTAAAACAAACTACATTAAAATCCGTTGCGTAGTTTTAAAGATAGATACATACATGGGGACAGACAGCGGGAAGCGACTTTGTTTTATACTATGTACTCGTAATGATTCTGTACACGGGTGAAGTCGGTCATGCTATTTTTTTGCAAAAAATAATTATGTAATATGCAATTTTATTTAATAATAAATAAATGCCCAGACTCTATGCCGTTTTAATGTCATTAATCACGTTTTAATTATAATGTCTTTAGGAGGTAGGCACAGTCGAGTACATCAGCGCGAAAGTTCACTAAAAATTCAATATACGAGTACAACGTTCAGCACGATCACGGTCTTCGGATGGATGGCAATTACAACTGAGCGCTATTGGTAGCTCGGATTACACGTTAAATTGTAGGTCCTCGTTGTTCTAACCGCTTAACCATGTCAGAATCTTTTAGGCGGCTTAAAAACTCTGATACCAGCCACCGACCGCCTAAGCAATAGCAATCGTTTATGACTTCATTTTAGTAATTTGGCACCTCTTATGTGACGTTAGCCACCAATTGCTGAAACAATTGGTGGATGAACAACTTTGATGGCTAACGTCACAGAGGCGGTGCCAAATGACTAAAATGAAGTTTTAAACGATTGCTATTGCTTAGGCGGTCGGGGGGCAGGGCTAGCTACATGAACTTTTTTTTTATTGTTTTTACATGTTGTTCCCTAACTTGATTAGGGGGATTCAATCTTATTTTAATTATGGCTAATTATTACTATTTGAGGAACGACATTACATTTTTATCTATTGCTATGTCTATTATAATTTTTCTATACTGCTATCTATATCTATACTGCTACACGAACTTACTTACTTACTTAAACTGCAAAGTAACGCCTCATTCAGTCAACTGTCTTGTTCACTGCTTTAAAGTTTTCTTACTGAAAATTTTGTTGATTCACTGTAACTTCTTCAGCGGCCGATGTTAGTAACTGAGTTACTAATCTGATCGGATTCCTGCAAAACTTACTTTAGCGAGTACTAAAAATAAGGTGCTAACCTAACTTTAAGCTAAAGATGAAGATTAATGATTTAAATGGCCAGCAGCAAAGTTTGGTCCGCCCAGAATAGGTATGTATTTTTGATCAGCGAAAATAATAAAATATATTGTAGATACTCTTACTTGTAACCAGGGACCTTATTGTGTAAGAGCTCTGATGTTCGGCTTCGCTTTTCCTCTCGCTCTCTCTCTCGTAGCGTAAGTTACTGACGCGAGCAGGAGAAAAAGCGAAGCCGATCGTCAGACTACTTACACAATAAGACCCCTGGTATAAGACAACTAAATAAATTACATTATGAGCTCCAAAAGACTCCATAAAATTTAAAACAAAAACTTAATATATCAAATATTGTTTTTATTTATCTCATTGTTTAGTTCATTTGGACATGAAAATGATTTTTTTGACCGGAGGTATACAATTCGACGCGTATATTTTTTTTAATGTATAACTTTGTTCGTAGTAGTCCGATTTCAATCATTCTTTTTTTATTAAAAATAGTATACTTTGAAATTGGTCCCATTTAAATTTTATTGAAATCGGCTCAGCCATTTTTGATAAATCAACAATAATGTCAAAAATGCTACATCGATCCGTGCGAAATATTCGCGAATCCTGTACACGGGTGAAGTCAGTCATGCTAATTTTTGCAAAAAATAATCTTGTTTATTTTAATTTTAATATGTTTTCGTTAAAAAACCTGTGGTCCGATTTTATTTTTTGTTTGTGTTTATTTCTTTTCGTAAAAAGAAACATTAGCCATTGTTACCCAATAGGCTTGATGACTTAAAAATATGATTAGTCCGTCAGATACAATGTCAAAAAATATTAGACACGTATTTTTTCTTTTGTCAATTAAACAAAAAATGATGAAGATATAGCCTGTTAAAGTTCCGTGTGACGTCACAAGTGCCATACAAATTTATAGACTTCTGTAAGAGAGGTGACGTCACGACGCCCACTCTCAAACTTCGACAGACAGACAGACAGACAAAACTCTTTATTTATAACAACAATATAAAAAATAAACACTATTTACACATATACGACAAAAAAACATGATTATAAAGTGGCGGCCTTATCACCCATGGCGATTTCTTCCAGGCAACCTTGCACGAAAATGAACCGACAAGAATAAGAAATAGTGGCCTTAAATAGATATCAACAAAGAAAACACCTATAAATAATATAAATATACTTAATTCAATCTAAGTTTTAAATATACTTACATATATACGATATAATATATAAATATAATTATACATATACCTACATAATATACATACCTACATACGTTATAAAATAGTAGCGAAAGGAACAAGTAGCATTATGATTTCAGATAGTGAGCTTTCACAAGTTGTTTGAAAACGTTCAATGAAGGTGAACGCTTAATTTCCAAAGGTAAGTCATTCCAAAGTCTGACTGCCTCCACAGAGAAAGAAGAATCGTAGAAAGATGTTTTGTGACGAGGGAAACTAAGTGTGAGATTATCTGAAGATTTTAGGTAACAAGGCGACAAGGTTTATCTATGTCATTTGTTGTTTGATTGACAAAAGAAAAAACACGTGTCAAATATTTTTGATAATCAAACTCACGGACTAATTATATTGATTGATTTTTTTACCTAGTCATCGAGCTTTTTAGAAATATTTTTTTATTTGTTTGGCAGTGTTTATCTGCTGATCAGAATAATTTGATAGCAAGCCATATAAATAACTAGCCCCGCGTTGTCTTAGTACATAGGTACTTGCTTAAAATGGAAATAGCCCGCGGTTTGACCTACCTTGTCTTTGTAATATAATAATATCTGATAGTCCGCGGTTTGGCCCGCGTTGTCCTAATATGTACTTGCTTAAAATTATAATAGCCTGCCATTTGGCCTGAATTGTCGTATTACTTGCAATGATAATAGCCCATGATCTGGCCCGTGTTGTATTAGTACTTGAAATAATTTAAGCAAGTAAGTACTAAAACAACGCGGGCTAAACTGTGGGTTATTATCATTTTAAGTACCTAAGTATTAACACAACATTTTGAGCAAGTACTAAGACAACGCGGGCCAAACTGAGTGCTATAAATTATCGTGCGTTATCTTGGCACTTGCTTATAATAATATCTAATAGTCTGTGGTCTGGCCCGCGTTGTTTTAATACTTCCTTAAAATTATAGCAGCCCGCCGTTAGTCTGCGTCGTTGTAACGTCACAACCCCCCACTCTCAAACTTCGACAAGGTTTATCTTTGTCATTTGTTGTTTGAGTGACAAAAGAAAAAACACGTGTCAAATATTTTTGATAATCTAACTCACGGACTAATTATATTATTGATTTTTTTACTTAGTCATCAAGCTTATTACAAAGATTGTTTTATTTGTTTGGCAGTGTTTATCTGCTGATCAGAATAATTTGATAGAGTCTGGCTAACGAAAGTTCATAATGACAAAGTGCGGCAAATTTAAAAAATATCAGTATGGCAGCCATAAACTGAGAGGGAAACACTTTCTCTCACTCACACGATGTAGCATTGTTACCATACTGCGATTTTTATTCTTCCAAATATTTGGGGGAATCGCAAAAAAATACCTTTTTTTCAAGCTTTAACTTGTAGTGAGTTTTATATTTATTACGTTAGTTATTTTCTGTTTTTTGACGTTATTATTGTGCCAAACTGAGGCTTTGCATTGCTCTCCAAATGATCCAAATGATTTCAACGATATATTTATCTCCTTCATTACGATGAAAAGTATAATAATATATTGAATCATTTTGTTCAGTTTAGTACATGACGTAGGTTTGAAAAATGTTTTTAATACAAGGTAAAATACCCCAATTTAAAGGTAAATCCGCGAAAATAGTAGCACCGTGTGTTGTCATTTAAAAAGTTTGCGAAAAATTCCATTATCAACTTTCGTTAGCCAGACTCTAGAGTCTGGCTAACGATAACAAACCTTATAAATAATAGGTACATACAGTCATACGTGATTAATCAACTGGTCACGCTAGTAACTTTTGTAATCTACGTTGTTTTTACGTATCAGTTCTAAAAGTAATGCGTAGGCACTTACACATCGGTAGAGCTAGGTAATAAAAACTTTTTGGGAAAGTAGGGTAGATACCTACTACCACGGAATTAGTATCTAACAGTATTTTGACTCGGCTCTGTCCTTGAAATATATACCTAAGTACATCCTGCGACTGTTTAAGAGTTCTAACCGCCCTAGTGTTGGGTTTTGGGCAAAAATTGCATATTTTAAATAATGTGCGGTTTTTGAACGGACACAATAGTTCGAGGGTGGTAGTCAACCACAGACTTTTAAAAAGTAAATGCAACAGGAAACGAGCTGTGGTTGGCTATTGCAGAGGAAGTCGTAAAAATAATAAATAAATTTACTAAGAATTATGGTCTGGGACTGACAGAGGTTTAGAAGACCATTCTAGTCGAGCCGTCGGAGCGAAGAGCAAGTCTAGATTAGTTATTTTTAAAACTTAAGGAACAATGTATTGGAAGAAATAAATCTACAAAGAGTTGTTGAAATAATGGTGTTTCTACTGCATCGAGTCCTCGGTTGTCCTCACACTAGGCTAATTAATATACACGCCCCCGACCCAGGGTGTGTATTAAAGTTAGCTTAAAAAGTAGTAGGTATAATTAGTTTTGATAATGGCCATAACCAATGGTAGGTAAACCCAACTTAACGGTGTACTAAATTCAAATAGTTCGTACAGATCGATGTAGTAATTTTCACATTATTTTTGATTTATCAAAAATAGCTCAGCCGATTTCGACAGGACTCCCTGTGAAGCTTAATCTACCAAACAAAAAAAATATTTAAATCGGACTACCTACTCTGAATAAGATAGCCGTGGTCATACATAAAAATAATAAACAACCGGACAAGTGCGAGTCAGGCTCGCACATCGAGGGTTCCATACAAATCCAGAAAATTCACAAAATTGGGAAGTAAGTTGTTAAAATCTCTATACTATAACCATCGACAAAAAAGTTTTTTTTTTCCCTTTTCTCGTCATACATCGAAAATTATACATTGTTAAAATAATTAAAAACCACTACTAGTAGTTGTAATATATAGTTAAGTTTATGAAATGTAATTTAAGTTTTGTGTAAAAAATGTCTTCCATTAAAAACCTGTTTTAGCATGTGCTAATGAAGTTCTTTTATATGATACCTTAAATGCTTTGATTATTTAACAAGTAAATAATCTAAGCTTACATGATACGATTTAATCACTGGAGTGGCGTGTAAATAGCCAACTCCTGGGTGTGATTGCTCACGAAAGATTTTGAAGAAAAATAAGAAAGGGCGGGAAGATCATACAAAAAGAAAGAATTTGGTGTCGACGTAAATACAGGAACTAAGCTAAGACTAACCTGCAAATTACCGCCTTCATCTCCTCGTAATCGAGACCGGCTGGAGATGAGTCGATTGAAAATGATGCACGGCGCTTGCTGTTATAGTCCTGTGTTTTGTCGAAATAAAATTGTCCAACACTGCACTACACACTAAAAGGTTTAGTTAATCTTGCGGCGTAGGGAAGTCAACTGGCGGCGGTTGATAGACAACTGGCAGAATGATTTTCTGCCATTCAAAAAAATAATGGCGGTGACGCGATACTCAATGCATTCGCGGCATTTTTTGACCAATGGTCGAGGGCATCGCGGTTCGAGACGACTAGCGCCATCTCTCGGAAAACTCCGGGACGTCAACGGAACATCGACAGATCGTCCCAGCGTTGTACCTGTTTTACCGACGACACCAGAAAGCGGGGTAAATTTAAATTATAAAAGAAAAGATTTAAGAAATGCGGAATTATTAAATAAAAGATGTTAAGGCGCTCCACCAATCACTTTGACCACATATTTTGTGAATTCCGAGGCCCTATTTTTTTGTGATTTAAATTAAAATGTACAGTTTTCAGATTTATCCCTATATATGTGTACTTTAAGACAATGCTTCTCGCCAAATTTCATAGTTCTATGTCAACGGCAAGTACCCTGTAGGTTTTATTTTTGTTAATGTCGAAATATGCGGTTTTTTACGACATAGACGGCGCTAACTTTTTTATACGGTAATTGAGAAGTTTTTATTTTACACAACAGCAATAGACCATAGATATACGTATATAGTTTAAATTTCAACTCGATATCTTTACGCGTTCCCGAGATAAAGAGTCTTGACATACACACAGACGGACAGACGGACAACAAAGTGATCCTATAAGAGTTCTGTTTTTTCCGTTTGAGGTACGGAACCCTAAAAAATACCCCTCGACTTGAAAGCCTCCTCCGTTCTGTCAGTTAAAAATCGGAATTCCAGTTCACAGCGCATTTAGTTTTAGTGTTTTGTCTCTGTCTAGTTAAAATATTTATACAGGGTAGATGCAAAGATGCTAGATTAGTAGTACATGAGAAGACACGATTTTGACAAATAAATATTCGATAATACATATTGTTTTTTGGTGTTTTTAAGGGTGCGATGACGCATGCGAATCCACCAACTCGCAATGGACCAGCAGCGTGGTGGATAGAGCTCAGTCACCCTTCGTGGGTAGGCCTTCAGTGGACTAATAATAAGGCTGGTACAGTACAAATACTTATTGGTAGGTATAGACCCGATTCGACAGCTCCCTGCAACAGGAAGTATTCCGTATTTGGTATAGGCGGTGGTTACCAAAGGCACACCGAGAACGACGAGGACCCTCAGGATCTGTCAGAAGATCGGTTAGATTCTCTCCAAATAGTCAACCAACTCAACCCATTAGGGCCACAGGGCACAACCCTTCTGGGGTGCCCGGGCAAGTCTGTTATCCCCCGCCGGGTGACGGCCCAAGCCGAGGTCCATATGCTCGGTAAGCTGTAGAGGCCTCAGAGGCCAACAGCTTTAAATTATTCAAAAAAAATAGGTAGGTATGGAGTGTACTTCTGGCATATTCTGGTATACTAAGCGCTACACAAATCGACGGATGGGAAGTTATGCGCAGAGCGCTGCGCAAAAGCCGAAATATACGCGGGAGCCAGAGAAACGAGACGCCGGAGCACACCCGCCCGCCAACCTCATGCCTTCCGCGCGCTCCGCACACCCGTTCACACATGCGCAATAACGGCGAATCACGGCGAAGTGTCATCTGCAGTTAACTTCTCATCCGCCGATTAGTGTGGCGCTTAGTATACCAGCCTTTAGCGCCAGCCCTAAAATCTCGAATAGAAATCGGCTGCTCTGTTGGTTCCTGTGGCATTCCACAAACTTAGGTTTGCTAAACAGTCTATCAAATCAAGTCCCGCGAAACTTCGAAGCATCCAAAATGTACGAATGGTATTCCTAGTTATGACCGGTGCAGCGGTAACCCGACGTAGTATGAATTATTCAAAATGCTCATCAGAGTATTCCTCCATAGTATAGAACAATTGAAACTTCGCCGTAGTGAAGTTCAGTGAATCTAATTTGCCGGTTTCAGGACAACGAGATGTATATTTATCTGTTTTAATGTAGCTCTCATAGTGTAGTTTGACTAGTTCGCGTCTTTAGACTTTGGTGATCGCTAAGAAACACTTCTTAGCGATCACAGAAGCAAAGCAACGTTCGACACGGTCAGTCTTCGTCGGTCGGTCATTAATCGACCGTGGGTGGCATTTATAACTGTTAAATTTTGGGTTCCAGTTGTTTTTACTGTTCAGCCACTGCGTACGGCTAGACAGACGCGACCAAAGCGCCGCAACTTTTTATGGTGGACATTCCGCGCGTTATTAGAACCAAGAGTTTCGAATCCACATTCTTCCTACGGACAACCAGAATGTGGAACGCTTTGCCTGAGTCTGTCTTCGCGCTTAAGACGAGGCATCGGGCCGAGAAACACGAAAACGAGTACTTTTGAATGCGCGATGTGTGAGGATGAATGATATTGATTCAAATTTGAAAAATATCATAGATAAGGGAAAATCTTGAAAACAATAATGAACCGGACAAAATTTCAAAAAGTGATTGGCTTTATTAAAAAAAACTTACAAATTTCTCACCAAAAAAAAGTTTAATAATTCGAATGCTCCGAATTATTAGCGACAACACCCCATTATTTTTTACAAATAAAATAGCCAGATCACTTTTCTATTTAACAGACCGAGATGTTATTTTTTTTAATGTATATTATGAATAATTAATTAAAAACTCACTGCCGCCCGCCGCTCTGTCGAGCGCGACCGCGTAAAATTTGTCCGAGTGAAATGGCGCGGTACACGATTTTTGAGAAATAATAGTTCGTCAATGCGTCACCTTAAGTACAACGTGGCTGTTTTTAAATCCCGGGTAAATAGGTATCTTCTAGGTAAGCCAGCTACACCCTAGACCGCCTATCTGCTTAATATCAGGCGAAATAAAAAAAAATGGAGTCCCTCCGCGCGGAAGAAGTGAAACTTCGACGCAACAGTGCTTTCATACCTCCTCCATGGTAGCGTTAAACGTTTAACGCAACCTTCTAGGAAGTCGCATTAGAAGTTTCACATCTAAAAAAACAGCCATGTCATAGGCCTTAAGACAATTTGACTGCCTCGTTGGCTCAGTGGTTAGTGAACCTGACTTCTGGATCAAAGAGACGTGGGTTCGATCCCCACCCAGGGCAAGCATTTATGTGGTGAACATAGGTGTTTGCTCTGTGTCTGGATGTATTTAGATACTAAGCCCTAATACAGAGGCGCCAGCGTAAATTAAATAGCAGCGTAAAAAGCGTTCCATCTATCGAATGCCTAAAGTGAAAAAGAAACAGAACTATGCTGTTTAGCTAATATAGTTACGCTGGCGCCTGTGTAATCGGGCTCACTATCTATAAAAGTATGTATTTAAAATATGTATATGTAGTATATCAGTCTCTGGCACCCATATGACAAGCTTTGCTTAGTTTGGGGTCAGAGACCGTGTGTAAGATGTCCCTTAATATTAATTGATTTAATTAAGGCCAGTTTAAAAACTCCGGAGCTAGCCACCCAGCCTAGACAAACTTTAAGTACTTGTAACTTTAAGTACCTTGTTATTAAAACAAATAGGCAGGTACTTATAACAATCGTTAGTCGTTGGATCGTACTCGTAATACCCTGTAGTTGGTAATATCAGTTATCAATACAATTCCCATAGAACGTCCTCATAACGTATTTAACGGTTGCTACCGATGTTACGGATCGCCATTTATTTCCCTTACATCCGGGACCGCCATTATTGTCTTGTGATATTATGTCCGATTTAACCTTTATTTCTCGTTTTATTTGCGATGCAATCCTTTTCCGATATCGTGTTTCATTGCGGCGAATGGTTACAGTATTGTTGAATTCGCTATATCGGTTTTGTTACTAAGAGGGAATAATTTTTCACTACATCTATTCGAAAAAGACTACTTGGTTCGCCTTTAAGTGCGCCCAAAGGAAGTGTTATATGTAAAGAACTTTATAAGTGTGACGGAATGAACTTTTCCGTGCACTTTTTGAATTTGGATGTATTTGTAATGTTAGTGTTCAGCGCCAAGAAAATTAATGAAAAGAATGTAAATATAACTTTTCGTTTGTTTTATCATTAGATACCATTTGATTTCAATTTAGTTGTTACTCTACGTTTTATTAAATAATAATATTATAGTAAAATATGAGGCGCCTTTTGTTTTCTCATAGAGGTGATGAAAGGTAGAGTGTACCACTCGGGCGCAAAATATATTTTTGGCTCGAGCGACGTACTTTGAATCCCTCGCTACATTCAGGATTCTACTAAAGAATCCCTCGCTACGCTCTGGATTCTACTCTAGAATCCCTCACTTCGCTCTGGATTCAAGAAAGCGCCCTCGCCGTAAAAATATTGTTTTGCTCCCATATGATACAATCTACTAATAATTTACCTACGAGTACTTACTTACTTGCAATTATGACATATTTTTTCACATTGAATAGGTAGTATTTGACAGTCAGTTAAAAAAAAAGAATAACTAAAAAAAATTTTTTTTAATACAAACTTTTACTGAACATGTACTCGCTAAAACGAATCAAACGAGCTGAAACTCGATGGGTTTGCGTCGTTTCTTTACAGAGTTCCTAGGAACACCTTCCAGCTCCATCATCAGACCCTGGTTGTCATTGAAAGACAAACTACTCGACTGCCTCGGTGGCTCACTGGTTAGTGACTCTAACTTCTGGATGAAAGGGCGTGGGTTCGATCCCCACCCAGGGCAAATATTTATGTGATGAATATAGGTGTTGCTCTGTGTCTGGGTGTTATTTAGGTACTATCTGTATAAGTATGTATTTAAAAAAATATTTGTAGTTTATCAGTCTCTGGCAGCTACATATATCACAAGCTTTGCTTAGTTTGGGGTCAGAGTGTCAGTGTATAAGATGTCCCCCAATATTTATTTATTATCTATTCATGGATACTACTGCGCCTCAGGGTCAGGCATTGGGTGGTTATATGTCATTCACATCCAATACTACCGATTACTATAATAAATGCACTCATATAGAGAAAATGCAAATTCTCACCATTAAGTTCCCTTTGTTCCCGTTTCGTGGCAATTATACCGCGCCGCGATCGTCAGTAATTGATGTACTCGCTCGTAAGTAGACAAAATACGATAGTAATTAGCGAACGAAGTGCTAATTGTTCCCTGCTCCGGAATCATTAACTTAATGCCGTCTCATGTTTGGTGGAGCCCGCTACACAATGCAGACATAATCTCTACGTGCATGTATCTCTATACAGGTAGATAGGTATATATAGAGTAGATATGAAACAAATCGCTCTCCGCTATTACTAATTTTAATGAGGTATAAATCATATACAGGGTTATTTCTAATCAATTAGCATCCTTTTAGGGGCTTCTTGTGTACATCAAAACTAATAACTTTTGTTCTGCGACTTTTGTTAAAACTTAAAAAAAATATTGGGTGTTCCATAAAAAAATATCCTTCACCCGTGACAAAATGTATAGAACATCCAGTGCCGGATTAGCCACGTAGCAAGAGTAGCAAATGCTACAGGCCCCGCTCCCCGTGCTCCAACGGCGTAGAGCCAAGCTTCTAACTCTACACGGCCTGACTACTGCAAGCCCATACTCCTCAAACTCTACACGTTAGTCAATATAATATGTGGCTTGGCTGTTTCGTTACTACAAAAACTATTTGTATAACAGAGAAATAATGAGTAGTGAATAATAAATCTTCACCTTCGCCCACGTAAAGTTAGCAAAACAACCAAGGCGCAAATATATACTAAGGCGTAAAATGTGTAAAGTAAAAGCTTGAACAGTTTAAGGGGTTAGCTCAGTCTGGATCAGTTTTAGAATTGTTTGTTGTTTTTGGACCTATACCAAATTTCAGCTTTCTACAACTTCAGAAAGTACCAAGTTTAATGTACATCCATGAGTCAGTCAGTGACAAAATTGGGGTTTTTTGATATTAACATAAAAATCTAAATTATAATAGCCATGCAATACAAACTTTGCCTTTGCCCTTGCTTCTCTTGGCTCGTCTTGGTCACCTCACCTTGGTGAGTCCACATTCCTCATACGTTAAAGTACAATGTAGGTGTCTTCAAATCTCGAGTAAATAGGTATCTTCTAGGTAAGCGTGCTACATCCTAGACCGCATATCTGCTTTACATCAGGCAGTGTGTAGTCAAACGCAAACCTATTTGAAATAAAAAAAAAAAAAAACCTAGGCCAGATCTACCATATGGCTTTATGGGCTTCAGCCCAGGCCCCGTGGATTCAAGGACCCCCAGCTATGTATGATCAACTTCATAGGTACATTATAAATGTCTAGCCTGCTACTCTCGCATTTAAAAAATTTTGGCGTTCGCTGCGTTAGCGTTTAATAGCTGTACACTGCCCTTTTATTCCCAAATCTATTTGAAAGTTACTGCAAATACCGCATAACATTTGCTGCTTTGATCATACTTTTTGAAATTATTGTTAAAACTGACAATTTTTTGCGCTCTGTATACACACGCATTTATAGCAGTAGAGTGATCTTTGCTCTATTATCGGTTTTGAAGATACTGAAAAAATCAACTAAAATTTGTTTGTGCTCGCTGTGCTAGCGATCAATAGCGTTGCGGTAGGCTGTTTTTCTCATACTTCTTTTGAAATCACTGAAAAAGTGACATATTGTCGAGATTGGTGCGCTCGTGCGTATTTGCGGAGCAGTGCTCTGCTTTCACTTAATTAAAACTACCGTGCATATTCATCATAACTATAATAAAATACGACTAAAACCGTGTAGTTATTACGTGAGTTTTAGCCGTATTTTATTACGGTTTTAGTGCCCTGCGCAAATCTTATTCAAAATTACTGAAAACGGGGAAAAGTTTTCGTGCTCGCTTCGCTCGCGCATAATAGAGGTGGAGTAGTCTTGTTTACTCGTGCTTATTTTGAAATTTCTGAAAAAAAAACTAACAAATTTCCGGGCTCGCTCCGCTCGCGCTTTCTCAGAATTGTTTGTTTCTTTACCAACTTTAATATCTGGTATCATAACAATTTATTGACAAAATGAATTATTGATAAAATAATATCCGTTAGGGTCTCGCGCGCAATTTCCGTACCTACAACTTGATGACTCCCTGAATCAATGGCTGGATCCGCCTTTGACTGACAGTTGAAATGTTCGGCAGCCATTGCCATTACACATTCATTCGATCTCGGTCGTGCTCCGATGTTTCCCTCTTAGACTCTGTCTATTTCTTTCTTGCTATCCAAAAGTTAGAGTAATTAGCTAGGCCCCTAAGTAGTATTAGCCCAGGGCCCCCTAAACTCACGGATCAGCCCTGTTGGCCACACTACCGTGCCCCCAGATTCGTAACAGTTTTACCCTAAACCTAACCTTACATTTGAGAATCTAAAGTAAACCAGGGGCCTCTCGACAGAATTTGCTGCAGGCTACGCTGGCTTAATCCGGCTCTGGGAACATCTATTTTTTTTCGAGTTTTGACAAAAGTCGCAGAACAAATGTTGTTAGTTTTGATGTACCGAATCCCTATGCTACACGGTTTGAAATGAAGCATGAAACCAAGGTCACCTTGAACAGAAGTGAGATGCGGATTGCCGGCTACATGGTTTGAAACCAACAGTGTTTTTAAAAACGTTGCGTGGATAGGATGTGTCGTAATCTCGTTCACGTACCTACAGTATTTTATACTTTTTTTCTTTTTTGCAGACGCGGCGTTTGTCTGTGGGTCAAAAGATTTCAAATTTTTAGCTAAAATATCCCACGCTTGTTTTTTTTCTGATTAGAGTATTTGTATGTTTTACTAGTCAAATCCCAAAGGCAGTGCGAGTCTCTATATCATTCCATAAATTACGTGCTCACATCATGTTCAAGTTGCTCTTGCGCCATCTTATAGGTAGATGAAACGTAGTAACGAGCACCCGCGCCCGCTGCCGCAGCGTGAATGTCGTACGCATGGTTTTAAACAAGCGGCTAGACGGTTTCAAACCATCGCTTCTGGCAGTGGTTTGCAACGCAAGCCGTGCTACAAAGGGCGTTTGAATGTCACATGAAATGTGGTATAAAGCAACTGTCTATACTGTTTGAAACCACTGTTTGAAACCGCTGTTTAATACCGTGTATTAAACAGCGGTTTGTAGCATAGGCCGTGTAGCATAGGCTTTAAGCCACTAAAAGGATGCTAATTGATTAGGAATAACCCTGTAAATGGTAAGGATAATGCAGCTGCAATAGTTGCTCCATATGCAAAGCGCCTTAATGTCTATAATTGTACTGTACTGTACCAGCCTTTATAATAGTCCACTGCAGGACATAGGCCTACCCACGAAGGGTGATTCAGCCATATTCACCCCGCTGGCCCATCGCGAGTTGGTGGAGTCACATACGTCATCAAATTTCTTCTACAGACGTGTGAAGGTTGCCTCACGATGTTTTCCTTCACGATTTTTATTGCTATATAGGTTTTTGTAAAAATTTGTTGCTGTGTTGATGATGTCTTTTCGATTGTTTAGGTCTTTGCCAAACTCTTTTAGACCTTCTATCCAGGTTTTGCTTGTCCTGAGTTCTTTGTAGGCCTTTTTTGTGCTGCCTGTGATGTTTAGATGTTTTTCTAATGTACTTTGTCTATATGTTGAATAGTCCTTTCTTATATATTTATTAACTAGCTTGTAGAGTGCGGAGAGTTCATTTTTCATGGATCTCGATTTGTTTTTAGTTTTTTGAAGTTCCTTCCTTCTTTGTAGAAGAGATGAAGTGCGTTCCGATAGTATTTTGTGTCGTCTGTGTTCCTTCCCCATTGTTTGGACCGATTTTAAACTCGTGGTGATTGCATTTGTGATGTTATCGTAATGGGTTTGTACTGAGGTGTTTCCGTGTTCATCACATTGCCTAAATACCATTCCTGACAAGGTTTCTCTGTAATTAGCTATTTCTACTTCAGATTTCAGTTGGTTTGCATGTCTAGTACTGTAATTTACTCTACTTTTCTTTAGTTTAGCTAGTTTTAATTTTGATCGGATTAACCTATGGTCTGAGGGGTAGTTTAAGTTCATAGTACCCATATCTTGGAATAGTCTCGGTTGGTTAGATAATATATAATCTATTTCATTTTTGGTTTTTCCATCCGGAGACCGCCATGTCCATCTTCTGCTTAATTTCTTTTTAAAACATGTGTTTATTATAGTTAGTTTGTGCTCCAATGCGAATTCCACTAGCCGCTGTCCTCTTTCGTTTCTCTTCCCGCTCCCAAATTGCTTTGTTACTATATGTTCTTCTTTCTTAGGAAGCCCGATCTTCGCATTGAAGTCTCCCATAAGTATGACATTATTGTGCGTAGTGTCCAGAGCTTTGTCAATCGTTTTGTAGAATTCTTCTAATTCTTCTTCACTAGCAGATTCTGTTGGTGCATACACCTGTATGATGGAGATTAAGAAGCCTTGGATGTTCATGTTTAGTACAGCGATTCTTTCCGTCAAGCCCGTAAAGCTCTCTATATTGCTTTTGTGTGCTTTGTTTACTATAAAGCCTACTCCATACAGGCCTGGTGTGTGACCCACGTAACAAAATATAAAGTTTTTATGCTCTTGTATGTTGGTACCTAGCCTTCTTGTTTCTGATATTCCTATAACGTCGTATTTTGTTTCTTGTATTGCTTCCTCTAATTCTAATAGGCGTTCGTATGACGATAGGGATCTAGTATTGTAAGTTGCTATGTGTAGATATTGTGGTTTTTCTTTGTTTCTGTTCTTGACCTTGGTGGTATCTATTTTTGGAGGGTTATGGTCGTACTCTTCCACGGTGACCGGCCGGATTGGAAGATTATTTTTTTTGTTTCTTGTTTTTAATTGTGTGTTTGTTTTTTCTGTGTCGGAGGGGGAGGTGCTTAATTGCTATGCTTGATAGTTTTGATTATTGTTCTTATTTGCTGTATTTTTCACTACGTAGTTAAGTATTCCTTTTTTAAGGACTCCTTCAGAGAAGCTGCTAGACCTCCTGACCGATGTGACATTTTGTTGTGTTTTGTTCTTCTTATTTATCTGCGTATTTTTCTCTGCATTGGTTTCAGTGGCATTCTCGGGTGACGTAGGCAGCTTCCTTTTAGTGTTATTTTTTGAAATTATCAGTTTATCATATATAATTTTAGCTAAGTTTCCTTTTTCTCTTTCCTGATGTAATTGTTCTTGTAACTCCCTTCTCTTCTCTAGTACATATTTTGGATAGTCTTCTTTAATGTAATAATGTATATCTTTTAGTGCTCTTTTGTGTTTTAAAATTTTTATTTTTGTGCCTAGAGTTGTGAAGGTCACTACTATCGGGCGTATTTTTTCGCCTTTTTTCCCTATTCTTTTTATTTCCTGGATGTCGTTGTGGCTTATTTTTAGAGAAAGATATTGTTCCGTCCATATAATGAAGTTTCTTTCTAGATTATCATATGATTTTTCATTTTCTTCTAAGCCGAAAAATACCAAATTATTTTTCCTTGCCTGTCTTTCAATAGCGTTTATTCTTTTCTCCTGATTTTCTACTATTTCTTTCAAATTTTCGTGATTTTTTTCCAATGCAAAAAATTTTTCTTCGAACATCCTGCTTATATTCTGTGTAACTTTCTCAGTAACATTATTTCCCATTTCACGGATTTCTTGTCTTTGATTATCCAAATCCTTCTTTATTGTCCCAAGCGCTTTCAAAACTTCGTCCATTATTTTAAAGTTACGCGTAACGCCCTCTTGTAGTTATTGGCGGAAGCTCTTAGCTGGGTAGACTCAGTGTCGATGGTAAATAGTGATTTTGTGTTTGGTCTTTAACGATGTAGGTTAGTTCAGGCTATGGCCGCTAGGTGGCACCTTTCTGAGTTGTTTGATTTGTCGTTTAAATTCCGTGATGATTTGGATATTTTTTGTTTATTTTTTTAGGTTAAGTTAATTCGTAGTTTCGCGTACATTAACAGGACAGACCTGGTATAACGCGCAACAGGTAGATTTTGATTCACTTCACTTTTAATTTTTAATTTCAGTCTTTATTATTCAACACTAAGAGGAAAGAGGAAAGTGGTTGTTTGGTTGCATAGTGTCCGTTGTGTTTTATTTGTTTTTTGTCACTATTAGTTCGTTTTTCACTAAAACTTTGCACTCACTAAATGTTTTTTAGCTTGTAGTATGTTTATTTGAAAACTGTATCACTTGATATGCCGTAAATTATTTATTAAGTAATTTTTTACACAGAAAAGATGTCAACAGCGGCAGTGTTGCCATCCCACCTTGAGCTATATGTGCACGCTATTCTTTTTTTTTTTTTTTTTTTTAGATATGTTCGCGTTTGACTACACACTGCCTGATGTTAAGCAGATGTGGGGTCTAGGGTCTAGCACGCTTACCTAGAAGATACCTATTTACTCGGGATTTGAAGACACTCACGTTGTACTTTAACGGGAAGACAGACCCAGGCAAAGCATTCCACATTCCGGCTGTTCGTATGAGGAATGAGGATTCGAAACGCTTGGTTCTAACGCGCGGAAGCACGGTAGCTTTATGACCACGCGGATTAGTTGCGCGGGTGTTTTTGAATGTTAAGATTACGATGCATATAACCCGCGCAAGTGCCTCAACATGCGCAAGCTACTTGCACCGTGTACAAGCACCCTTATGCACAGGAGTGCGTTTTTTGAACTTCCAACGTCTAGGACGTAAACGTAGCTTTGACAGATTGTATGGAGAATTTCTATGTTGTCTATGGAAGTTGCGTGTGCTTCATATAGGTTCCGTACACGACCAAACCGTGCGAAGTTCAAAAAATGCTCCCTTGGAGGCTATTTTACAAACCATTCGATTTTCGCAACTTGCCTATGAGTATGTCAAACAAGATATGCAAAACAAGATTACGTGAATTCACTGACCGACAGTGTGACGGGGTCAGTGTACAGTTTATGGTCCGTCCTTGGTGTATAAGCCTATGTTCAGCAGTGAACAACACTGGTAACATGAATAGAAACTGCTGCTTTGTTCTTCTATACCTTTATTTTCTTAAATACATATAAATTACCTACTTTAACCAAAGACAATAAATAAATAGACTGATTGAGGTTACGAGCCCACGGGCCTACTCCTGGCTGTTCTCGTATGAAGTGATATTTGGTGTCCCGCCACGGGTTTGAGAAGGGGGTCCATTTTGAGTGACAGCTTGGTGACGTCACTTGAAACGCTGTATCGAAGTAATACGTGTGCTAGCGTCGTCTTCATTGACGTCATAGCGAATGTTTTACCTGTGAACAAATTAATGAATTACTGTACTGTACCAGCCTTTTTAATAGTCCACTGCAGGACGTAGGCCTACCCACGAAGGGTGATTGGGCCATAACCACCACGCTAGCCCAGTGCGGGTTGGTGGATTCACATACGCCATTGAATTTCTTCTACAGACGTATGCAGGTTGCCTCACGATGTTTTCCTTCACCGAAAAGCCAATGATGTGAAATTCCGTACATAACTTCCGAAGAAACTCATTGGTACGGGATCGCGATTTGAACCCACGACCTCACCATTGCAGGTCGGGTGTTACTACCACTAGACCACCACGGCTTAAACTAATGAATTAATTAATCACAACTAATGAATTAATCACAATATAATTATTGGCATTTTACAACAATCTATCGCGTAATACTATTTTATTGTACTCATCAATGTTAATTATTATTATAATCCTACCGCTTAACTTAGTCCTCGCATGCACCTATACCTGTCTCAGTCCCCTTTGACGTCTCCCCCGGCGCCCCTGTACCGCGCGGGCGAGGACTGAGTTGAGCGGTAGGATTATAATTATAATAGCAATGTGTACGATGGAACCACAGAGTTACCAGAGGTATAAAATGGTTGGTCGAGAAAATCTAAAAGAGAGGCATCGATTTAATATGGCACGAGTTAGAAAGAGACATGAAAAATATCTCAGTACGGTTGCTGTCGGATTTTTAGGCAAGAAACGTCAAATCAAAATACTAGTTTGACAGTTTTGACAGCAGCTTGAAAGATTTTCTATGTATTTTTGTGCGTATGTAGCCTGGTGGATATGGCCTAACCACGAAGGGTGGTACCTACGTCCTGCAGTGGACTATAAAAAAGGCTGTTAGAATACATGTTTGGCACGCATAAGTTAAGCAGGCTATAAGGGGCAGTATAACTAGACACAATCCGTCTTACCACAAAAGTTTTACGCACACTTTAGACATTTTTTAGCAGTACAAATATCACGGCTAAACTGTGTTTAAAGTGTGCTTAAATCTTTTGTGTTAAGGCGGAATATGTTTCCAAGGCTATCTTTAGACACTCACCTAGACACAATCTCTTGCCAACTCCAAAAGGCGCAAATGCCTTAGATTGTATATCAGTGGATATGGATTGGTCGAGCCATCGCTCTGGGCGAAACGTATCAGCATCGTCGCCCCAACATGGCGCCCGGTGAAGACCGCACACGAGCAAGAGGCAGTAGCTACCCACTGGCATTGTGTAGTTCTCTGAAAAAGTTTACGGAGATTATAATTATCACGACGAGCTGTTGTGTTTCAATTTCCTAGAATTTTCATGAAATCATTAAAATCACGACGCTATGCCGTGATCTGCGCTGCGTTTATAATACTCAATCACACGAGTTACACTGGCCTTGGCTCTCAAGAGATCTCGTGTATTGCAGTGTTACACACACACACACACACACACACACACACACACACAGAGACACACACACACACACACACACACACACACACACACACACACACACACACACACACACACACACACACACACACACACACACACACACACACACACTTAGTGAAATTATAATTTATTTGTATGCTAAATTATTGTAATCTGTTTTGGCTTTATTTGTGTTTTTTATAATAGTAAGATAATTATTATGTATTGTAAAGCTGTTGATTACAAGAAATAAATAAAATTAAAAAAAAAACAATGTGTATACTGAGAGCCACACAAATCGAGAGATGAGAATCAGATGTTAGCCGCAGATGACACTTCGCCGTGATTGGCTAATTATTGCGCATGTGTGCATAACTCCGACCCCGCGTGTGGTAGTGCGTAGGGAGCGCGCGGGAGGCATGAGATTGGCGGGCCGGTGTGCCCCGGCGTATCGTTTCTCTGGCTCCCGCGAATGCCTATATTTCGGCTTTTGCGCATAACTTTCCATCCGTCGATTTGTGTGGCGCTCAGCTGTATTATTTAGCTACACACACATATGCGATTCATTTACAAAGCGATGAAGCGGGGGCGGGCAGAGGAGACTGCGATCCGCGGCTGAGCGGCGGTTATAGTTTTTATTTTTTGCAGAAAGGTGTATTTTTGATTTCAATTTTTTTTAATAAATAAGACATGATCATTGTTTGTATTGTTTTTAATAATTAAAATTATATAGGTTATTCTAACATGTAAAAAGAATTAAATGCATTACTATTATTGTTACTTTTCTATAGAATTTACAATAATGACGAAAATGGCCGGCGCACTGGAGGATACGGGTTATAAAATGCCCGGCTGGCAAAGTTAAAAATTGGTTCAATTTCTGGCACCGTGCGATATGTACCTACATTGATGAAAAAAAATAGTTTTTAAAGGAACGAACTCAAACCGAAAGCAACAAGCGAATTATTGATTTTGCTATTGGATTTCTAGGGAGGCGGTGCAATTTCTTAACTTCACAACTATTGAACTAAAGAATTGAGAAATTGAGAGCTCCCTTCTTTTTAAAATTGGGTTGAAAATAGATAGTCAGAATTAGAATCTTACTCAATTTAACATCCGTTTCCGCAGTCCTGAACATCGAGGGAGTAATGGTGTGTAATCTCATGCTTTCCTTCAACACTGCTTCCATGTACATGAGCTTAGAGAGATCTTGTTTGTCTACATCCCTTGAAGAATCGCCGAATATAGACCGCAATCTAATGAGAAACGAAGTAAAAGTTAAATTACCTATGACATACTAGCTGCCCGGGTACGATTGGCTAAAGAAGACAAATAGTAAATGTCCCTATTTTTTTTTTTAATATAATATAGCCCTTGTTCACCGGGAATAGTGTAGCTTTCCAACAGTGAAGAAGAAGCGATGCAAACAAACAATCTAATCTTTCCAAGTGACGATGAAATCAACTTCTGTAAGTACCTTCTACTTGAATGTTGCCTAGAAGAGATAGTTTTAAGCGCTAAGGCTGGCAGTTATTGCACTAGTTGTAAGCCATATTATACTATAGTGTTGTATTTTATGTGTGAGCCATAGGTAAAGAGTTTATCTATCTATCAAATTTCCCAACATTAATTAAGAATTCAAAGGCTTTTTGCAAATCAATCTAATGATGAAAGAACTCAATAGCTAATTTAAGATTGTTGCACGAAACTTTTCGTATCGCATTGAACACATTTTACCTCTAAGGCTTGTCTTTATGTAGGTATACATTTCGGCTGACCCAAACGTCCATTACTGAATGTAAAACTCTTTATATATTTATCTAAAGTTCAGGGCTCAGGAGTCATCATTTATAACTCAAATAAACAGTTAAATGTAGAAAAAAAAACACATTACAAAGTTATTAACGCAAATTTAGTTTCCAAAAGTTTTGAGTATTTTTTTATTTGATTTGAATTGGACTTACTCTTGATAAATTTTGTCTTGAACGTCCATGTGGCTTCCTAACAAAAGGAGTGTGTACATAAGAGCACTACCAGAAGTTTCGAACCCGGCAGCGATTATTGTGTTCATTTCTTGATACACTTCTGTGTCTGTTAGCTCTCCTTTATCTGCCAACTCGAGAGCTAAGTCCATGAACACTTTGAATTTAGTTTCTGGAAATAGTACAAAACAAATATTTATTTCCAGTATATTTATAATAACAACTGTGTGTTATCACTCTTGTGAAGTTAGCTAAAAGCTGTGCGCATCTCCGCTTTCTCTCGCAGAGCTGACATAACGAATTTGCTATTGCGTAATCCCTCGCTTCGTGTTCAATGACGTCAAGAAGATTGATTTGGCCTATACAATAGAATTTATTTTAATGTGAACCGTTGCCACATACATGTAAGTAAAACCTGTAACCAGTGCGTAGTAGCAACTGCACACATCTCCATCTGTTTGGCTATATTAGGTACCGATGTGCAGATCACGACACATCTTTTGGTTTTAGTTATTATGCGCAGTTATAATTATAGATTTAGCAAAGCCATTCAACAAGTTGACATGTATTTAATTATAGCTGAACATCATCCTCCTTACCTAACATTCGTTTTTTAGTATCATGCAAAACATTAAACTAAAACAAAATTAGTAAAAAGATAACAAAAACGTTAAGAAGTAATTATATTTGTAAAAGTGTGCCTCAAGGACCTATCGGTGGCCTACAATTGTTTTAAATATACAAATAACACGAATTAATACTAACCATTATTACTATTGCCAGTAGACAAATTCTTCCTTTTCACTTTGAGTACCTAAGTAAATAACAAAGAAAAAATAAGATACAATGCGTATAGTAATAGTGTTGAAGCAATTAGAAGAATAATTACAATATAATACAAAAACACTTCATAGACACTACTAATAAAAGTAACAGAGGAAAGGCACAAGAGGAGGTCTTTTCGCTAAAAGCATTTTTTCCAGACAACCGGTAATAAAAGGAAATATGTAATTGACAATTAATTCTAAAATTATTACAAGTTAAAAACATTATACCTAGGTTTCAACCTAATAAACTATTTTTTATACTTACTGATCGACTTATGCCGTTCAAGTAATCAGACACATCATTCATCTCTTTGCTTTGCTTGCTGAAACTATACATCAAGTCGCTATGAAGCCACCATTGCTGTACCCTCTTCGTGACCAAATGGAAGCAAGTCTTAACAGCTTCCAGATAAGTCTCAGGGTCAAAGTCTACCTCATCAACTGTGACGCCGAAAGAAGTTCCTATAGAGCACAAAAATAGGAATAATGATTATTAAAAAACGTCTTCCTGGCCCAAATTTATTTTTTAAACGACTAAGAAAAAATAATGAATGGATAATAACAAAACGTAGTGAACAATATCATATCAAGTGTGTGACTATTTGTTGAGTTTGTGCTTCGAGCAAATATCTACAAAGCCACAGTCCCTAAGACAAAGTAGTAAAAAAAATGACCGAGTCGATAAGTCGGTCTGTATGACGACGCTCGGATTTACATAAAATTTGTAATTCACAATAACCCGTTTTCTCGAATCTCGACGTTATGTCATCTAATTAGTGCTTGTAATCGAGCACTTTGGCATCGTGCGGCGTTGTTGTCGGCTTGCAATCGCTTTACGACTAACTAATAAGCCTGCCCACTACGTAGCTCGGGCAGGGTTTTAGCTCGGACACTTTCTTTTGCACGATTGTGACTCTACAGATATTTGCTCGAAGGGTTTGAGTTAGAGCAGTGTTATATGAGCTGCGTTAAGTAATAATATTGTTATTGTACGTTATCCTGCCTTAGCCGATTATCACTTGCCAACCAAGGTTTCACCTACGTTTCACTTTGACCACCAAACGATTAGCAAATTTTTGTATGACAACATTTCATTTGATAGGATTATTGTTTATTATAGGTAATGACGAAAAACGTTTGGAACATTTATCATTGGTCAGATCTTTCACTAGGCCAACTAAACAAGTATTAGACGTATAACGTTGTATCTGAGTGAAACAAAGAGTAGGTTAGGTTAGACATGACAAACAACGCATAGCCGCCGGCGAAGTGCCAGAAGCAAATCGCTCTTGTAGATTAGGTGTGAAACAAAACGCTCGCTATTTTTTATGCAAAATAAGGCTACATTTGGCCACCAATGAACCTGATGGAAAGCAAAGTTGTAGCCAAAGATGCCTAGAATGAAATGATTCCTAGAAGAAGGCAGAGCATTCCAATCCCTGGGGGTCCGCAATATGAAAGAAGAAGCGAATCGCTTGGTACGAGCAGGTGATATATCGACTAAGTATTTAAGCGACTTGTTCCGTTGTAAAAAGGAGATGAAGGAATCAGGTCGTGAATTTCGAGCACACACTCGCCGAAATGGAGCCTATAGAAAATTGTCAAACACTCTACTTCACGCCTGTGTTACAGGCAGGTGTGTTACTTGTCTTATGAAAATGAAAGACAGGGAAAGACCAATTTACTGTGCCATAAGTCATCACTGGTATACTGAGCGCCACACAAATTGAAAGATGGGAAGTTAGCCGCAGATGACACTTCGCCGTGATTCGCTAATTATTGCGCATGTATGCACAATGCCTATACAAATGGCGAAGTAGTGAGCTCGGGCGTAGGGAGCGCGCGGGAGGCACGAGGTTGGCGGGCGGGTGTGCGCCGGCGTCTCGTCTCTCTGGCACCCGCTAACGTCTATATTTTGGCGTTTGCGCAGCTCTCTGCGGCTAACTTCCCATCTTTCAATTTGTGTGGCACTCAGTATACCATAATTACACTGGTTACACTTTCGACTTGAGGCACTGAGGACAAAACTTGCAGGTTACTTAGCAAGTTTTCTTTCACTAGATCCCTTACTATACTGAAGGTTTACTTACTGCACACCGCTTCCAACGAACATCGATCTAAATAGCTCGAATGGTCGAAAGGTCCTCTACCGACCTCTACAGCTAATTCATCCGTCATGTTTCTAGAAAGAGTATTGAATGTGTCAAGGAAACCGTCCAATACGTGCTGCCCAAAGGCAGGGCTAAGCAGCTTGCGGTGGCGACGCCATATGCCAACATCTGGAAAGAATTGATACTAAACTTTATACTTACTTAGGCTTAATTTTTCTAGAAAAGGCGAATGACATACTTATTTTTTGCAAAAAATAGCATGATGACGACCCGTGTACAGAGTTCGCGAATATTTCGCAGGGATCGATGTAACATTTTTCATAATATTGTTGATTTATCAAAAATGGCTCAGCCCATTTCGATTTAAATGAACCAGTTTCGAAGTATACTCTTTCCAATAAAAAAAGAATTATTGAAATCGGACTACTATGAAAAAAGTTATGCGTTATACAAAAAAAAATTATACGCGTCCTCGAACACTTTTGCATTTAGAAGGGGCCTTATTGTGTAAGCGCTCTGACTTTCGGCTTCGCTTTTCCTCTCGCTCGCTCTCGTGGCGTGAGTAACTGGCACAAGCAGGAGAAAAAGCTAAGCTGAACGTCAGAGCTCTAATACAATAAGGCCCCAGGTCTTCCAATCCGATTTTAGGGTCAGTGCCATAAAGTCATCTCTGCTACAAGTTGTGGGTTGAGTACAGTAATGATCAAGAATGCGGTACGAATAAACAGTGTAGATATTTAAAGCTGAAACTTAAGACGCTCCAACAGTAAACTTTAGGCATTTTACAATTATGTCTTGCAGTATACAAATAGAGTCTAAAATCGCGTGTCTTTTGTTTTTAGACGAAACTCGAGATGAGAATTCGATAATTTTTTCGCAGTTTTAGTTCGTTTAAAAAGAAATTAAGTCGTGTTTGCAATAAAATATATAGATATGTCTTTAGTAAATTTCTTATTTTATGAATATAAAAAGTACCTATAGTAGTCTATATATAAATATTGATAAATGCGAAATGAAAGATTTTTTTCTAAAGCTTCTTTTTGTGATTTTTTTTCAAGATGTTAGATATTTTTTTTGCAATATTATTGTAAAAGTTTCTCTTGTTAACTTTTATTGTGTGCTCTGTATTTTTTCTAAGTTTGTATCAGTCAGTAACGCCTGTGCGACGAAAAACATAACGTTTCACGGATTTTTGTCTTTGGGCAGCGCCTTAAAAATTAAATCCAGTTAGAAGGTTGAAGGAGAAAGAGAGGTAACAGAATTGTAAATACTTACCGGTGCCTGTGACAAGTCCCTACCCAAGCCAGGGTTTGATGAAATCGTACGAAAAGTGGGTCTTGAGGCACTGGTTAGCAGCCGTTGTGAAGTCATCGGGGTCTGTTAGCACTGCAAACAACATTGCCCCAAATAATAAGTGAAACATTCTAAAAAAAAACCAGACAAGTGCGAGTCAGGCTCGCACACCGAGGGTTCCGTACAAATCCAGAAAATTTCACAAAATTGGGAAGTTGTTAAAATCTCTGTACTATATCATCGACAAAAAAGTTTTTTTTTTTACTTTTCTCGTCATACATAAAAAATTACACATTGTTTAGCATGTGCTATTGAATTTATTTTATATGATACCTTACATGATACGATTTACACTACACTTTGAATTATGAACCCATATTTTGTGAATTTTGAGGCCCTATTGTTTTGTGTACGAAATTCAGATTTTGAATTTTGCATGCCCTGATGCTAGAGCATGGTGCACATAATAATATATCTTATTTAACACCTAGATATTACCCATGTCTCCGCAAAATAAATATTTTGACTTTGACTTTGTGATTTAAATGAAAATGTACAGTTTTCAGATTAATTCCTATATGTGTACTCTGAGATAATGCTTCTTGCCAAATTTCATAGTTCTATGTCAACGGGAAGTTACCTGTAGGTTTTGATTTTTGTGAGTGTCGAAATATGCGGGTTTCATCATTTAGCATCCTTTTAGGGGCTTATTAATGTACATCAAAACTAACAACTTTTATTCTGCGACTTTGTCAAAACTCAAAAAAAATCAGCTGTGATATACATTTTGTCACGGGCGAACGATATTTTTCACAAATCATCTTATAACCATCAGTTTTTTGGTCTGACTAGGTAGGTACAACGTCTAGGCCGTGCGTTGTAGTCAGACAAAAAAAAACGTATACGCAAAAAGAAACCAAAGATATTACTTTCGTCCTGTTCACTCTTTATACTTGCACATCTCGCCTTCTCATACTTTTGTAGTTATTATTATTTAGCGCCCTGTCTAGTTATACTTCACTATGGTTTACCGTAATAATTTGACATTCCAATCTTGAGCACCATTACGCCGCCTTTCTGGTTGCACTCATCAGCCATAGACATCACTCGATGGTATAAAACTGAAATCAAAATAATAATTTTTATTTTCAATGACTATCTCCGAGTTAAACTAGCGCAAAACTAAGATTGGCTACTGAGAGTGAAGGCGTATATTCAACCTCAAGAATCAAGCCGAAAGCAGTACCTAAGCAAAAGTAGTTATTTTGTTACACGATTTCTGTTGGCACTAGAAGTTTTATTATATTCTGGAATTGCTTCAAAATCACTAACTAAACCATTGTGAATCAATTAGGTATATGGGATTATCTCGCAATGCTCCTCTTCAGATTGTAAAAAAACGAAGCGAATCGGTCCACAAATAATGGAGAAATCAGATAACATAGGAACAAAAAATACGGTAGGTAAGTATCTACCTACAGGCGAATCGAGTCTTCCCTTTTGGAAATCAGGTGAAATAAATATGAAATCGATTAAAAAGCTCTTTGCTAATATTGTAAGGGATGATTTATGTTAGGACGGGGCGGGTGCGGGACGGGCCGGACGGAGCCCGTACGACGCACGTACGTCGCACGTCCAATTAATTTTGTGTTTTGTCCGAACGGGCCCTGTCCGGGCGTCGTACGAGCCACGACAAAAATGTTTGGAACGTGCGTCGTACGGGCCCCGTTCGGCCCGTCCCACACCCGCTCCGTCCTAATATAAATCATCCCTAAGCCCGAAAGTGTGTCTTACAATACAATAATGGCGCAGTTGCCGTCTCTCTAGGATGGTACACATTCACTATCAATATTACTGTTCCATAATTATTTATTTTCGCTTATTTTCGTCATCAGTATAAGCTATTTAAATAGTCATTTATAGTTTTCCGATATTTTATTATTTATTATACTTACATATTAGATTATTTTATATTTTGTATGAGTTGGTTATTATTAAAATTGGTTAGAATGTATATTGTTTGAGTGAGTATATACATATATCACTTTCAAACACACCCCGTCGCCTAAACCTTTAAATTAATCCTTCACAAGTAACGGTTGCCTGGAAGAAATTGCTTTTTGGCGATAAGGCCGCCGATTGTAACACTTATTATAAGTTCCTAGTCTAAGTTTTCCTAGTTTATTTAAGTTTTGGTGTGGCAATAAAGAATTTATCTATCTATCTACGAGTATCAATACATTTAAAGCAAATGAATAGATAATAATTAATTTACATGGCGAATATAAACTAGTCAAACAGACCTCCCCTAACAGTGCCCTGGCCAAACGTACCCATTATTCTAGCGGCATTACCGCGCTGGACCGCCAATGAAAAATGCTGAACCAAGTATGAACCAGAGCGGATCCCTTCCCCTATCCCTGAGTCGCCGACCCAAATCCTGTACGGATCTTCGAGCTTCGGAGAACCACGCACCTACCGTCTCGACCGCAAACGGGACAAAGTCGTACGCTTTTAATAAATAAATAATAAAAAAATATAATAAATAAATTAAAAAAAAAAAAAAAAAAAACTTGTTAACCACTTTTATTTCACCCCACGAAAATTGCATACACGTCTGTAAAATCTTGTATTGCTCAACCTATATCACAGTAAATTTGCATCAATCGCAAGATGGTGTAATAAGTAGTGTTTGTTGCTAACGTCTCCGACTTGTGTTGGAGGAGAAGACTGACGAACATACTAAAAAAAAAAAAAAAGTCGTACGCTAATTCCAGAGTCCTTAGTCCAGGTTTTGCGTAGTTTACTTAAACTTTCGCGTTCCGCGTGTGGCTCATACATTTTGGTTAGTTCTCCCTCGTTTCCGTCAGGGCGCTGTACAATAATATATAGAGCCAAACGGAAACAGCTGTAGTTTCAATTTACGTGTAAACCTGGACTAACCCCTCAGACCGGCATACTTAAGGTGCTTACCTCGAGCAGCTGCCTCCGCTCCTGCACCAGCCGATTGCTGGGTGGCAGGGAGGTGGCAGGATGCAAATGTACTTACACATGTTGCATCCCTTATAAGGCAGCGTTGCAAGCAAGTGTGTTGTTTGTATCTACGTCTCCTCTTTCACGCAGCAACAGAGCAACGCATCGACTTGAGTTTTTGCATGAATATACCTAGTTTAAAGATCGGAGTGTCAAAGGTATCTTTATCACGGAAAAAATAAAGAATAATATGGGAAACCGCGGGTAAAGCTAGTAAAATGTATGGAAGTACTTACACTGACTGTCTCCAACCATCCTGTGGGCATGGCCAATGATGGGCAATGCTCCAGAATACAGCGGCGGGCTCGGGTAAGCTTTCCCCTTCCTTTTTCTCAACCAAACACAGACACATACCAGCACAAACGATAGTAGTAGCACGAACATTTCTAATCCTTGCAAATCTAATTCACAATTAAATATTTATTTCCATTTGTTTATTCAATAATTTAAATACAAAAACCTAGGTGTGATGGGATGATAGACTAATTCGCCAAAAAAAAAAACATAAACTTAATTTTACTACAATAGTAAAAATGTATATACCTACAGGGTTACAGGGTAAGCCGACCTATTCCCGTTAAGGGCACACACCCTACACGGGTAAACTACACAGTTTACTTTGTTTCTGACTGATTTGACTATGAAATACACTATCCTAAATTTAAAAAAAAAACAGACATTTGAAATTAGTATTTATAAAATTCCCAATTTTTGGCTATCAGCTCAGATATTTTGGAACGTGTAAGTCGTATTATTATTTTTATTTGATTTTTACATGTAAAATAATGTTTTATGACCTCACTACTCTATATTGTCCGTAAAATTAACCTTTAATAAAAAGTATTTGAATTCAAATATCTCGAAAACTGTGAGATTTAGGATATGGTGTTTCATAGTCAAATCAGTCAGAAACGTAGTAAACTACACATGCTAAACGAGAATAGGTCGACTTAGCCTGTAACCCTGTATAATGATGGGTATGATCACAGAACAGCGAACTACTTTATGATAAAAGATTTTTAAAGTAGCATTAATCTAATTCTTTTGATGCCACTCTAAACGTAACACTAATACCGGACTTACAGATATAGTATTTGATTTTGAATAATAAAAAAAGTGTCTTGTATAGGACGAAGTTCCGCACAACAATGTGGCAAAATATCGTATACAAATCAATTTTAAACAAACAAATTACGCGCCATGGTCAACCAGAATTCAAGAGTTAACTCTGTTCCGGTTCTAATTAATTACTCGGAAAATATAGAAAAATGAGGAAATATATTTATCTACTAGCTGCGCCCCGTGGTTTCACCCGTTGCCCCGTGGTTTGCAGCTCACGATTGTGTTGGGTACAAACTGAGTAAAATGTCTTAGTGGCAATTTAACAATTAGGTAGGTATATCTGAAAACCCGTGGTGTTCTAGTGGCAATGACACCGCTTTACAATCGTGAGGTCATGATTTCAAATCCCGATGCCGTACCAATGAATTCCTTGGAATTTATATACGGAATTTCACACCACAGGTATTTCGGTGAAGGAAAACATCGTGAGGCAACCTGCATACGTCCGTAGAAGAAATTCAATGGCTTATGTGAATCCACCAACCCGCACTGGGCCAGCGTGGTGGATATGACCCAATCACCCTTCGTGGGTAGGCCTACGTCCTGCAGTTGACTATTAAAAAGGCTGGTACAGTACAGTACAGAGTCAGTGAATCACGATTTTATATATATAGATTTGGTCTAGTTTTAGATTTGATTATGATTGTGGTCATTTATTAGAGGGCTGGTGGAAACGTTGCTCGCCTTGGTTTATTGCGTAACAGTTTGCCAGCTAGATAGAGCCTCCAAAAAACTTGACGAACTTTCCATAGTAAGTTCGTATAGGCCGGGTGGCTAGCCCTGGTGTCAGAGTTTTTTTAGGCCGCCTGAAGGCCTCTGACATGGCTAAACGGTTAAAACAACCGGGACCTACAATTTAACGTGTCATCCGAGCCATGGTAGCGCTCAGTTGGAAAATGCCACCCGCGGTCACCCATCCAAATACTGACCGTGCGGATCGTTGCTTAATTTCGGTGATCGCTGACAAACACCTAGTCAAACTACGCTACGAGCGCTACTACTAACTACGAACTTTCCATGAAAACATAATTTTGAATTTGCATTTGTAACTAACAAACACTGTATTGCATAAAACTTTACGGTTTAAAATGACAAAATACTTTCACGCAATGCATCGACTGAATAGCTTAGACTAAGATTTAACCATGTACCAACTCTCTTTGTACAGTAAAATCTAATAATTATCTTTAGTTAACAAAGGGCACAGACCCTGGAGTCTGTGGTTAGGTAATTTTTCGAAAAGAAAAAAAAAAAAAAAAAAAGTCAATATTCCTTAACTAAACATACAATCCAAAACAAACAACCAGCGCTTATTATTCATACTGTGTTTTGGTACCAGTATTTTTTGAGCCGCGCTTTAGTTGTAAGCCATTGTAGCGAGAGCTCAAGTTACAATGGCTATCTAGCCAATCGCGCGGTCATAGTTCACGCGGGGCGCGGGGGTGGGGACAAAATAATTCGGAAGGAAGGCATGGCGCGTGCGACGTAGCGCATAATTATTATGCACTAATTATTATATAAATATAATTAGTGCATAATAATTATGCGCTACGTCGCACGCGCAATAATTATATAAATTATTGGTGCATAATTCATGTTTATTAGATATTTAAATAAAAAAAATGAGTGTGTACCGAATTTAACTATTTTAAAACTATCCGCCAATACGGAGCAATAGTTAAAATGGAGTATCTTTGAAAAATCAAAACATTTTAGGTTTTATTTTATTCATTATACAAAATATATAGATTTTAATATAAAATGGCAGTATAGGGAATACCATTATCTTTAAAATGATACCAAATAGTGTGTTCTAGTATAAACTATAAAGAAGTTATTAAAAAAACGTTTTGAAGCTCATTATCGCAAATCCCGTTTTTGGAGTTACAGTGTATTGTCATAACAGGGTCGCGCTGTGCTTGCCGGTGCGTATATTATTTATGGTCAATTTACAATATACCACGGTTTGCCTGGAAGAGATCGCTTTAAGCGATCAGGCCACCTAAGGAAGTTTCCCGTTTTCTAGTTTTATTTTTATTAAATTACACTAAGTCTGCAATAAATTATGGTGTTTTTATTTTTCAATTATCTTCAAAAATGACGGAGTTATGAATTTTTAAACATGACCGCACGAAATCAAAAAACCTCTCGACGGATTTACGCGTGTGACGTCATTCGGCTTCAGAGCCGCGCCGTGGGTTAGGCGGGAGTAAGGAAAAAAGGAAATAAAGTGCTTCATTCTATGCCGGGTATTTTTCTAAGCCACGAATACGTTCTAGAATATCATTGTACTTATCTTTGTTATGATCAACATTTACTATGGGACTAACCCCCCAATATAACGAATAAAAAGTCAGCATTCCCATAATTTTGTCGTGAGTAAATGAACTTTATATCTAAATGGAACAAGACTTGGTGTATGTGTCTAGTGTACTGCGGTTTTTACATCTGTAACTATTAACTAGTAGCTCTCCAAACAGTAGACCTCGCAAGTATACATTTTCTTGTAATAAGTTCTCAAAAATGCACAACTTTCACAGGTAAATATATCCTTTAATCATTAAAATGGTAAGGTTCTTTACTAAGATATTGAAGATTATTGTAAATTATGGCCAATTTTACTATGGGACTAAGTAAGTAAGTTTGTGTAGGCCGGGTGGCTAGCCCTGGTGTCAGAGTTTGGGACTGATCCCCTATACAGGGTTAGCTAGCTAGAACTGGTGAAGCGTAATATATTTTGTTCTAATAAAATACTTTACATTTTTTTTTCAAGGCTTTTATTTTCTAGTTCCAATAAGTTGTCAAGTGCGTGTCAAGACATGCGTATGATAGGCTTCCGTAGACGTGACGATGATTATGATGATGATAAAAACCAATTTCTAAGATGGTTATTTACTAGGAAAACGTAATTTAGTATGAATTCTTGGTTGCCTGGGAGAATTCGCTTAAAGCGATAAGGCCACCAGTTAGAAACCTATTAATTGTATTGTTTTGTCCCTGTAATTTTTTTTATGTTATGTGGTTGTCTAATAAAGTGTTATTGTTTGTTTGTTTGTATGAAATATACATGTGAGGTCGATGACCTCTAATGTTTAAAAATTTCAATTTTTTTCTTTATAGCTCAAAAATTGATGATTCCACAGTGCTCAAAATAATTTTCAGGGAAAGTTTTTAATATGGTCTATAAACGGCGTCCGTTCGTTACACGGACATAACGAAGTTTTAAGGGTTCCTCGTTTTACTACGAAACCTACGTTTTACTACGAAAGACTCAGGGCTGTCTGTTTTCGGCCAAAAAGAGACCCTTTCAATTGTCTCCCGCTTTCCGTGGTGTCTCCGTTCCGGTAACTGACAGCTTGGAACTATTAGGCGTTTCACTCTCATCTTCTCTTAACTTTGGCTCTTACATAGAGTCCAAAGCCCAATTAGCCTCCAAAAAACTTGGTGTTCTCTCTAAGGTGAGACGGTATTTCACACCTGAGCAACTGCTTAGTCTTTATAAAGCACAAGTCAGGTCTTGCATGGAATACTGCTCTCATCTTTGGGATGGCTCTGCCAAATATCAACTGGAGGCTCTGGAATCGATTGAGAGACGAGCCAGGAGGCTGATTGACAACGACACCTTGACTAAGACGCAGCTGCAAAGTCTTGAGCATCGTCGCAAGGTAGCGTGTTTGTCGGTCTTTTACCGGATACACTTCGGAGAGTGCGCCCAGGAGTTGCACAATCTGGTCCCCCCTGCCCCTTTCTTCTATCGTACGGCTAGACGGACGCGACCAAAGCGTCACCCTTTTATGGTGGACATTCCGCGCGTTAGAACCAAGCGTTTCGAATCCTCATTCCTCATACGAACAGCCGGAATGTGGAATACTTTGCCTGGGTCTGTCTTCCCGTTAAAGTACAACGTGAGTGTCTTCAAATCCCGAGTAAATAGGTATCTTCTAGGTAAGCGTGCTACATCCTAGACCGCACATCTGCTTAACATCAGGCAGTGTGTAGTCAAACGCAAACCTATTCGAAATAAAAAAAAAAAAAAAAAAAAAAACCCTAAAAATGACTGAACAAAGTGACAGCTGTCATATTCTAGAATCCATACTAGGATGACATGTCAGGTCTCAAAGTGACAGCTGTCAAACTTAAATGCGGTTTATTTCTGTAACTAACGATTTTAGACCATTGCTGTCTTCACAAAAGTGTTAGAACTCAACAAGATCTATATTTCGGATGACAGCTCTTTAAAGTAATTTGTCTCCGTAACTGTCGTTTCTAGACCGTTACTTTAGGCACAAAATTTATAGAGCTCAACGAGATCTACATTTCGGATTACATCTGTCATGCCACTCTAGTATGAATTATATAATAATATGCCATATAATGGCAGCTGTCACTTTGACATCTGTCATTTTCGGAACTAAAAAATAAGTCCTGAAAAACCTATTACCTACAATGACTTTATAAGAACAAATATTAGGCTGAGAAGTTTTGGATCACCCTACACAGGGGATTAGTCCCATAGTAAAAGTTGGTCATAATATACAATGATATTTTAGGACAGAAAATTGTAATTATGAATATATTTGCCTGTGCAAGTTGTGCATTTTTGAAAACTGATTACCAGAAAATGTTCACCAAAATGTATACTTGTGAGGTCTACT
Organism: Hypomecis punctinalis; assembly: GCA_949316475.1. Classification (NCBI taxonomy): domain Eukaryota; kingdom Metazoa; phylum Arthropoda; class Insecta; order Lepidoptera; family Geometridae; genus Hypomecis; species Hypomecis punctinalis. Next base: position 9,310,521 of record OX438818.1, on the reverse strand, counting down.
ATTTGGAAAACTACTAGTCAATATATACCTACAGATGTAATAACCGCAGTACACTAGACACATACACCAAGTCTTGTTCCATTTAGAAATAAAGTTCATTTACTCACGACAAAATTATGGGAATGCTGACTTTTTATTCGTTATATTGGGGGGTTAGTCCCATAGTAAATGTTGATCATAACATAAAGATAAGTACAATGATATTCTAGAACGTATTCATGGCTTAGAAAAATACCCGGCATAGAATGTAGCACTTTATTTCCTTTTTTTCTTACTCCCGCCTAACCCACGGCGCGGCTCTGAAGCCGAATGACGTCACACGCGTAAATCCGTCGCGAGGTTTTTTGATTTCGTGCGGTCATGTTTAAAAATTCATAACTCCGTCATTTATTAAGATATTCGAGTAATTTTTTCACTGTATCTAATATAATTCTAACGTCCTTAAATGTATATAATTATTTTTAGTTTTTATGATAAAGGAAACTTCCCTATTGTCGCACTAATTTGAAGCCACTTTAACATTTGCAAAGTTCTAGTTCCTTATGTACTTTTACGGTGTGAATATATATATATATATATATATATATATATATATATATATATCTATATATCTATCCAATGTTATATGGCCTAAATGAAAATAATATACATAAAGAAGTATTATTATTATATACTACGGGACTAATCGCGCACTAAAATTACTAGATAAATAAATTATTTATCTAGTAATTTTATAATAATAATGTTTTCAAATCGCGAAAGTTTAAAAACAACATAAAGAAGTAATAATATAATTGAATAAAATATATTTTATTTAATATCTACCAATATCAATATACTAATGACAAATCTTACACACAACACCCAAAAAGTCTACGCGTAACATTCATAAACTATAGAATTTTCTATCTAAATAAAAACAAACGATTCATAATACATACCAAAATCATGAAGATATTGCAAAATCCTAGACCGCATATCTGCTTAACATCAGGCAGTGTGTAGTCAAACGCAAACCTATTTGAAATAAAAAAAAAATGGGACCAGACTGTGTATAATAGCTTACAAAATCCATTCAAATCCTTCTAATATTATAAACGTGAAAGTTTGTGAGGATGGATGGATGTACGGATGTTTGTTACTCTTTCACGCAAAAACTACTGAACGGATTGAGATGAAACTTTGCAATAATATAGCTTATATATCAGAATAACACATAGGCTATAACTTATAATGATATTGCGTCAAAAATCAAAATATCATGCGGGCGAAGCCGCGGGTAAAAACTAGTATGGTAAATAAATGGGCAGAGAAAACCCGCACTGAATCCTACTAATATTATAAACGCGAAAGTTTGTGAGGATGGATGGCTGGCTGGATGGATGGATGGATGTATGGATGTTTGTTACTCTTTCACGCAAAAACTACTGAACGGATTGAGATGAAACTTTGCAATAATATAGCTTATGTATCAGAATAACACATACGTAGGCTATAAATTATTATGATATTGCGTCAAAAATCAAAATATCATGCGGGCGAAGCCGCGGGTAAAAACTAGTGCTTCATATGAATGGAAATTCGTATTTTTGACCTACGAACCAACCGGAGGCGTATATTTTTTTTATGTATAACCACGCATAACTTTTTTCATAGTATTAGATAAAATACCGGTTTTAACTCACGTATGATATACGGCCGGGCCGCTGTGAAACCCGACCGGTTTCGGAGTAAATTAGTACTCCTTCTTCATCAGGGAATACGCGCACTCCCGTCGCCTGGCGCACGCGCACTAACATTCGCGACGGCGGCTCGCCCGGCGATAGCTCGCGCCGCCCTCGCCGAAAGTGCTCTGCGATTTGCTTCAGGAGCTTGGTGGTGTTCTTCCGTTTCGTCTTCTGATGACCCTCCGTTTCTCAAGCAATTCGTGTCCATACAACAAACAACAAACACTTTTTCATAGTAAAGTAAAAGTAAAAGTAAAAGTAAAAGTAAAAAAGCCTTTATTTCAACTACATCATTACATTAACAATTAAATTTCAATTAAACTATTAATCATATCATTACATTATTTACGCTTCATGCTAAGTTTGCAATCGTCAGTTTGTTTCCTTCTTAGTCCACAGTATAATTATTTAATGTCATTTTATTTATTATAAGTATGTCAGTATTAAATTATTCAGTCAATGTAGTTGTCGCCTCTTTGGCGTAGGCCTCCTTTCATAGTAGTCCGATTTTAATAATTATTTCGTTTATTGGAAACAGTATACTTCGAAATTGGTCCCATTTAAAATTTATCGAAAGCGGCTGAGCCATTTTTGATAAATCAACAATATTGTGAAAAATGCTACATCGATCTGTGCGAAATATTCGCGAATTCTGTACATGGGTACAGTCGGTCATGCTATTTTTTGCAAAAAAATAATTATCTAATTTAATTTTTGTTCAAGGCCGCCATCATGCCGCCATATTTTTTTACAAGCAAAGTCAAAAGATAATATGATCCGAAAATAAGAATCCTTTGAATAAAGATGTTATGAAAAAAAATAATAGGAAAAACATTTTTCAAAACATATAATGTAAATAATTGAATACTGTATCAGGTAATGGCTTAAGCTCGATATAAGTAAGTATTTTTACATCTCTTTTCAAATATCTCAAATTTATTCTTGAGTTATTTTAAGTTATTTCTGTGTCTATTTAAATTAGATTCATTTAATTAACATACGTTATGATATCATTAATATTTATATGTGCAATGTGATATAATAATGTCTACCTTTTATGGGACCAACTCAGGAATCTCAAAAATTCAAATCAGTTATTCAGTTATTCTAAATTAATATCAGCAAATTTATCTTTATATAACCACTAGTTTTTACCCGAGGCTTTGCCCGCATGATATTTTGATTTTTGACGCAATATCATTATAATTTATAGCCTATGTGTTATTCTGAAATATAAGCTATATCATTGGAAAGTTTCATCTCAATCCGTTCAGTAGTTTTTGTGTGAAAGAGTAACAAACATCCATCCATCTATCCATCCTCACAAACTTTCGCGTTTATAATATTAAGTAGGATAGATGCTAGAAACAGCTTATTTTTTTTTTCGCGTTTGTAACATGGTCCCTTAATAAAAGTTGGTTATAATGATAAATAAACTTGTCATTTGATGTTTATTTACACATCTCGTAGGTAAAATTTAAATTAGTTTAAATTATGCATAACTAGTTTTTACCCGCGGCTTCGCCCGCATACGCAATATATCATTATAATTTATAGCCTATGTGTTATTCTGATATATAAGCTATATTATTGCAAAGTTTCATCTCAATCCGTTCAGTAGTTTTTGCGTGAAAGAGTAACAAACATCCATACATCCATCCATCCATACATCCATCCATCCATCCATACATCCATCCATCCATCCTCACAAACTTTCACGTTTATAATATTAGTAGGATATGTTTAACGGATATCATGTATATGCAAATAAATCGGCCCTTAGTATCAAATCATAATAAAAGGTCGATCTGTAGTAATTATCAAGCATTTATACGGATACCAACGGACATTTGTAATGATAGACACCGCGAGTACTTTTTTGTATTTGTGTACCTATTGTGTTTTATTGTCACAGTTTTGGTATTCAAATAAAATAAAATAAAAATTAATCGTGTTTACGAAAGGTTAAGTAATACTGAAAACACAGTTAAATTACAAACTACTTTGAGTCTTTGAAGTTGGCTACAAGCTGCAAATCCCTGCTTCTCGCGCAACTGACATAACGTAGTTACGCAATGTTCGTGTTGACTATCATACAAAATCATTAAATATAGTGATGAAAGTTAGACAAATAGTTTGAAAATAACAGTAACTTTCTAGTATTTATAAATAAGTAAGTCTATTAATTAAGCACTAGCTTTTGCTCGCGGCTCCGCGTAATATTTCGATTTTTGTTCTATCCCATCGGAACCTTTTAAAACTTTTCGGGATAAAAAGTAGCCTATGTCACTTTCCGTCTTTCAAACTATATTCATACCAAAAATCAAGTCAATCCGTTGCTCCGATGCTGCGTGAAAGAGGAACAAACACACTTACGGATTTAAAATATTGGTAAAGATAGCGGTCATCACTCTGGGACAAGGCTTTGAATTTCATGTTGCCTTAAAAGGCCAGCATCTCTCCGATACCGTTGCTTGAAAGAGGAACAAACCAACAAAGACACTTTCGGATCTACAATATCATAGCAAGGATACGGATAGTAACGTCTTTATATATGTATGCGTCTTTTCCTCCAACATACCTCAGTGCCTCAAGTCGAAAGTTTTCGACCAGTGTGTGTTGCCAGTGATGACTTATGGCACAGAAACGTGGTCTCTCACTATGGGCCTTATTAGTAAGCTCCAAATAGCCTAACGAGCTATGGAGAGGGCTATGCTAGGAGTCTCTCTGCGGGATCGAATCAGGAATGAGGAGATTCGAAGAAGAACCAAAGTTACCGACATAGCCCAACGGATTAGCATGTTGATATGGCAATGGGCAGGGCACATAGCGCGGAGGACTGATGACCGATGGAGTCGAAAAGTTCTCGAGTGGAGACCACGTACCGGCAAGCGCAGCGTAGGACGTCCACCCACAAGGTGGACAGATGACCTCATTAAGACCGCAGGATCGCGTTGGATGCAAGCCGCTATCAACCGGTCTTATTGGAGATCCATAGGGGAGGCCTATGTCCAGCAGTGGACGTCCTTTGGCTGATGGATGGATGGATGGACGGATAGTAAGGAAGTAATGATAGGGATATGATGGTTATAAAACTCAGCAAGTAGATGAAAGAAATAGTTTCGCCATGTATACACGTAGCTCGCGGTGTCTATGATAATAAATATCCATGGAAGTGTTACGTTGGGTCAAATTCTTCGCTTTAATTTATTCGCCAATAAGACGAGTTAACCTCAATATTACATAAGAATTGCTTTAAAAAAATGCGCGGAGGTTCCGTAAATACATGGAAACAAGACTAGAATAACATGTAATTAAGTTCTCATAATTACTCTGTTTTTTGAACCTGGTACTTGTTTTTAGAATATTTTTAAATAAACATAAGGTTTTAGGGAGTTTATAATACGCTTCATTTACACATCATTAACCATTTTAATTATCTTGTTTTAGTAACTTTATTTTTTTTGTCAATATCAGCCATAATAGTATTATTATATGAATTATATCTTCTTTGACATTATATCGCGTAATAATAAATTGAAAGAAACGCACTAATGTCTGGGAACCCGACCGGTTTCGGAGTAATTAGTACTCCTTCGTCAGGGAATACGCGCGCTCCCGTCGACTGACGCACTGCGTGTGCGCGTGACCGGTCGGGTTCCCAGCGGCCCGGCCGCGATATTATACGTGAGTAAAAACCGGTGTTTTCTTTAGTATAAAGCTAATGTGTGAACGAATCAAATTTCTTGGCGGCTGTAAGTTAGCTACAGGCTGTGATATTTTATTGATCACTTTTAGTAACAATATTATTTTTAAGATATTTATGTTTTGTCATATTTAAATCAGCATATGGGTCATGTAATGCCTGAAATATATTTTATTATTTATTTTATTGAAGTGAAACTTCTAATGCGACTTCGAACAAGGTTGCTTTAAACGTTTACCGCTACCATGGAAGGGGTATGAAAGCACTGTTACGTCGAAGTTACACTTCTTCCACACGGAGGGACTCCACGCACTATCTTTTTATTTAAACCATAGACGAACATAATGTAAAGAATTCCTCGTGGACCAACTGCTTTCTCTATATCTGAAATATGGATCTCGTTGAGCTCTATCAGTTCTATGAAGAAAGCAATGATTTATAATCGATAGTCACGGAGATAACTCACTTTTAAGTTTGACAGCTGTCATACGAAATGTAGATCTTATTGAGCTCTATCACTTTTGTAAAGACACCAATGGTCTGCCATCGATAGTTATGAAGATAATCCACTTTTAAGTTTGACAGCTGTCATCTGAAATGTTTATCTCGTTGAGCTCTATAACTTTTGTGAAGAAAACAATGGTTCATAATCGATAGTCACGGAGATAATCGACTTTTATGCTAGTATCATTACCAACATCAAAAGAAGTTTTTAAAACTGATACTAGGTGACTATTTTGATTGTAGTTGTGTCACAGGGAATAGCTAAAATATTTAAATCGTACATAGTTGTGCTTAGTTGGACGTAGTTGTGCCATTACGAATACGTATTTTGGATGTCCAACTAGTTGTGCGAAATCAGTTGGTCCACGAGGAACTCCTCTATTCGTCTATGGGTAATCATCATATGGAGCTTGAGTCAGGATTGGGTTATCCACAACCTGTGGCTAACATCACAGCCGTCAAAAAGTTTGATTCGGTCTATACAAATGCAGTGTTTTAGTAACTCCTTGAATAGGAATGATGCTAGGACTAAACTGTTTTTAATTACAAATCGTTAGTTTTTACAACACACGATAAATACATTCAACAAGTAATTTACAAACTAAACACAATACTCAGTCGATGATAAATAATATTAATACTAACGCCGTACTTACTAGATACTTATGATAAGAGATATCTAGATATTTTAAAGGTTCTATGACATATTTAGGTACGTAATTGTATCATAGGCCCACTTTTAGAGTAATAAGCGCTATCGTAATTATAATAGCAATTTAGAGTAGCCGTTTCTTTTTCGCTATATGCATTTGATAATTGAGTAGTACACTTGCAAACACAGCTATGTTTCTACATCATGGTTTCGAATAAAAGAGAAAAAACTGTCTCGCGACATTATTGGTGTTGCCAGTAATTTAAATGAGTTTACCCTAAATAATGGGTTATTATTGTTGTCTTTAGAGTAGAAATAAACCACGATCGCTAATAAAATGTTTCACTAATCGTGATTTAAAATTTAACTTAACGAGTTTTGAAAGTGATTATTTAACTTAGAGGTTTATGTTAGTGTAATAGAAGAACTTAGAGGTTTATGTTAGAGTAATAAAATAACTTAGAGGTTGATGTTAGTGTAATAAAATAACATAGCTAATTATGGTAATAGTTTAATAGTAAAATAATTTTAGGATTAAAAATGTGAGTAAGGGAGCATACAAAATTGTTAATTAACATGACTTTCCTTAATATCTAAATCAGAGTTTTTCCTAAAAACGAATGTCATATTCCTTACACTCTAATATCTTCAGATTCTTCCATCAGTGTTGACTCATTATCAGTCTCATCTTCTGCTGCTAGAAATTCAACAGCTGGATCCTGATTCAATAAGGCCACAAAAAATTGCAAAAACTCAAGGTCTTGCCATTTCTCACCAAAATGCTTCGTGAGAAGAGCCCGCACGTCTTTTAGTTTAGCAGGGTTAACTGGATGACCAATACCAATTCTAAGTGGGTTCATGTGGATCAAGGTTTTGTTTTTCTTTAATATACTTCCATAATTAACATTTTGTGATACATACTGACTCTCTCCTTTTACAACGATACGACCGTTGCCGTCTTTCATAATTGTAAATAGTTTTGTCTCTTTGAAACCGAAGTGCCAGGATCCAGGTGGTTTCAGAGTTAGTTTCACTGATTGTTTCCAATCATAACATTGAAATTCGTGACCCAAACGCAGAACAGTTCCATAGACTGCGAAGTGCTTTAAATATTCGTCAGGTACTAATATAATCTCATCTTTTCTTATTTGCCGTTCAATATTCCCAAAAATCCGATCAGGTGGAAGAAAACTATGCCCGACTATAGGAAATATCACAGAAATTTTTTGTATGTGATTAGGGGCCTTTACTTTGAGCCAGTAAGACAACATACCAAAAAGGATTGTATTTTTATTTTGGCCCCCACAGCCATCACACATGAGACGTACGTGATACACGTTTTCTGGATACTCTGTATTTATGAGTCTATGATACACTGCAGACGCTATTTGATTGGCTCCTTTTGGAGCTTCTGACTCAAGCCAAGTATACATAAATGTATTGCTTGGACTTTGTTTAGCACGGGACGAGCCTTGACAAATTGTGAAGTTATACACATACAACTGTCTGCTGTAGTAGGTAGCTTGGTCTGGTAGCTTCGGTACCGGCAAATTTTTTTGACAGTCAAATGTAAAGGTTATCTCATTGTCGTTTTGCACGCCAAGATTTTTGTAAAACCATTTTGCTCGAAGCTTATGCACCCGGAACTGGGCCATCAAAATAATTTTACGGCTTTGGACCTTTTCATTTTTTATAAGCTCTTTCATTTCGGCACACTTTGAACAGGCATCTGTGGCTGGCGTTTTGAAACTCAAGTTAAACTTGGTAGTAAAAATGCGTCGAAAAAACTCGTATTTTACTGAATTTTCATGTGTATTATTGTAAGTTATCCACAGCTTGCGAATACTGAGGTCACTGCTCAGATATTGAACTTTAGATCTCCCTCGTGTGTAATGAGATTCCACTGATTTCAATTCTTTTATGAACTTCTTAACTGATTCCGTGCAACCAGCATATTTGCTAGACCTTCTATCTCCACCACGGTTTTCTTTTGGCAGTGACATTGATGTTAAATTTTGTTTGCATATTCTTTGAATGCGATCTTTGGATATGCCAAGAACTGACGTCATAAATTTTTGACACACCTTGATTAGTTTTACTTTTCGTCCTTGCTCTGTATTTTCTGTTTTAGGTATTAAATATGTAATAGTTTGTTTCCTTTTGGTATTGCTACTTTTTTTATTTGGAGTCTTAGCAGAGCAATATTTTAACAAGAAAGTATCTTGTTTGATTTTATCAGAATTTTCATAAAAATGTCTATGAAATCGACTTACATCTTGAATCACTAACTCGTCACATCGATATCCCTGCTTTTTATTACCATGTTCACACTTAGGTAGCCTGGGTAGCCTTTTTGGCTTGTGTCTGAAACGAAAAAAAACATTATTATTATCATTCTCGGCCGACAAACGGGACTTACAAAATGTTGTACTATAACCACAAAGCATAAATATTTTTATGTTAGCTACCCATGTTAATGGGTGGGTAAGAATGTCAAGTCAATTTAAGATATTAAATAAAAAATATCCGGGAAATTTAAAACATAGCTTATGGGGAATCTAAAATTAAATGTTGGAAACACTGCTGCAATAAAAAATAACATTTGAACGAAAAGTTTTAGGGCTATGTATTGTTTATTCTTACCTTTCAATTTTTGCCTTCTCTCGTTTCCACGATGATTTGTCTTTTATCTTTTTAGGACCCTTCCCGGGAGCTGCGAAATTTACATCTTGTTCTTGGTGGTCTCCCATTTTAATATTTAAATCAAAAAAATTGTAACAACAACTTCACACCACAGCGTAGCTGACAGAACTGAACACTAACAAGATGGCGGTCTTTGTTGGTGGACACAAGTAACATAGAGACTTTTGCAAGTGACATTTGAGTAAGCGGTTTTTGCAACTGTAACTTGTTTTAACTTAGAGAGTTTTGAAACAGGATCCACTTTTTATTTGAATTTTGTACAAAACTTAGCGGTGTTTGCTGTATTATCGAAATATGAGTGTGTTCGTTGGTTCAAGTACTAATTCAAATTACCCGCCAGTCCATAAAAAAATAAAAGTAAGTTAGAGGTGTTTGCAAGTGTACTACTCAATTGTAATAGCAATTTAGAGTAGCCATGTTTCTTTTTCACTATATGCATTTGATCGTTATAATAGCAATTTCGAGTAGCCCTGTTTCTTTTTCACTATATGCATTTAATAATTATAATAGCAATTTAGAGTAGCCCTGTTTCTTTTTCGCTAAATGCATTTCATAATTATAATAGAAATGTAGAGTAGCCCTGTTTCTTTTTCACTATATGCATTTGATAATTATAATAGCAATTTAGAGTAGCCCTATTTTTTTTTCACTGTACGCATTTGATAATTATAATAACAATTTAGAGTAGCCCTGTTTCCTTTTTCACTATATGCATTCGATAATTATAATAGCAATTTAGAGTAGCCCTGTTTCTTTTTCGCTATATGCATTTGATAGAAAGAACCTTTATTACGTTGCTATTAATTTTACGATGGCGGCTTTAAAATTGGGCCTATTTTACCAGTTGATTTCTTTTAGAGCTTTTTCGTGGTTATACAAATACAGGGTTTTTCGCAAAGGATGTACTAAGCTGGAGGGGCGTGATTTAGATCATTATTATGATTTATGATTAACTTTTACTATGAAGCCAATCCGGAATTATAAAAGAATCTGATGTTTTATACATTGTAGATTCTGATAGCTTTTTTATTTTATTTTTTTTCTTGAAGGCCCCATAGTACAAGGTGATTATAAAATGGGCTAAAAAACCCCTTCGGCTTAATATAGGTAGGTACCTTATGCGAATAACCTTGTATAAGGAGTTTTTCTCTAGACGACGAATATATTCCATGAAACTAGTATCATCATTGTGACCCACTTTTACTAAAAAAAAATAAGTAAGTAGGTACCTAAGTTCGTATAGGCCGGGTGGCTAGCCCTGGTGTCAGAGTTGTTAAGACACCTGAAGGCCTGACAGGGCTAAAAGGTTAAAGCAACCGGGGCCTACAATATATCGTGTTATTCGTGCCACGGTAGCGCTCACTCGTAAATGCCACCCGCGGTCACCCATCTGAAGAATGACAGTGCTGAGCGTTGCTTAACTTCGATGATCGCTATAATAGATCCAACCGTTTATTTTCTTTTTGACAGCACCAATAGAACGTAACTGCGTCATGTTACGCAAAAGTTCACTTTTAAATGCGAGGTTTTAAAAATATGACAACTGCCTAAGTTTGCTCCTTGATCCCGTGTTCATCTTTGACAAATTGAGTCCATAAGTGCAGTAGTTTTTGTATAAATTACATAAAATAACAAAAGTTTTTTTAAAATTTACGTTCTATGTCTATCGTTTTTAAAAATTTACGTTCTATAGCTACACACGATCAAACAACACTATGAACGCTGCAGTAAAAGTTAGTCAATAATAAATATGGAAACTAGAATATATTTGTCGTTTGGAGAAAAACCTCGTATAGCCTCAATTAAAAGCACCTTGAATTTATACATATACAAAATATTACATTTATTACATTATAAAATATAGATTATGATTTTAGAGGTATGCAAAAATATATGGCAATCCGTTCAATCAAATTGAACAATTTAAATACACTACTCGTATATAACTAAATGATTTTTACTGTATATAAAATAAATATAGGCCGAACCATGGGGATAACCCAATCCTCAGCTAAATGAGCTTATGTCAGGATTGGATTATTCGCAGCTTGTGGCTAACTTTACACCAACCAAGTTTGGTTCGGCCTATATACATAGTTAATATGAGATTATATTAATACACAATACATAGATTATTGTATTCTATTTTAAACTCTATTTTCAAATAGGCAACGCCGATTTTCGTCAGCAGTGGAAAACGCTACACTCTACTTCCGAGTCTTATAAATTCTACAGTCTGACTCTTGAGATCTTTAAGTGCCAGCGCAGACGAGCATGTGCGCCACAAACGCCGCCACCAACGATTACCGAACAAACGAAGTGGGAATAATATAATTGTATACTTTTTTTGTAAGCTGCTATAGAAAATTGGTCGTGCCACGGGAGAAATTTCCTTTAGCACTACTAGTTGTGCCAGTAGAGCCACGGCTGATAAACAGAGAAAAGAATCTCAATTTCAAGTTGGCAATTTTATTAACCGGTCCAGATATTACTTTGCTAGAACGCTAGATTTCACACCACAGGCTTTTCGGTGAAGGAAAACATCGTGAGGCAACCTGCATTCGTCCGTAGAAGAAATTCGATGGCGTATGTGGATCCACCAACCCGCACTGGGCCAGCGTGGTGGATATGGCCCAATCACCCTTCGTGGGTAGGCCTACGTCCTGCAGTGGACTATTATAAAGGCTGGTACAGAACGCTAGATCGCATTTTTCAACTAATCTTCATGATGTGTTGTTGAAATGTGGAACGCTTTGCCTGGGTCTGTCTTCCCGTTAAAGTACAACGTGGGTGCCATCAAATCCCGAGTAAATAGATATCTTCTAGGTAAGCGTGCACCCTAGACCGCACATCTGCTTAACATCAGGCAGTGTGTAGTCAAACGCGAACCTATTCGAAATAAAAAAAAAATGAAACATGTGTACTAGACACAGGTCTTATTTATTTTTAGAATTATCTGTCGTGGGCAGTTTTGGCAGCGGGTGATTTTTTTTTCAAAACAGTATTTGGCAAGATTGTTTGGCAAATCCTGCTAATTGCAACTAAATTAGTTAAAACGTGTCGAAATACGGAATAGTTTTAAAGAGTTGCACCGCGAAATTGAACCCTGTGTCGCTGATAAATTTGAAATTATTTTTGCGTGAGCTACTCGCGAAGTTTACTGATCGGATATAGTAGTCGCCAAGCAAACATTCAATCCAATTCAAACATTTCACGAAAAATAGGGTATTACAATTTTCTTCACGTCAATGGTTGCGTTTTCTGCCAGCTTCTGCGTTTGTAGCAGTGGCGACACGCCCGTTTGCGACCAGCCTATAGTAATTAGAATGTAGTCAAAATAGTAACGAACAATACAGCAAACAGCTTGTATTACTATATATCTCTGTAAGATATGTTGTAAACAATAGATATTTTGACAGGGTTATTCAAAAAAGGCCGTGTATTATATCGAAAATGGATCACTCAGACCATAATTATGAACTGTTTTTACTATGTAGCTGTTTTATAAGTTTTGTCAGATCCGTGTTGGAATTTTGTATGGAACAGCTTTTTTTTTATGTTATTGACGTACAGCGTTACTTCATTGATCGAATTCTGAGGTTAGCCCTATTTATATACCGTATGACTGTAAAAGTGGTTGTGATTGCCTAGTACTATGTCCAGCAGTGGGCGTTTTATGGCTGATGGAAGACCAGATAACAAAGATTTTGAAGAAACGCTTAGTGTAACCTTTTTGAATAACCCTGTATACAGAGTCATAGGTATTATAAGCAAAACTTGTAGGTCTAGTACATCTAGACAAACAACTTTTGTACTACGACTTTTGGAAAATCACGAAGAAAAAATCAGCTGTTTCATACAAAAAGTTCGCCAACGCACGGCAAAATATGTATGGAGTACATTCAAAAGTCGTAGTACATACAAAAGTTGTATGTCTAGATATACTAGACCCGCCCTTAAAAGGTTTTGCGTTTAATACCTATGACCCTGTATATTAACTTGAATCTTTTGTAACAAAATTTATTTCAACAATAGATTTTACTCCCCACTTAATAATATCACGCAAACATTAAATTCAATTACAATAATTTAATCAAACAAAACGTAAAAAATCTCATTTAAATACTATCACTGGATTCAGTACAAAATTCAATATATATTTAGTAGATACCACACAGTCGTTGATAACAGTTTTGAACAAATCTGAGAACTTATTCGTAGGCAATTTCGATGTTAACGTCCCTCTGGCTTCTTTGCACTCTATGCAGTGTATTTCATATGCTTTTATATTTAGAGCTTTAGTGCCTATGATGTAAGGTCCGTTTTCGTTTGATAATGTGCCTCTGAAGCGTATTTTGTCATCGGAGCGAAGTAAGCGTGTATAGTTCGTGAAGAAATGGTCGAAATGTACTGAGATCTCTGCGTGACGTTTTAGGAGACCGCCGCTTGCTTCCATATTGAGTTTCACTTCGTATGTGTATCTGTAATAATAGAAAATATGAATAAATAATAATATAGGATTATCTGTTTATATTTTACGTACAACTTTTAATGAGGGACCAACCCAGAATTCGAGAAAAAAAACTGCTGTTCCATGGGTGCGTTTACGCACTCCAGACAATTTTTTATACTGGATAAAAAATATTCTGACGGGCGTCCGTAAACGGCGTCATAGCTCTAGACCAATCATAGCGCTTCAATCTACGACAAACCAATCACATCTGTCAAACTCTTGAACTGTCTGTCAAATTCGATTCGATGACAACTAGCTAACCAATCAGAGACAAGATAAAAGAAGGATGCGCGAGCCCATACATACCAGGACCTGTTATAATACGAACAGACTAATTTTTCCTCACTTATTTTCTAAGAATGATATGTTCACCAATGTGATTTATGACGCTTCTAAAACTGTTCAAATACGTACAATTTGGCTAAAATTGAATATAAAATAAGAAAAGACGAAAACAATTTTCAAGCTATAAGTACCTATTTATAGACATGTATACACACTAAAGATTATGGATTGCCAGGTTTGTTATGTTCAACTTGATGTCATGTATTTTTAGTCAATATTGTCTCAATGATATTTATATTGATTTTTAAAACAGTGCATGTCATCTTGTCTGTAATATCAGATTACTTTTTGGAGTTCATCGATTTATAAGACGTTGTCACGTCAAAAAAATCGATGTCTAGGACTGATATAAAAAGAAAATGAAAAATGGAATGATAAAGAAAATTCGGTATTCATCCATTTCATTAGCAAAAGTACAAGAACCGCAACTATAAGTTAAGAATATAAGTAAAGCAGCTATTCGTATAAATTCAGCTCGGCTGCAGCCTACGGATGCAGGTTGCGAATGGAGGTAGCACCCACATGAGCCGCTGCTTGTATCCGCAGTCGGGAATGATTCCGATGCTGGTTGCCTACGTCGTACATCGCAGGTACGTTGGACTTGTTTAAACAGGCTAACAACACTTGCAGCCGAGGCTCGGTAGCACATGCTGCCGCAGCCGTGTTCGGAATCTTTTTGTAGAAATTCATACAACTACGTAGATAACCAGAGCCCTTAGTCCAGGTTTTGTGTTGTTTACTTAAACTTTTGCGTTCGCGTGTGGCTCCATACATTTTGGTTAGTTCTTCATAGTTTGGGCCAGGGGCGCTGTACAAAAATGTATAGGGCAATATCGAACAGATGTAATTTCAATTTATGTGTAAACCTGGACTAACGCCTCAGTTGTGTAGCCACAGCCGGCCTAGTTCAGCTGCTGCAAGTGTAGTAAAGCAAGTGCAAGATTCGAATAGCACCCTTAAGGATTATTACGAGTAATATTAAAATTGCCACGAATTATCCGAGGATTACTTCAACTACTGCTTTTTGTTTTTAGTAGTAAAGTATATGATAAAAAGTTCATATAAAAATAATAAGAATATTCTTTCTTCTTGATAATCTTTTAGTATACAAAAATGTATGTTTCTATAAAAATGTATAATAACACCTCAGTTTGTAAACATTACGGGCTAAAACGAGTTAACGCAGGAATTATGTGCCAATAGTTAAAAAAGAAAATAATTATTACATCAACACGTCAACATTTCCAAAATTGCTAAGTCTGGATACCGAGAACGAAGTCTGTCAACACTAAATACGTCATCTGATTGACTGAATTTGACATTTCCTTTTTTTCTGACAGCAACAATAATAAAAGATTGTTTTTTTTTTCAAATAATTCGCCCATTTTTGGACACTAAAGCCTTTAAGACCATACCGCCACTTCTTATGTATGTAATCCGTAATGTAAAAACAATAAAAAAAACATTGTAATTTTTCTGGTCGGTTAATTTTAATTTTAATTAGTGATATGAAAACAGCAAAAAATCCCTATATTTTTGAAGCACATATCATTTTTAGAAAATATGTTTGGTTTTTTACTAACAAAAAAAAAATAAAAAATATTGACAGGTTAATTCCGTGCATCCTTCTTTATCTACCTAAAAACCTCGATAAAACTTAGCCTAGTCAAGACAAAAAATTATACCGGTGGGAGTGCGTGAACGGGGCAGATAATTTTTAGCCAGGAGGTTTTTTCTCTTGACGGATGCCCAAAACGGGTGACAGACTTAGCCAGGATAATTTTTATTTCAGTCTGGAGTGCGTAAACGCACCCCATGCAAAATTGCAACTCGGACCCGATAAAATGTTTTAAAATAGCTGAATTTATTGTTAAAATTCCGGGTTGGCGCCACAGTAAAAGTTGTTCATAATAATGGCATCAATGTTTTTGGTTTAATAGACCAGTTTTGGATAACCGTGTATGCTTAATATACAGGGTTATTTCTAATCTATTAGCATCCTTTTAGGGGTTAATTCTGTATATCAAAACTAACAATTTTGTTCTGCGACTTTTGTCTAAATTAAAAAAAAAACAGCTGTTCCACACAGTCGCGGGCACAGCATTTTTGTCGCGGGTGAACGATATTTTTCTATGGAACAACTTTTTTCGAGTTTTGGCAAAAGCCGCAGAACTAAAGTTGTTAGTTTAGATGCACAGAGTAAGCCCCTAAAAGGATGCTAATTGATTAGAAATAACCCTGTATAACAATTTTAGTCATAATTCGGTTTTTCGAGTCGAGCTGGATTGCAACTGATATTTTAAATGCCCCTAGTGAAATGAAGACGTTTAACTACAAGGTGAATATGCGACCGCAAGAATGCGCTGGATGCAAGTCACTTCCAACCGATCTTATTGAAAATCTATAGGGGACCCCTATGTTTAGCAGTAGACAGAAGTGAGCAGTGTATCGTACTGTACTGTACCAGCCTTTTTAATAGTCCACTGCAGGACGTAGGCCTACCCACGAAAGGGTGATCGGGCTATATCCACCACGGTGACCCAGTGCGGGTTGGTGGATTCACATACGCCATCGATTTTCTTCTATAGATATATGCAGGTTGCCTCACGATGTTTTCCTTCACCGAAAAGCCAATGGTGTGAAATTCCATACATAAGTTACAAAGAAACTCATTGGTACGGGATCGGGATTTGAACGCATGACTTCACGATTGCAGGGGGGTGTTACCACCACTAGACCACCACGCCTGTAGTAAGAGCCTACTAAAAGGGGACCCCTGGGCTCGTGGGTGGTCAGAGTTGGGGCTCTGGCCATCCACTCAAGCGGGCCCGAGAAGGACGGCAGCGTGTGTGGGGGTAAATCTCTCAAAATTCAGAAAATTCGCTGTTGCACTATTTAGAAGCCGATTTCGACAATATTTGGGAATATTGTTTAGTATCTAAATTTTGCTAATTTTTTTTAAAACAAGATTTGCGAGTCTAAAACAAATCGGTCAAGAGCGAGTCGAGATATAGGCGTTTATGAAGATTCAGTTAATGAGATGTGAGGTCTACTCTTCGGAGGAATACTAGTAATAAAACTTACTCATTCAGATTATTCAAATGGCAACTCTTCCCGTTCTGCCGCGCGACGCTCGTAACAAATTCGCACTCTTTAAGCGACTGTCGACCTTCCGTCTCCCGACACAAAGCCGAATATTCCTCGCCGTAATAACACTTAAAATACTCCTGAAGTATACTCGGCAACCAGCCAATCGCATCGCTCCACGTGTTTTTGACATTGATTAACGAAACTTCTTTGACGTATCCATCCCAATTGATATAAGCGCCATCTAGTACGGAACACTTGATTTGTGTGGCGGCCATGTTGAAATCTGTCCATGAAGGATTATTGCAATGTTGGTAATAATCATCCCAACTGATTTGGTAAGTGTTTTCTTCAAAATCGGTCATGAATTCGTTTTTGAGGAGGTTCTTTATGCTCCGTTTTTCGTCGCCAACTAGTTCGATTAGACTTGAGGGTATTCCGTCGTCTTGGACGGTTATTAGGAATTGGTTGCCGAAGTATACGAGTGTTATTAGGCCGATTGTGAGCTGTGAATAGAAAATTAGAAGTTACTAGTTTTTACCCGCGGCTTCGCCTGCATACGCAATATATCATTATAATTTATAGCCTATGTGTTATTCTGATATATAAGCTATATTATTGCAAAGTTTCATCTGAATCCGTTCAGTAGTTTTTGCGTGAAAGAGTAACAAACATCCATACATCCATACATCCATCCATCCTCACAAACTTTCACGTTTATAATATTAGTAGGATTCGATGAAATTTAAATTGAAAAGAAAAACCAATTAGAAGTTGGTTTTTGAAACAGATGTGGCTAGTTTTTAATACATACTAAATATTCAAAACATGTATATTTCAATTTCAATAATCAATTGGTCCTTCGAATCGGGTTCAATCAGTTATTTTACACGCTATTGTATAGATAAACCAATAATTGAAAACCCAAAACAAGGTATACATTTTTTTGTACCCAATTTACATCGTTAGATTTTAACACAAAAAAATCAAATTTAATATAAACCGTCTTTCTCTCAATTTATTTAAAAATATAAATTTTCGGAGACATCTTACACACTGCTTCTGACCCCAAACTAAGCGAAGCTTGTAATATGGCTACCAGAGACAGATTAACTTGGATTAGAGACTGATTTGATTGAGACACATACATATTTTAAATACATACTTATATCGATAATACTAATATGAAATACTTAAATAACACCCAGACACAGAACAAACACCTATGCTCATCACATAAACTCTTGCCCTGGGTGGGAATCGAACCCACGCATCCTTGATCCCGTAATTAGGATCGCTAACCACTGAGTCACCGAGGCGGTTAGTCAGTCAGTCATATATCATATGGGTACCCATGTCAATTAAACAGTTATATATATCAGCCATAATATTGCAAGAAACATTTTATAATAATGATGAACAGTAACTCCGAATCTTTACTGCATACTTTATATTTTTATCAAATCATCCCCAAAAAAGAGTTTCATTGACAAAAGATTTTTAAGCACTAAAGTCACCAACCACATACTTGTTCAAAGTAGCCAATGACGTCTATAATATAATAATAATACCAAAAACTGAGCCACATGTTATGAAACAAAAACAATACCAGGCATGACGACGAAAAAAAAAATTATAGTCCCAAAAAAATAAGTAGATTATTAAAAAATATTGGAGACTTATTTTTTCTTTTGTCAATTTAGCAAAAATCTAAGAAGAAATAGCTTTTTAAAGATCCGCGTGACGTCACAAGTGTCACACAATAGACTTTCGTGAGAGGAGGTGAGGAGTGACGTCATGACCCCCACTCCCAAACTTTGACTTTCTGTCTTCCCGTTAAAGTACAACGTGGGTGTCTTCAAATCCCGAGTAAATAGGTATCTTCTAGGTAAGCGTGCTACACCCTAGAAGACCGCACATCTGCTTAACATCAGCAGTGTGTAGTCAAACGCGAACCTATCCGAAATAAAAAAAAAAAAAAAAATACTGTGACGAGCTTTATTTTGCCATTTGTTGTTTTATTAACAAAAAAAATATGTGTACAATATTTTTTTAACAATCTAACCCACGGACTAATTATGATAATGATATCATAATATGAATTGATGTCTATTAGTGTTTTGGCGCTCAAAAGGTTAAAAGCTTACGAAGGAGAAAAAATTGTTACCTGAAACGGCGTGACAAACTTCCTCGTCGCCTCAGACTTAGCCAGCAAACACGTCACCCCCAAACTAACAGACAGACAGACAATAACAGACGCTGCATACACAATCCTAGACAAACTTATATACTGCAAAAACGCTATTACAGGCAACGTGACCGTGACTACGCCAATCAAAGGCAAAAACAGAAACGAACAGACTAGAGCTAAAGTCCCTCTTATAAGCCCATACGTAGTACAACCGTGCGAACACATTATAAACATCTGTAACCAACTCAAAGTAACGCAATGGGGTAACGTATATTTGAAAAACCCTTCCCAATTACTCCTTTTAGCCATTAGGAACAAAATCGTCGGAATAAGAAGGGAAAAGAACATACGAGCGTTCAAGCAAAATTCAATGCTATTCCCTAGTATATAAGATGGATAATTCGATATGTGTAAATCGAGGAAACGCCAACCTTGATGCACTACCGTGTCTTTTTCGTATGGATACTTAGCTAAGACGTTGATGCCAAAAGATAACAAAGCTAATATATCTGGATAAGGATTCCTAGTCGTCCCAAAAGAAAACAAAGTAAGGAACATCAAAAAGAAAGACAGGACGCAAAATTCCGAAAAAGGCACCCATTGAGTAGCTATAAACGGATATAGAAACAGATTAATAAACAGAGCTAGGAAAAACTGCAAAAACGGTCCCAAATTGTTCCTAACAAACAAATTTTCCGACACATCTGGCTGTAAATTCCCATCGCTGTACCTCAAAAAAAGACCAGACCATTTACGAAAATCTATAAACTGACGTTTTGCGTGCAGCATTTTGAAAGTACACACGACCATAGCAACAAAACTGACATAGTACAACATTAGAGGCACCAAATGGTATAAATTTTCGGTATTAACCGATAAATAGGCAATCAGAATTAACGATAACTCAACGTTTGAAAGCCTAAATGTGAAAGATCCGAAATAGTATAGGAGTTTCAAGTATAAAACTTGTATGAAAACTATGGGGTGTAGGAAAGCCTGTTGGAATAAAGGGATGTGGTCTAGAGATTTTATGCTGGGGTCTGTGAGCGTTAACTCGTAGGAAACAAGGGGCAATTCGCCTTGGCAATAGTCTACTGCGGCGGTGACTAGGTTATCGACTGTTAGGTTCCGAATATCGTCGCTTGGAGCGCATGTGTCTTGGTATTCTGAAATTAAGAGAAAGATTTATGTTATACTAGTTTTTACCGGCGGCTTCGCCCGCATACGCAATATATAATTATAATTTATAGCCTAAGTGTTATTCTGATATATAAGCTATATTATCGCAAAGTTTCATCTCAATCCGTTCAGTAGTTTTTGCGTGAAAGAGTAACAAACATCCATACATCCATCCATCCTCACAAACTTGCGCGTTTATAATATTAGTAGGAAGTAGGATAGACATCCATCAACAATAAGTCGTCCACTCTTGGACATAGGCTTCCCCTATAGATCTCCAATAAGACCGGTTGGCATCAGCTTTCTTTCAGCGCGATCCTGCGGTCTTGATGAGGTCATCCATCCACCTTGTGGGTGGACGTCCTACGCTGCGCTTGCCGGTACACGGTCTCCACTTAAGACCTTTTCGACCCTATAGATAAAGAGACCACCATGCTATGTGCCCTGTCCACAACCATTTCAACTTGGCAATCCGTTGGGCTATGTCGACCACTTTGGTTCTTCTACGGATCTCTTCATTTTATTTCTGATTCGAATATAAAGGACATAGGCTTGCTTTTATTGCATAGTGCTAGCAGATGATTTTATCACGTAATACCGGTATATTGAGGTTCAGTCAAAGAATTAAAATATTTAATAATTAAGCTATACACACTAGCTACTTTCAGAAACTAAAAATTGATTATTTAATTTGCAAGATCACAATACCAGAACAATTAAAAATTAATAAAATTTGGTTTGGTGTGACACAGGACACTATACTTGAGCTCGATTGTTTTATTTTCAATTTTTTTCAAAAGCTTTTTCCATAACTCTTTATTTTAAACTTTTCTTTTCCTCAAAACTGAAAAGAAGTGAAAATGCTTTACTTTTACACTTGACGATGGCAAATGCATAAAGGACATGTCCACAAAATGTATGGAGGCTGGTATAATAATAATCAAAAATTCTAACCACAACACTCGTCACATTTCGAAAAAGTTCATATTTTTCTGAGTCTATTACATCAGTTAAAACCAAAAAAGAGCCCTCCGTCTTTTTTAAATTAATTCTGAATCTATTAGGATAAATAAATATATTTGGCTCAATAGGTAGTTTATCTATAGCAACCTTGATTAAGTAACCTCCAAATTGTTAAACAGAAGCATTTTTACCAATTAGACACAGTTTTTAAGTGTTTTTTGTCATATTGTACCTACTAACTGGTCATATTGGTAGGTTATAATTTTTAATTTTAGCAAATTAAGAGATGAATGTGGCAGAATGAATGAAAGCTACGAATGCTAGTAAAATAACGATAGAAGCACTTTATTATTGCTTAATTAGAAAAAATACATAGTTGTATTACTATTTTTCATACAATTTATTTTTCACATTTAAAAAAAATGGAGGGTTAAAAAAAATCTAGATTAAATATTTTTGAGAAGCCCATAAATCAAGCTTTCAAATGATGTATATATCATCTTGGTTCGATTTTTCTCTGAATAATATACCACTCGTGGAAGTCACCTTTTGCGAAGCCAACAAATAAAGTAGGTAACATCTGCCTTTCTACAATCGAACTCAAACCTAGGAAGCGAAAGTATCGTTTTTTTTATATTCCATATTTGTAGGCACTACTAGCAATCTTCCTATTCTTAATCGACATCCAAAAAGGAGGAGGTTCTATGGTCGTCTGTACGTTTTTTTGTGTTTTTTTTTTAATTTTTATCGATATTATAATTTCACCATTTGTGAACCGAATACAAAAAAAAATATTTTTTAGTTTAAAAGAAAGGGTACACTCCCGATGTGATGTCAAAAAAATTGGCTGAGTTGTTATTTAAAAATTGAACAATTATTTCACTTCAAAAAATAACTGATCGTTGAATCGAGCCCCACCACAATTTTTTCAAAAATTTATTGTTGAATCGAGTCCCACCTCTTTTTAACACGCTTTTATTAGTTTCACCTGTTTGTTTGCTTGCTTGCTTGTAAACAACCCCTTCGAGCTCGATTTTGACCTACTTTGAGCGATCAGATTTTCTAAACTTTGCACACCTATCGAAGACCGATGACAATGCATTTATAAAAAAAAATATTACTCCTAAGCGTGTTTTTTAGTTTTTTTTAACTATATTATAATAATTTTGAAGTCGGTTAGTAAACACTTTAAAAGGTTACCTTCGTCGGGCGTGTGCGTGCGCAGAGTGCCGTTGGCGTGCGCGTCGCCCGCCTGCAGCCCTTCGAGCCGCGGCGCTGCCCCCTCCACTCCATCCAACGCACGCGCTTCTAAGGGAAAAACGTGACAATATTATATCGGGTTTTTCAACAAGAGCTTTGTTTTCTAAAACAAAATAACTCAAATAATTTATACGAAGATGATTTAAGTTTTTATTGTATTACGAAGAGAAAAGTTTCGCAATTATGAATGATAAATGATATCTGACAAATGTCCACCACGAGCACGATGACAGATGTCGATTCTATCAAAGTTTTTATACTCTATAAAATTTAACTTGATCTCTGCGACAGTAGAAGATTGACATTTTTAGAGTTGGGATAGTGGTGGAAAAAATCGATTTTCAAACAATGTTGTAATGAAATCGAATGACTAGTTGAAGGTGAGAAATTGGATTTCATTTACTTACTATTATTTAAGATCAAGTATGTACACATGTAAATGATGTTATAATATTAATTATATACTCATAATAATGTAACGATAGTATTTATCGACGTTTTTCACTATTATCGATGCTAATGTAACATATAATTGTGTTTAATTTAATTACACATGTAAAAAATGTTATAATATTAAAATATACAATAAAATTAATGAAAAATCAAGTTTTATTTAAAATATCGTCAGTATAAACTATCGATATTTTAATTAAAACTCTATCTAAAACTCTGTGGTCACGATCATTCGTCGCCCATCACTAATCGGCATCCCCATAAAGTATGACATTGACAGGTACTGTCTGTACTATTCAAAAATTCAGGACTTCATAGGTGTGATTTTTCTGACAGCTGTCGCAGAGATCAAGTTAAATTTTATAGAGTATAATCACTTTTTGGCAAAATGGCGGGTCACATCACGGATTTTGAGTTTTAAGGTTGCAATCGATTCGATTGGCTCCGTATAGACTCTCCTTAACATAACCCCACAAAAAATAATCCAGTGGTGTTAAATGACACGATCTGGTTGGCACTTAACCGCTGAATTTCGTGAAATTATGTGATCGGGAAATTTCATTTGCAATAAAGTGATCGTTTCATTGACTGTGTGACATCTGGTACCGTGGTCGAAACCACATGTCAGTTATATACACGTCATCAATAATAGGCCGTAGCGCTCGTAGCGTAGTTTGACTAGGTGTTTGTCAGCGATCACCGAAATTAAGCAACGTTCCGCACGGTCAGTATTTGGATGGGTGACCGCGGGTGGCATTTTCCAACTGAGCGCTACCGTGGCTCGGATGACACGTTAAATTGTAGGACCCGGTTGTTTTAACCGTTTAGCCATGTCAGAGGCCTTCAGGCGGCCTAAAAACTCTGACACCAGGGCTAGCCACCCGGCCTATACGAACTTACTTTACTTTTAATAATAGGCCAAAATTTGACAAAGCACCTATTACGAATACGTCAAAATACTAAATGTCAAAAAGCAGTCGGAGCAGAGCAATCGAGAGCGTTTTTAGGGTTCCGTACCTAAAACGGAAAAAACGGAACCCCTAATAGGATCACTTTGTTGTCCGTCTGTGTGTATGTCAAGAAACGCGTAAAGATATCGAGTTGAAATTTAAACTGTATACGTATATCTATGGTCTCTTGCAGTTGTGTAAAAGAAAAACTTCTCAGTTATCATTTAAAAAAGTTAAAGCGGTTTATGTCGTAAAAAAACAGCATTTTTCGACACTCAAATCAAAAACCTACAGGGTACATCCCGTTGACATAAAACTATGAAATTTGGCGAGAAGCATTGTATCAGAGTACACATATAGAAATAAATCTGAAAACTGTACATTTTTATTTAAATCACAAAAAATAGGGCCTCACAATTCAAAGCGAGTAAATCGTATCATGTATCAAAAGGTATCATACAAAAGAACTTCATTAGCACATGCTAAAATATGTTTGTAATTATTTTAACAATGTGTAGTTTTCGATGTATGACGAGAAAAGTGAAAAAAAAAAACAACTTTTTTGTCGATGGTTACAGTATAGGGATTTTAACAACTTACTTCCCAATTTTGTGAAATTTTCTAGATTTGTAGGGAACCCTCGGTGTGCGAGTCTGACTCGCACTTGTCCGTATTTATTTTACATAATATAAATGTGTGTTAGACTTGAGCCAGGTTTGAAAACATCACCTTTAGTGCAAAGTTAAATTCTATTTCTACTAGCCTACTATCAGTAAATAACATTTGAATTTATGCTTACCTGGCTCGTCATCGCCCGGCTCGTCGCTATCCTCGCTCTCTTTCCTGAGCGTCGTGTTGCAGATATCGCGTATTCGCCGCTCCAACTGCGCTGTGGTTATGTACTGCTCGCCGTTTGACAGGCTGGAAATTATTTATCTCGTAATTTTAGTGCGCGATTAGTCCCGTAGTATATAATAATAACGTAAATAAAGACAGAAGGCAGGTTCTTTAACCCTTGGAGGTCTAGTGGTTGTGACACCCGAATAACAATAGTGAGGTTGTGTTTTCAAATCCCGGTCCCGTACCATTAAGTTCTTTGGAATTTATGTACAGAATTTAACACCACTGGCTTTTCGGTGTAGGAAAACATCGTAAGGTAACCTGCATACGCCCGTAGAAGAAATTCGATGGCATATCTGTATTCAGCTACCCGCAGTATTCATGGGTAGCCATACGTCCTGCAGTGGACTATTAAAAAGGCTGGTATAAAGACAGAAAACTATGCACTTAGCCACATTCTTCTATTTTACTCGTCACAAAAGTAGATGCTTAAAAACTGACACCAGGGCTTGCCGCGCGACCTGTACGAAATGAACCCACTGAATGAATGATACGAAAAATTACAGGCTTTGTTCCTATAAAAGTCTAAGAGTGATCTAAGTATGGATGGCTCGAAGACTGGAGAACGACCAAAAATTTAGTTATAAATTAAAAGTTAATTGTTAATTTACTAAGTGAAGAAGAGATGATAGCAATTTGTTGACTGAGTAAAAAAACTTGTGATTAATTATTATGTTTTTTATAATCTAGCTCAGAAGTACCCAAAGTTCTCTGGGCTGCGGGACCCGAGACCCACTTATAGGAAATTTAACAATTTACCAATATGAATAAAAGAGTTTTCATCTGACTACATCAAAAAAGTTGTAATGGAAACTATGACATTGTTTCCTATGTTTTGCCATCACCGTTTTGACATCAATTTTCATTCGTGTTATTTTTAATCGCAGTTAGTTTGATAAGACTAATTTATTTTGGTATTTGTTGTAATGTGGTGGCCCACTTGATATTCGCTCGCACACTTAATATTGCGCATGTGTACATAATTCCAGCGCCGCGTGGCGCAGTGTTAAGCATGGGCGTAGGGAGCGCGCGGGAGACATGAAGTCGGCGCCCCGGCGTCTCGTCTCTCTGGCTCTCTCGCATACCTATATTTCGGCTTCTGCTTAGCATTCTGTGCATATCTTCCCATCCGCTGACTTGTGTTGCGCTTAGTATACTGACCTGGCGAACAAGTCGCGCGCAGCTTTCCTGGCGACAGTCTCCTGTCGGCTGGCAGCGAGGCACGACTTGGCGCGAACTATCGCCGCGCTGTCCTCGTCGATCACCCCGCTACGGATGCACCTGGACAAATAACACGATGGAATTATTCATCAGCTTCATTCAGTTATTCGCTTTCAATGGATTATACGAGCGATATGCACTATTTGTTGGCGTCTAGCGTTTTAGATAATAATAATAATAATAAATTGATGCCTAATAAAGGACCAGGCTAAGCCTGTGATTTTAGTTGAATAATAATAAAAACGTTTATTGATCTTAAAAATTAATATAAAGTAAGTTGTACACTAGATCCCACACTAGGGCGACCTGTGTCGTGGGATCTAGCCTCTTCCTTATGGTAGGTACTTACAAAAAACTAAATTATCCTTATAGTAAACAAACTTAAATTAGATTAATTTCACTCATAGTGCACTGGATCCCACACTAGGGCGACCTGTGTCGTAGGATCCAGGCTCCTTGCCAGAAGGGAAGGTAATACCTACATATTTATTTCATGCTCAATTTGAATTACTTGCTACATGTTATAGATACCACTGTTATAGATGAAAGTCATAATAGGAGCAAAATCCTAGGACCCTACATAGTCGACGTACCACCTGCCCGTACTAAGCGATTCGATTCTTTCTTCATAATGCGGACCGCCAGAGATTGGAATGCCCTGCCTCCGTAATTGTTTCCTGACAATAACAGGATATTTTCAAGTCAAGAGTGAATAGCTATCTTCTAGTTCTACATACTCCATCTTCGGCTACAACTTCGCTTTCCAAATGTACACCTATTCTACATTAAAAAAAAACCTGACATCATTCCCGAGGTAAAGAGTCTTGACATACGGACAGACGGACAACAAAGTGATCCTATAAGGGTTTCGTTTTATCCTTGAGGTACGGAACCTTAAAAAGGGCCAGCTTGCGTGCGTCGCGGCTCCAGAACAGTACGTACAACCACAGAACGTACCGTCTGGCATACTGTCAATATTCCTACGCAAGACGGTGCGGCACGGCTCAGACGCCGCCGCGCCGCCGCGCCGTCCCGCACCGCAGTGTGGACTAGCTCTTATGACATTCATAAACTTCTGTGATCAGAGTGAGATCCGACAAATCGTCTACATAATACACACCACCAGTAATGCCAAAGTTCTCAATTTCGGTGTGATTTCCCTATTTTTACCTAAAATTAAGTCTGTGAGGTATATTCCGCGCCACACAAGTCGACGGATGGGAAGTTAGGCGCGGAACGCTGAGCAAACGGCAAACGCCGCCGGACGCCGGAGCACATCCGCCCACCAACATCATGCCTCCCGCGCGCTCCCTACGCCCGTGCTCACTTCTTAGCCACTTGAGTAGGCATTGTGCACACATGCGCAATAGCGAATCACGGCGAAGTATCATCTTCGGCTAACTTCTCATCCGCGGACTTGAGTGGCGATCGCTCTAATACCAGTTGCGTTGTTTGGGGATCAAGCAACGATACACCAGTGTAACTTGAGTCAAAATTAACAGGCATTATTTAATTACAGACACAGAGGCAGAAACTAAACCAACAATGACACTTTCTTTTTGTGATAAACATTTCAAAAATTGACGCGTTCGCAGGATTTGAACCTGCATCTCTCTGGGATTCCGGCCCAGATGCTTTGTTTATCACAAAAAGAAAGTTTCTATACACCTAGTGTGTGAAGCACGATAAAAATCATTTCATTGATTAAGTAATGCGTCAATTCTCAAGAAGTTCTAATAATTTCACATTAAATGACTAACTGATTTAAAGCAGTTCTCACAGATGGCGCTTCCAACAATGTAGTAGTTGGTAAAAATGATAAAACACTTTTAATAATTCGACGTTTTCGCAGACAGCGTTCTAGCTTAATTTGGACAAAGCATCTGGGCCGGAAGCCCAGAGAGATGCAGGTTCAAATCCTGCGAACCCGTCAATTTTTGAAATGTTTATCACAAAAAGAAAGTTTCTATACACCTAGTGTGTGAAGCACGATAAAAATCATTTCATCAACAATGACACGTTTAAGACGCGTTAAATGAATATAAAAATATTGACAACCAGGGTTGACGTCCCTTATCAAGTACAACCAAAGTTTGCAGACAGGCCAAATTCTATTTCCATAATTTGCTTGTCTACTACTTTGACTGTAACTTTGACTTTTGAAGCCCTGTGGTCTAGTGGTAAATTGTTAATGACACCGGCCTTACCATCGTGAGGCCGTGGATTCAAATCCCGGCGCCGTACCAATGAGTTCTTCGGAATTTATGTACAGAATTTCACACCACTGGCATTTCGGTAAAGGAAAACATCAGGCAACCTGCATACGTCCGTAGAAGAAATACGATGGCGTCTCAGAGCAAATAAAAAAATCAAGAGAGAACGTCGTTGAACAGTCAAGTGAGGCCGGTTTTTTATACATGTGTGAGTGCGTCGATGTTACGCCGCCATAGTTCGACTGTCAAGCCAAGGTGTAGTTTCGTTGTACGTAGATGTGTGTGTACACGGCGAGGCGTAGTTTTGGTTGGCTTCACTTGTTTGTATTTTTTTATTTGGTCTGAGGATGGCGTATGTGCATGAATCCACTAACCCGCGCTGGGTCAGCGTGGTGGATATGGCCCAATCACCCTTCGTGGGTAGGCCTAAATCCTGCAGTACAGTACAGTACTTTGAATGTGGTGCAATTTTGCGCGTAAAAGACTCACATAGTCCGCCGCAATTCTTCGCTGACCCTTTGCCATTTATTCCTCCAAATAGCGAAATCTTCCACATCACCACGCATTTAGGAACATACAGGTCAACAAAAACAAGCCCAAAATCGAACCAAATTGAGTCCAACAGATTTTCAGTCCAACCAATTGGAAATCCAACCCAAGATCGGACTTTTCTAGTGCAAACTTTTTAAACTCAAAAGGCCGTGTAGAACGCGTAACGCTTAAACCGAAGATCGAAAGAAACTATACCTACATTTTGTTTATCTTTCGAGCAGTATTCAATTCGAAAACAATAATTGATTACCTCATATCATTATGCCAGGAATTTACTATATTTTCTTTCTGAGAAATCAGTGCTGTGTATTGTTTTGGTTGGAGTGCCATTGTGAAGTGATGCTGTCAACATTTTGTTTTTTTTGTTGATGTGTCATTGCTGCATTGCTGCTATAGAGAAAAAAGTTTTTTAACACAAAAAGTTCTACATTCTTTGAGGTAGGATCTCTGTAGTTACACTCAGTTCACCAGTGTTTTGCATTTAATGTTTTTTTAAGGTTCCGTACCCAAAAACGGAACCCTTATAGGATCACTTTGTTGTCGGTCTGTCCGTCTGTGTGTATGTCAAGACTATTTATCTCGGGAACGCGTAAAGATATCGAGTTGAAATTTAAACTGTATACGTATATCTATAGTCTCTTGCAGTTGTGTAAAAGAAAAACTACTCAGTTATCGTATAAAAAAGTTAGAGCCATTTATGTGGTAAAAATCGCATATTTCGACACTCACAAAAATCAAAACCTACAGGGTACTTCCCGTTGACATAGAACTATGAAATTTGGCGAGAAGCATTGTCTCAGAGTACACATATAGGAATAAATCTGAAAATTGTAAATTTTTATTTAAATAACAAAAAAATAGGACCTCAAAATTCACAAAATATGGGTTCAAAATTCAAAGTGAGTAAATCGTCTCATGTAAGGTATTTATAACTTCATTAGCACAAGCTAAAACAGGTTTTGAATTATTTTAACAATGTGTTTGTACGGGACCCTCAATGTGCGAGCCTGACTCGCACTTGTCCTTCTTGTTTTTAATCTACTAGGTATATTCCTACTATTTTACTACATAATATAAAAGCGAAAGTTTGTGATGATATTATTAACATTTTCACACAACAACAAAGCAACGGATTAACTTAATTTTGCATGAATATAGGTCAAAGGCCGGAGTGATATAGGCTATATACTTTTTATCACGGAAAAATTAAATGTTCCCGTGGAATAGCACAAAAATCAAAACATACGCGGGCGCCGCGGCCAAAAACTAGTCTAGTATAAATTGGGGACTTTGGACCATAAAATAATTACAGCAGTCTATTTTTATTAACTAGAATAGGTGAAGTACAACAAAACAGGTATCTACAGCGTTAGAGAATAAAGAATAGACATCAGTCATTAATAAATTATTTATTATAAAAATAAAACTTTTTAAATACAAGCTTTTGAAATCCTGGATATCATGTAGCAGCAGAGTACTAGCTAAGACAAGTGAAATGAGCCCAAACACGACGGGTCTATCTTGTTTAGTACAGGAGTTCCTATGGCCACCTTCCGACTCCATCATCAGATCAGCTCCAGGGTACCATAATATTGCATTGTCACGCAATATACATATGCGTGCAAAAAATCAGTTCAATGGGAAACCGGGAAGTTGGTCAGATTCAACTTACAAGATTCCACTTGAACTTACCTTCCTTTCTTCCTTTTAATTATTTTTACGTTAATTTCCATTTTAAGCGTACCTAAGTGTTAAGCGAATGAATTGATGAATGAATAAGTAGCCTCCGCATAAAAAAATATACCAATTCGTATTTGTAACTAGCATAATATAAATAATAATGTCAAAATGACGACTACACTCTACTCCTAGTCCTACTCTCTTTGTAATATTATGGTACTTTGTATTGATGGTTTTTATTTTCTATTGATAAAGTCGGAAGTCCAGGGAACAATCCCTAGTGCCATGGGACCATGGGTAATTAAAAATTACCCGTAATTGTACGACGGGTAATTAAAATTGACCCTGGACCCGGTAATGGGTCAACCCACCGGGGCCACGGGTAACGACTCAGTCGTAGAACTATTAATAAAGTGCGTATTTTTTACGAACTTTTAATGATAGCTGTCATAAAATTAGTTTAATTTAATATTTATTACTTGCTTTACACTATAAAATTTAACTTGATCTCTGCGACAGCTGTCAGAAAAATCACGCCTATGAAGTCCTGAATTTCTTAAAAGTACAGACAGTACCTGTTAATGTCATACTTTGTGGGCATGCCGATTAGTGATGGGCGACGAATGATCGTGACCACAGAGTTTTAATTAAAATATCGATAGTTTATAATGACGATATTTTCAATAAAACTTGATTTATCATTAATTTTATTGTATATTGTAATATTATAACATTTTTTACATGTGTAATTAAAGTAAACCCAATTATATGTTACATTAGCATCGATAATAGTGAAAAACGTCGATAAATACTATCGTTACATTATTATGAGTATATAATTAATATCATACCATTATTTACATGTGTACATACTTGATCTTAAATAATAGTAAGTAAATGAAATCCATTTTGTCACAAAAAGTTATCTTTGTGATAAGCATCTCAAAAATATGAAGCGAACGCAGGATTCGAACCATGCCCCTTCGGATCACTAGCCCGACGCTCTAACCACTGAGCTAGCTCGCCTCCTACGCAACCTTCAAATTTCTGAGTGCTTACATTTCCAACTTATAGCGTTGGTGGCGCCACCTGTGATACCCGTATTAGACAGGTTATCACTCAACTAGAAGTTATTAGAACTTCTAAGATTGACGAGAGATGACACACTGCTTAATCACTGTTATGATGTTTATTTTAAGTGCTTTCCACTCTAGATTTTTATCTCAAAGAGTTATCTTTGTGACCATTTTGTCACCTTCAACTACTCATTCGATTTCATTACAACATTGTTTGAAAATCGATTTTTTCCACCACTATCCCAACTCTAAAAATGTCAATCTTCTACTGTGGCAGAGATCAAGTTAAATTTTATAGAGTATAGTGCCGTGGGTAATTAAAATTCCCCGTGAACCCGGTAATGGGTCGACCCATCGGGACCACAGGTAAGGACTCACATAGGTACATATACAGATACATACACTGAAAGTTAAATAAAAGCTTGTAAAAAAAAAGAGATAATCTGCTGATTATGGCTCTATAGAACTGGGAATAAATGTCATCAACTTTTTGGTTGTGGGGTTTTATTTTATTTAAATCAATTTAGTTTGCGAATTATGGAAGGAAATGTGAGATGTTTGTGACAGTGAAACAGTAAATAGACTGTAAAAGACTGTCCTCACGCTGGACAAAGGCCTAATTAACAAAATAATTAATTTAACGAAAAGTACCTTCGCAACATTCTTCTAGCTTCCGGGTGAGCTTGCTCTGTAGCACAGATCAGCCATTCCAGGGCCTGCTTGAAGTTGGATATCTTGTCCGCTTCCAATTCTGTGAATGTTGTGCAAAATTGAAAATTAAAAAAATACCTACATAAGATACCATTACCATGCTGCCAACTGGCAGTGGGCTTGAGTATTTGGATTATCTTTAGACCTTCAAGGGTCTGTGGATAATCCAATTGCTTTCTATGTAGTAGTAGTGTAGGTAGTTTTAGCATAAATAAAGTAGTTTTGTATATTATTGTAGTTAATAAAGGCACATTTTCCCGTATAAAAAAAAAAATAACAAAAAAAATCGGTTTATGGACGATAATTTTACGTGATAACGTCATATGCGTCACAAACCGAACGCTTAGGCAATCGTGCCTCTCTATCGCTTGTAGCACGCTCTCGCTTGCACGCTCGACTCGGGCGGAACGTTACGATGAGTTATGCTTTTTCGTGCGTGCAGCCGGCATCTGTCTGACACCAGGCTGTATCTTATGAACCGTGATAGCTAGACAGTTGAAATTTTCAAAGATGATGTATTTCTGTTGCCGCTATACCAATAGTAAAAATATAATAGAATAAATATTTAAGGGGGGGCTCCCATACAACAAACGTGATTTTTTGTTGATTTATGCTCGATATTAATGAAATGGAGCAAAGGGGCCATCCCATACAGAATGGAACCCTATGTGTGAGAGTCCAACTCCAACTTGTCCGATATTTTATGTAACCTGACATTTTAATCAGAACACTTTTCTCTTATTAAAATTTTGCATCCAAATTGAACCATCTTGGAAGCTTTAACATCTCTGACAGAATCACATAAAATTTTTTTCACCTATACTGTCCCACTCCTGGGCAAAGATCTCCTCAATGTCCTTCCATGAGTCTCGATGCGTCGCAACCTCTTGCCAACCCCTCTCGAATGAGTCAAGATCGCCACGACAGCGTTACTTGGGCCTTCCCAGGCTGCGTCGTCCGTCAGGCACCCACTCCATGACGATCCTGGCCCATCGAATAGGGTGCATCCGCGACACATGTCCCACCCAGTCCCACTTTAGTTTGGGGGCAGTTAATTGAAGGAAAAAAAATCCTTACTAATAAATATTATAAATCCAAAAGTGTTCCTACTTAGTTTGTTTGTCAGTCTTTAACACAGCAACAGAGTAACAGATAGAGTTGATTTTTAACATGGATGTAGTATAAAGGTCAAAGAATGTCATAACTGCAACAACCATTTATCCCAGAAACATCAAGAATCCTATAAGATCCCCCTAGACAGAGAATTCTAGTGGAAACTGTGAGAATGAAGCATTAATTATTTATTTATTCATATTCACACACTACTTTTATCCAGATTAAATGGTTCAGAACATATTTAGAAGCCACCTGTGTCCACAAATGTAAAATGATAGAATTGTGCTTTCCAATATAATACCGAAGGCTAGGTAGATAATTATGTAAATGAAAAGGTGTAGTCTGAGCACTTAATCCAGGTTTTGCATAGTTTACTTAAGCATTCACATTCGTGTGTGGCTCCATACATTTTGGTTAGTTCTTCCTCATTTCCGCCAAGGGCGCAGTGCAAAAATGTATAAAGCCATACAGAAACAGCTGTAGTTTCAATTTAGGTGTAAGCCTGGACTA
Organism: Hypomecis punctinalis; assembly: GCA_949316475.1. Taxonomy (NCBI): domain Eukaryota; kingdom Metazoa; phylum Arthropoda; class Insecta; order Lepidoptera; family Geometridae; genus Hypomecis; species Hypomecis punctinalis. The sequence continues at coordinate 9,276,309 of OX438818.1, read as the reverse complement.
ACCCCTCTGTAGTAAAATTTTATGGTAATAAGCAACCATTTTCTCATTTTTCTAATTCGATTTCAAACTTAATGACAATATTCTGTTTTTACAAATACACATGGTGCTGAATGTATTAAGTATATTAACATGGCATGAAGGCAACCAGTTATTGGCCTTTTTTGGGAATATTAAGAATTTAAGTAATAACCTTATGGGTTTATTCTGTCCTAAAGCTATTTCTACTTGACACAAATGTCATAGTCACTTATGTGGCCAATGTTGTAGCATTATCTCAAACAAGTCTAACAGTTACATTCTTTTTATTAATATGATATAAGTACTAACTCAATTGTCATATATCAAATGCTACAGCTTTTTTATGATAAAAGTTCTTACAAAAAAGACAAAATTATATCATGGGAGTGACGATGAGAATTGTGTTTAAGAGAAATACCCATACAATTCGCTCCTAGTTTTCAATCACAGTTTGAACAAATAACTCTCCAACAGTTTATGAAAAGTTTACTATGAATGGACTTACCACATTTTTCGTCCAGCAACTGCTTAGCCAGCACAACCTGAGACTCAGCGCAGCCGTCTTCAGCAAGCTGGTTGCGGAGTCTTCTCAGTGACCCTTGTGGCCCATCTGGAGCAGGAAATGCTTTAGAAAGTATACATGTAGGTACTACGGTACAAAACTACATGCCTAGTCTAATTTGGCATGATCTGAGCCTTAACGCCCGTAAAAGATCACTTTAGGCAGTTTAATAGCAAAAAAAAAATGTTTTTGATATGCTTTAAGTAAAATTATTTTGAATTTTAATATTTAGGTAATTACAACAGTAACGTCCCTGTAACCTGTAACCTGTACTTACCGCGGTAAGGAATATTTGGCGTTATATGCGATTAATGAATATCAGCAGGGGCAGGACAGGTTCGTATAATTAAACCAAAAGTTGAGCAATAAGGTGAGAAAACAAGGATATCAAGTTTTGGTATATCGATTAAATATTTCACTTACCATGAATATTCCAACGTTTACGACCTATTGGCATTTCCTAAACTAATGCTCTCAGGAATACCTAATTATCAAACAATAAGATAATTGATTAATATTTCTCAAAATTGTGTTTAGATTTTGGAAATCCGCGATTTTCGCAGCGATTTTGATAATTTGCTGAATTTGTCAAATGTCAAAGTCACATTTGGTAATTTATTTTCGCAATGTGAAATGTTGCAAAACGCAACGTGCAGCTAAAGTACAATGAGTTCAAATAAAAGGGAGGTAGTTGTCAGTTTTGGGCACAGATTTTGGGTAGTAAACTATTGTATGTCTGAAACTAGTTACAGAATCTAAAATGACTAAGTAATTTAGAAATCAGATAGTCCAGTTAATTATGTAGACTTCAACACCTACGCTAAACTCCCACGCTGAGTTTATAAAATATGCCTTCGCAAGTATGGCTTCTACAAATGATCTGTTACACAGTTACAACATAGAGGAAGTATTGTACAAAAATAGATTTCCTGTAAAAAATATATTTTCTACGCCACGATAGTATAATTTTGTGAAACTTATAAATAGCCATTGTCTTTTTTCTTATTTTGTCGTTGCCATACAAAGTAATAATAATAATAATAAAATCGCAGGGGCGGCTTTGTGGCGAGCCGTCGGTGAGTGGCGACACCGCGAACCCTGATTCCCTGGGGCTAAATGAGACCCCTGACTCCTCTCTTGCCTTAACGCTGAGTTTATAAAATATGCCTTCGCAAGTATGGCTTCTACAAATGATCTGTTACACAGTTACAACATAGAGGAAGTATTGTACAAAAATAGATTTCCTGTAAAAAATATATTTTCTACGCCACGATAGTATAATTTTGTGAAACTTATAAATAGCCATTGTCTTTTTTCTTATTTTGTCGTTGCCATACAAAGTAATAATAATAATAATAAAATCGCAGGGGCGGCTTTGTGGCGAGCCGTCGGTGAGTGGCGACACCGCGAACCCTGATTCCCTGGGGCTAAATGAGACCCCTGACTCCTCTCTTGCCTTAACTGGCCGGTTTGGAGTGGAAACCGCAAGAGCTAAGAACCCAAGCTCCAGGGTGGAAGTGTTAAAGGGCATAACGCCGCTAGTAGCTCTTAGTGAACGCGCAGCACACCTCTCGACACCCTAAGCCGTCCACACCAATGTTGCCCCTCCGGCGCCAATATACGGTAGCTATTATGAGGGGCCCATTTAGTAGATGGCAAGTCACCACCCGCCTGAATATTTGAAAATGAGGCATTATTTGGTGGGTGCCGTACCTCATTCCATAATCCAGTTTTGTATAACACCCAGAAGTTCACCACAATAACCCATTATTTTTTCAATTCATTACTAACAATAGGCTCCTTGTACCTTCACCCCTACAACATAGCTAAAAGATGTTTAAAAAGGGCCTCTCAGTGTTGGCTTCGGCTCCACTGATGCCCATCAAATAACCGGGCTTGGCCCGAGAGATGTATATATATATAATAATAATAAATCATTTATTGACTATAAACTTTTTGACAATATTCTTGCTTAATTATTAAGCATGTAGAACTGGCTGGCGCCCATACTAGTAATTAAACTGTATTACAGGCGCCAGAGCCCTCCGACGAAATTTGACAACATAAAAAAAAAAAAATACATATAAGAATCAGAGAATTACAATTATTACATTTATTAATTTTGAAGAGAAAAAAATAATATATAAAATAATACTTACAATTTTTGTCTAAAAAGAAAGATTTGATTTAGTTAATTATACTACATAAAGTCAATTTTAAGCATTTCAATCTATAAACCTTACAGATACACTTATTACACACAGTTTTTACTCTTGCACAGTAAGGTGTCAAATTAATATCAATTAAATAATAATTAATAATTCAACGCAAGACGGTTCCGTGTGTGTGTGCGTGTGTTTGTGTGTCTGAGTGTGTGTGTGTGTGTGAGTGTGTGTGTGTGTGTGTGTGTGTGTGTGTGCGTATGTGTGTAACGCTGCAATACACGAGATCTCATGAGAGTCAAGGTTTGCAGCGCTACTCGTGTGTAATGTATGAGTAATAATGTTGTTATGTGTGTGTTATTATCTAGAATAACTGTTAACTTGCGATGCGCAGTAGTGTTTCGGTCTCAGCATATGAAAGCGTTTTAAGCCACTCTTCTACGGTTTGTTTAAGTTTATAGTTCGGAAGAGGATAGATGCAAAGCTTTTTGTGAATAGCATTGTAGAGGTGATTGCTAAGATGTACGAAGGCTCTGCTAGCAGATTTGGTTCGATGTGTTTGGGTCGGGCAGACTCCTTTGCTTCTTCTTTTTACTTTATCTGGATCAAAGGCCAGCTGCCTGTGTTTACGCATCACTATATGCAAGAAAACCAATTGCCTGACCGTCAGCACATTAGACTCTTGAAATAAAGCACTGGTCGAGAACCAAATAGGTTTCTTCAACATTACCTTGAGGATAGCTCTTTGTGCTCTTTCAAGCCTTAGCAGAGTTTCAGTAGAAGCTCCTCCCCATACCGTGTCGCAATAGGACAGTATAGATTGAGCCAAGGAAAAATAAACAAGTTTGAGAGTGTTCGTGTCTGCTGATGACCTGAGTTTCTTGAAAACATATATAAGCCTTCTAGCTCTGTTAGCGAGATTATCTATTTGAGGCTTCCAACTAAAGGTGCTATCTATCTGTACTCCAAGATAACGGATATTGTCTGTCCTACTTAATGTGGTGCAATCACAGGCAGATTGAAGAAGTGGGTTACATTTATGAGCTGTAATTGAAAAGGAGTCTGGTTGTAAGTTTGTTCTCAAAGAGAAAGTGACATATTTAGTTTTTGAAATGTTTAATGTAAGTAAATTAGAGGTAAGCCATTCCATAATGATTCTAAGAGCATCCTCAGCGCGCATCCTCACCTCGGCCCAAGTTCTTCCCTGTACTATTACAGCAGTGTCGTCTGCATAGGTAATAATAGTGGAATTAGGTAAATCAAGAAGACAGAGATTGTTGACGTAAATGAGGAAAAGAACTGGGCCCAAAATGCTGCCCTGAGGTACCCCGTAGGATAAGAACATGTCGTCACTTACATGTCCGTCAATTTTGACACGCTGAGAGCGATCAGTGAGATAGTCTTTAAAAATTTCCAGAGAAATACCTCTTATACCTAGTTTTTCTAGTTTCGCGATTAGCTTTGGAACAGAAACTGTGTCAAATGCCTTCGATAAATCGAGAAAAATAGCTATGGCTATATAAGTGTAAAAACGAAACGCAGCAGTTAATTTGGAACAAATTTTTTCTTAAATTCTCGTCGTCATATTATTTCCCATTTGCCACTATCATGATTATGTTGTGTATATTTATTATGAAAATCTGTGTAAAATAGTACTTGGTATAGAATCAAAGTAGCGTATTATATTAGGTTAAATTCCAAAAATAGCTTAGCCAGCCATCTAGGGATGCAAACATTAATGTTTGGACCACGAAGTTATACGTGTAGGTGGAGAGTGCACTCCTAATACCTATTTGAGTCAAATACCTACACATTGCTATCTCACTCTCTGTGGTCGGAACTCTCTTTCTAATAGGGTAACCCTACATTTCAGCCCAAAAGCAGGACGCATAGGTATTAATCATAATGACATGTTAACCATTAGCTGTATTCCTTAATAAATATGTACGACTAGCTACGCTCTGGATTTATCTGCTTTATGATGAAATACGGAATACCTTTCCTTGTCGGATTCCAGCATGCGTCTGATACCAAATACAAAACTTACGGTTTAAATAACAAGTCTAGTAGTCGCAATCGCAACTGGCCAATCATGGTTTAAAAATAGCAGACAGCCAGAGAAAAGGGTGACAACGGTTTAAAGAAAAATGTAATTTTCGAATTATTTAGTACGGCCCCCTACCGCCTAAAGCAATAGCAATCGTAATAGCAATCGTTTATGACTTCATTTTAGTCATTTGGCACCGCCTATGTGGCGTTAGCCATCAAAGTTGTTCATTAAACGATTGCTTCCGCAATCCGCGCAAAGCAATTGATGGCTACCGTCACATAGGCGGTGCCAAATGACTAAAATGAAGTCATAAACGATTGCTATTGCTTAGGCGGTAGGGGGGCTGATTATTAGTTTTGATAACAATTCCGGGGTCCAACAGATGGGGTTATTAGGAAACGGTATGGTTATTCCCACATTTTCTTAACCTTTAACATAACATACTCGTATATACCTATAATATAAAATGGTCTTCAAGTCGTATGTAGTTAGACTGCAACGTTGCTCAACATGAGGTGAATTATTGTAGTCAAGCGTGAGCCTATCAAGCATAAAAAGTATACCGTATAATATAAAAAAGTATACTTATAAAGTTTTGAGTTTATCAACTTCATCCAACCCCAAACTATGATTTATATGAATTTATAGTTTTTGCAGTTTAAAAAGGGATAAAATGTGAATTATTGTAACACTGATAATTTAAAAGCTGATAATATAAAACTGATTATAAAAGTGTTTTCCAGTAGCCGTACCAGTAGCTAGATATTATAAATATTTTAAGAAATAATAATGTTAACAATAACATAACTAAGTAGGTAAAGTTTTAATTTTTTAAATTACTAGCACAGCGGGGCAATTCCGTTAGCCGATCTCTTTACTGAAGTGATACGTTATGTTTGCTGATCTCGTTTTTCTCACAGTTCCGAGTTTTCTGACTGTTCCGACAGCTCAAAACTGTCAGAAAAACGATGGTAAATAACTTCGTGGTCCTATCTGTAGTGTAGTATAGTACAGTCCGGCAAGTGTAACTTGGCGCGGCTGTGCACCACTGTGTTCAATGTCAGTGTACTTTTATAACTGCTTCTCTTGTACCACTTTTTATCACTTTAGGCATGATGATAGCACAGTAGTTAACAAAATATTCGCAACGATGTTTACTACGACGATGTTTTCTTCGCAGATTGTCCTTAGTAACTTCAAGAAAGACCGCCCTTATGACTCACCATGGATATGTAGCGTCAATTTTAAGATATGGGTTGATAATTTGGGGCAACTCAGTTGAACATGAGAGAACTTTCATTGCTCAAAAACGGTGCATACGAGCAATCTGTTGAGCTGGACCCTTAGATTCGTGCAAGCCATTATTCAAAGAATTGAAGGTCCTTCCGCTTCCATCGATGTACATCTTTGAAATGTGTATCTTTGTTAAAAAACACCCAGAACTATTTAATAGACTGTCAGATAATCGTAAATATAACACAAGATATCCTAACAAACTCGTATTTGCACGATGTAATAATGAACTTTACCGACGTAACTGTTCTATAATGGCGCTAAGAGTTTACAACAAACTTCCAGAATCACTTCGATTACTTCCTTGTTCTAAACTACGAGTCAAGCTTTTCAAATGGTTAGCCGAGCGCAACTTATACAAAATCAAAGATTTTCTTGAATACAATGACAACAGAATGATATAGTCCATCATTTAAATAAACTAGCCTCCAAGTACTATAATTATAACTAAATCTAATTAATATAATTGTTATCGTTTTACCTTTATAAAGTGTATAGTCTTTGATTATATAATCAAAGTGTATAGTATCTATCTAGATCATTATCACTAACAATTGTTACTATGAGGACCACTCAGAATACAAGAAAAAATCATCAGATAATCCATTTGTGCCATAATAATTTTGTATTTATTCATAGATGATCTCAGGTAAAGTTAATATTAGATAGGTATTATTGTTATAAATTGTATAATTTATAAACGGTTGATCTCAAACATACATACGAATATTTTAAACAACAATGATGTAAATAGCTAATTATTATTATTATTAAATGTAAGTAATGCTTATGGTAGGTAACCATCTTTTACGACTCTAATCCGAGTTTTAGGGTGGCTACCATATTGCATGTCCGCTCGGACAAACTGTTGAAACCAATAATGTACTTGTAAAATCTTTGTAATGACACAGTTTAAAGCAATAAAAATTTACTTTACTTTATTTAATGAACTCGGAAGTGTCAAAGTGAATTTTCGAGATGGCCGTGTAGGATACTCGTATACTTTACACATATACTCACCTACATAATATGCTATTTACATATATTTAATAATATTTAACTTCATTAATATAAACATAAAATATTACACACATAACATAATATATTTATTAATATTATGATATTATTTATACATACACACACACATACCTATACATTCCAAATTCATTTATATATTTATTTACGTAATTATAAATTCCTTCCGAACGATATTTATTTCATTCTATTTATAGAAGTTCGGAATCATTGGAAACGCGCGCACCGATCGCTATTGCCTAGTGCCACAGCGTAACCACGTAGTTACTATGGCAGCCCGGCGATAGACCGGTTAGGTGCGAGCGAGCCGCGCCGACCTTGTCGCGCCCTCTGCTGGCAGTCGAGAAACGTGTGTACTGCATTGCGCTCGCGCGCCGCCCGACTTATCTTCATTTGTTTACTACGAACTTTATTAAACCACTCAGTTACTCCTTCGATTATTTGTAATATATGTATGGTGTGTTATGTCTATGCGGAGACAATAAATACGTGTATTATATTCGTATAGTGAGTTGTTATTCGACGACTAAACCTACCGCCGACGCACCACCAACTACATATCCACACTGGTGACCCCTAAAGAACGCGAAAATGAGTGACAGTGAACAAATCCAGGAAACCTTAAACGGTGAGTCCGAAAAACCATACGGCACTCCAAAATCGGACAGCGAACCAGAAAACATCACCACGCGCCGGTGCAGAAAAGTGCGCGTTTCCACTGCACCCATACGGCAAGTCACCGTGAAAGTGCCTCCGTTTTCACCGGATGATCCCGAAATATGGTTCGCGCTTTTGGAAGGGCAATTTTACAACCTGGGTATCATTGATGACGTCATTAAGTTCAATAATGTCATCGCGCATCTTGATATGCAGCATGCTAAGGAGGTGAAAGACGTCATCACAAGCCCTCCTGCGAAAAACCAGTATTCCAAAATTAAAACGGAGCTGATACGGCGACTCACAGCGTCACGCGAACGCAAGGTCAAGCAGCTGCTGACCCACGAACAGCTGGGAGACCGGAAGCCTTCGCAGTTCCTGCGACACCTGCAAGATCTGGCAGGCCCTGATGTTCCCGACGAGTTCATACGATCGATCTGGTGCAATCGTCTTCCCAGCAGTATCCAGACTGTGCTGGCATCCCAGACTTCGCAGAACCTGGAAGACCTGTCTAACCTGGCCGACCGTATCTTGGACATCACCTCCCCGCATAGCGTTGCAGCGACGTCTTCCAGCCCCGCACACCCTCAACCATCTAGCGAGATCGCGGAGCTGAAGAATATGGTGGAGCGCCTCGCCCTGAAGCTCGACGAGCATACTCGCGCAGGATGTAGTTCTAATAGATCCAGACCGCAGCGCCGTCGTCCTTCATCTGGTTCGAGACCCCGATCCCGCTCAAACTCCAGCTACCGACGATTCCCGGTGTGCTGGTACCACTCAATGCACGGAAGCAACGCACACAAATGCATAAAGCCATGCGACTTCAAGACGTCGGAAAACTCCGCGGGCAGTCGCTAATGGCGGCTGACGATTGCCCTTCTTCTACTGGTCGCCTCTTTGTAACGGACCGTGGCTCCAACACACAGTTCCTCGTGGACACCGGCAGTGATCTCTGCGTGTACCCTCGATCTGCACTGCGGGAGCGACGGAACAAGACCGGCTATCAGCTGTGTGCAGCAAACGGGACCAGCATCGACACTTACGGCTACGTGGAACTGTGTCTAAATTTAGGCTTAAGGCGTAACTTTGCCTGGCGCTTTACCGTAGCTGATGTGACCAAAGCGATCATAGGTGTAGACTTTTTGATCCACTTTAATTTAATGGTAGATTGTCGTAAACAGCGATTGATTGATAATACTACCACATTGACATCCAGCGCTTTTATGGCTCATACTAATGTATTTTCGGTCAAAACTTGGTCGGGCGACACGCGATATCACGCGATTCTTAGTAATTTCCCCGAGATTACCCGCCCTTCAGGCCAACCAATGATTCCGAAACATAACACCACACATCACATTAGAACAACACCGGGTCCTCCTATATCGTGTACTCCCCGCCGACTAGCTCCTGACAAACTGAAAGTTGCTAAGCGGGAATTCGAACTCATACTCAGTAGCGGCACAGCGCGACCTTCCGAGAGTCCATGGGCTTCCCCTCTGCACCTTGCACCTAAGAAAGATAACGGTTGGAGACCTTGCGGTGACTACCGCATGCTCAATGCACGCACCATCCCCGACCGTTACCCAATTAGGTATATCCACGACTTCGCGCACAGCATATCTGGCTGTAGGGTCTTCTCAACAATAGACCTTGTCAAGGCCTATAACCAGATTCCTGTGCACGAAGACGACATTCCAAAGACTGCCATTTCGACCCCATTTGGTTTGTATGAATTTCCATACATGACCTTTGGGTTGCGAAATGCCGGTCAGACCTTCCAGCGTTTTGTGGATGAGTTGACGAGAGGCCTCGATTTCTGCTTCTGTTATCTGGATGACTTTCTAGTCTTCTCGAAAACAGAAGAGGAACACGAAGCTCATCTCCATCAACTCTTCACACGCATGAAGGAATACGGCATTTTGCTGAATACTTCAAAATGTGTTTTTGGAGCCAGCGAAGTGTCATTTCTAGGGTATCGAATCTCGTCTTCCGGCACGAAACCCTTAGATTCAAAGGTCGAAGCTATTAGGAACTTCCCCCCGCCCAAGACAGTGAAAGAGCTTAGACGCTTCTTAGGGATGCTTAACTTTTACAGGCGTTTTCTGCCAAACGCAGCCAAAAGTCAAGCACCCCTACACGCATTGCTAACCGGCTCGGTCAAAGCGTCCCACCCAGTCCATCTTTCCGGCGATGCACTCTCTGCCTTTGATAATTGTAAACAGAATCTGGCTAATGCTGCATTACTTGCACACCCAGATTGCCAAGCCAAACTCGCCCTCGTAACGGACGCATCTGACCTGGCAATGGGTGCAGTACTGCAACAGCTGATCGACGGCGTATGGCAACCACTTGCATTCTTTTCGCGGAAGCTTAGCCCAGCCCAGCAAAAGTACTCGCCATACGACCGTGAACTTCTAGCTATATACGACAGTATTAGGCATTTTCGTCACATGTTGGAGGCTCGACATTTCGTGGTATATACCGACCACAAGCCCCTCAGTTTCGCTTTTAGTGAACGAAAAGCAAACTGCTCTCCACGTCAATTTCGGCACCTCGATTATATCTCGCAATTCACGACTGATATACGTCACATATCTGGTAGCGACAACGTTGTCGCCGATACGCTATCCAGAATCGAGGAATTGCAGATGCCAATTGACTGGAGTTTACTGGCTACCTCACAAGCCTCTGACCCGGAATTGGCACAGCTTCTTGGTGGTGAATCTTCACTCCGCCTTGAGAAGCTAAAATTGCCAAACTGCCAAACCGAACTGTATTGTGACGTAAGCCTGGCTTCACCAAGACCTTTTGTGACCAACCCGTTTCGAAAACAAGTTTTCGACAGTCTTCATAACTTGAGCCACCCAGGCGCAAAAGCTTCGGCTAAATTAGTTGCTGAGCGTTTTATTTGGCCTGGGGCGCGCAAAGACTGTCACGAGTGGTCACGAAAGTGCTTGGCATGCCAGCGAGCTAAAGTGAGTCGACACGTGTCATCACCATTGGGCACTTTCGACTTACCTCGCTCTCGATTCGCTTACGTCCATATAGACATAATAGGTCCGATGCCACAGTCTCAAGGCCATAAATACTGCCTTACTGCTGTTGACCGCTTTACACGATGGCCGGAGGTCACGCCAATGCCAGATATGACAGCTGAAACTGTTGGCAAGGCACTGTTATCGTGGATATCCAGATTTGGATGTCCACTCGATATCGTGACCGACCGCGGGGCCCAGTTTGAATCCGCGCTTTTCCAATACCTTGGAAAAATGACTGGATTCAAACACCGCAGAACAACCGCGTACCATCCAGCGTGTAATGGCTTAGTGGAAAGATTCCACCGTCAACTTAAGGCAGCAATAATGTGCCATGCTGACAGCAACTGGGTAGACACCTTGCCCTTAGTACTCCTTGGCATCAGAAGCTCATATAAAGAGGACCTACAAGCTTCTTCGGCAGAATTAGTGTATGGCGAGACGTTACGTCTTCCGGGAGAATTTTTCCAACCCACAATTGTAGATAGTACCGATATTTCGGACTTCGCGACTCGTCTACGCCGCTTCGCTGCAAAGCTTCAACCTCAGCCCGCTTCTCGGCACAACAAAAACAAAATCTTCATTTTCAAAGATTTGTCCAACTCGAGTCACGTCTTTCTACGCGACGATGCAGTGAGAGGTGCATTGAAACCTCCCTACACTGGCCCATACGAAGTTCTCGAGAGGGGGGATAAAGTTTTCAAAATTTTGCTCAAGGGAAAAGAGGCCACTGTTTCAATTGACCGGCTCAAACCAGCCTACTTTTTGACAGATCCCGCTCCTTCCCAGACTCCTACCCCCACTACTACTATTCTATCCCCACCACATCTTCAGCCTTTACGGCAACCGGATATTCCAGCACCAGTACCTATCCCAGTTCCAGTCCCAGTCCCAGCTCAGAGCACAAAGAAGACGCGTTCTGGTCGTACGGTCCGTTTTCCGGATTTTTATCGACCGTAGTCACGGTCTGGAGGGGAGTGATGTAGGATACTCGTATACTTTACACATATACTCACCTACATAATATGCTATTTACATATATTTAATAATATTTAACTTCATTAATATAAACATAAAATATTACACACATAACATAATATATTTATTAATATTATGATATTATTTATACATACACACACACATACCTATACATTCCAAATTCATTTATATATTTATTTACGTAATTATAAATTCCTTCCGAACGATATTTATTTCATTCTATTTATAGAAGTTCGGAATCATTGGAAACGCGCGCACCGATCGCTATTGCCTAGTGCCACAGCGTAACCACGTAGTTACTATGGCAGCCCGGCGATAGACCGGTTAGGTGCGAGCGAGCCGCGCCGACCTTGTCGCGCCCTCTGCTGGCAGTCGAGAAACGTGTGTACTGCATTGCGCTCGCGCGCCGCCCGACTTATCTTCATTTGTTTACTACGAACTTTATTAAACCACTCAGTTACTCCTTCGATTATTTGTAATATATGTATGGTGTGTTATGTCTATGCGGAGACAATAAATACGTGTATTATATTCGTATAGTGAGTTGTTATTCGACGACTAAACCTACCGCCGACGCACCACCAACTACATATCCACAGCCGTTTTAGTTCCTCAAATCGCCACCGCCAACTTATACATGTAGAACTGTATTTAGAGTAGTTTGTGGTAGTATATTAGATATCTGTCATCGAGGAAGTCATCTGTCATCTGTGGAGGAAAGGAATTATAGAAGCTTGCTATTTGTATATTTTCCGTGTTTCGTTTCCCTACCTTGTAAATAAAAAATAATGCCGTCATCCATTTGAACTTGAATATGGCAAATGCGCCGATCCCGCGAAGCCAAATGCCCCAAATGGGGAAAGAAGAAAAAAAAAAGAAGAAGCTTGCTAATCTTGCTCTCTTTGATCTTGCGAGTCCCTATATTGTACGGCACGTATTTGATGACACCAAATTGTACGGGCTGGAAAGCACGGCCCGTATTTCATGTCCCATGCCACCAATTATCAGGCTGTACAATACGTGTCGTACAATACTGGCCGTACATTATCACCTCGTGCCAATAATGTACAGCCCGTATTTTGCGACCCAATAATGTACAGCCTGATAAAACGTGTCCCAAAGAAAAGGACACAAAATAACATGCTGTACATTATTGTGTCGCAAAATACGGGCTGTACATTATTGGCACGAAGAATATTTGCGCCTATGGGTTGGTTTGTCTGTAACTTCTGACAGTTCCAAATAGATATAATATGCGCCACGTAAGTTGGCGGATGAGAAATTGGCCGCAGATGACACTTTGCCGTGATTCGCTAATTGTTGCGCATGTGCGCACAATGCCGATGCCGCGTGGCGTAGTGGTGAGCACGGGTGAAGGGAGCACGCGGGGGCACCAGGTTGGCGGGCGGGTGTGCTAACGTTTCGTTTCTCTGGCTCCCGCGCATACTTTTAAAGTATCCTTAACTCGTAAAAAGGACAGGTTGTTTCTGGCGCTTCGCCGGCCGCTGCCGCGGCACGCTCGCTTCGCTCGCTCGGCTCGCGCATTATTGTCACTGTTCACCTAACATAACCTAACCAACAGAATCAAATTACCTAAGACAACTCATACCTTGCTATAAAATAACCAAGGTCCAGGGACACAAAATAACAGGTCGTACAATATCGGGCCGTGCAATACTGTGCCGGACATTATCGACACAGGCTGATAATGTACGGCCTGTATTTCATAGCCCAATATTGCACAGCCTGATATTCCATGGCCAGTGACACAAATTATCATGCCGTACAATATCAGGCTGTACAATATCATGTCGTGAATTACTGGGTCGTACATTATTGGCTCCCGATCTTGCTATAGCTATAAGGATATCTGCGTCTGTATTCTGTGGTTGTGACTGAAATAATTATAGTTAAATTATGTACGTGCACTTATAAAAAGTTCGCTTTCATGTACAATTAATATATAAAAAAGCGAAATGCTCACACCAAGATTCAAGCTAACTCAAGATACCAGCCATGTTTACATCAGCGTACATGCGCCGTACACAAACATTGGCGATACGGAAATAGACGTAGACGGAGAAAACTTTCTCTTCGTCTCGTCTCCTTACTTCCTACGGCTTCGGCTGCCTGGGAGGATCTTAGACAATGAACAGTCCAAAGGTTCTTACGTATGCGACTCGGGAGAATTTAACCTAACCTTCGATAAGGAAACACCTGGGGAATACTTTGAAAATCTTGATATGATAACGAGCTTACTTGCTCCTAGAGATATCCCCGATATCAACCCCAACCTCGTCGAAATGCTCGAAGAAGATGGCTTAACACTGGAGAATGATAACTCTTCGCTTACTGAGAATAAGTACAGCTATGGGTTTGCTAATAAAATCTTCACAGAGTTTAATAACATAGGCAGTGAGTTTCCTCAAATATTTGAACTTAGAACCCCAGAGAGTGTTCCAATTAATGAGCGTAATGCTATGAGAATTAAACATGAAGACAACAAGTTTTCCGCTGACCATTATATGGCTGACTATTTTGATGATGAGTTGCTGGAGCCTTATCAGTCTGCTGTAGCATCGTGGAACATTCCCGAGTTCAACAAAGATGTACAATTTACTGATGACGAGGTCAGTATCTTGAAAGAACTGCCTAACAAGCACTATTTACTTACAAAATCAGAGTATAGACAAGTGATGATGGGATTAGTTGATATTCTATTTGGTTACTGTTATGATAAGCGCACTACTCTAAACGAAAGCACAGTTGAATCCAGTTGGACGATAAATAAACTATCGTCAACTTTGAGTTGGTTTAGCACATTCAAAGATTTAGACGAAGTTTTAAGAGCATGTTACCGTAGAGCATTAATCTACCCAATTTTTAGGAACTTTGAACTATGCCATAAAGTAAAAAATGACTTGGTAACATTATTTAAGCATGGAAAAAAATTCACTATCAAATGTATGATAGAAATCCATCAAATGTTCAATGCCAGTAATGATGCGCGGTACATCCTAAACCAGCTATACATCAAAGACTATTTAGTGTTCCTACAGAAGTGTAGAAACGAGGAGATAGATGATTTATACAATAATATTTTCAACATAGAAGTTAAAAAAGAAGACCTTGGCCTAGAGCTTGTGGAATTGGAAGAAGCAGCACATTTAGTCCAACAAGAGGAGGCAAATATAATGGAAAACGAAATGGCAGTCCGGATGGCATCCATGTCATTAATACCAGATCTGGTTAGGACTAATATGTCGGATATTGATGAGAGTGACGAGAGTTCGACAGATAGCAGTGATGATTCATCATCTGATTCAGGTGATGATCTGGACAGTGATGATGACCCATCCTGACTAATAAAGAAGACAGAGGGGCCGAGTTCTCACTGTCTGTAGGCAGCCATAGAACCCAACTGGGTTTGTTAATGAACTTATTTGGTGTGTCATTGTATCTTTGTGATAAAGTCTCTTAAAGTCTTATTGGTGTTATTATTTTACTAGCAACCCACAGTGTTCACACAGGTGTATTATACATATTATACACCATTCCTCTTGAATCACTATTTAAAAAACCGCATCAAAATCCATTGTGTAATTCTAATTAGGGGCGATGAGTCCTGCACTGACGTCCCCCATGGGGTGTTTTGTGCATTCCCCCTCCAGCGTCTACCCGAGCCAGCCCAGCTCCTTAAAGTAACAGAGTGTGGCTCTGGGCCGCTGGCATAACTGCTCCAGTAGCTTAGATGGTGAATGAGATGATAGCGATTCAGGCAACAAAGCTGATGATAGTGCAGAAGCATCATGCAATCCGTTAGCTATTCTAATGTCTTCTGTGGCTTTGCAATACCACAGAACATGTTCTACAGTTTCGTTCTCCTGTAAACAGCCGCGACATAGTGGGCTGTCAGTGGCTCCCAGTTTAAACAAGTGACTATTTAAGTTGCAGTGACCAGTAATGAGACCTACCATAAGTCATACATTTCTTTCATTTTCATTATCTTTAAAACTACACAATCCATTGTGTAGTTTTAAAGATAATAAGCATACATAGGGACAGACAGACAGCAGGAAGTGACTTTGTTTTATACTATGTAGTAATGCACATTTTACGAATTGACCTATTTGTCACCCATAATACCATAAAGCTATTTATATTTGGAATATTACCTACATGTAGTTTCCGGTCCAAATGAATAGTGCATACCTACTATTCTCTATGTGCAATGTTTCTCTTACTCTTAGTAGTGAACTATACTGAGCGCCAAACAAATTGAAAGATAGGAAGTTAAAACGCGCAAACGCCAAAATATAGACGTTAGCGGGTGCGTGTTTAATTCCTCTATGGCGGGTGCCAGAGAGACGAGACGCCGGCGCACACTCGCCCGCCAACGTCGTGACTTTCGCGCGCTCCCTACGCCCGAGCTCACTACTTCGCCATTTGTATAGGCATTGTGCACACATGCGCAATAATAAGCGAATCACGGCGAAGTGTCATCTGCGGCTAACTTCCCATCTTTCAATTTGTGTGGCGCTCAGTATACGCAAGCTATCTTTACTTGGAGTTTGTCAGGGCTTAACGGCTATTTTGCTGCTATTTGCTACTCGACATTTACTTTACTAGTCGGCCGCAATCTTAGATTATGCCGCAATTAATTGGTCACATTCTTCATGAGGATACAGCCCTGCAAGACATTAGATTTATCCTGCACCCACAGTAGGTCAACTTCAATTATTGTTTGTGTCTTCTGTGAGGGTGTTTCACAATTTCGCCAATGTCTTGTGTAGTACTTAACTGCCATCAAAGTTAGAGAATTTGTACGGAGTCTTAGTCTTATTAGTGGCAGTATAAATGAATTGAAACGCCGAAATTGATTAAAAAAGCGAGCTGTCATTAAAATGTCAGATATTATGTTAGTGTCAAGTGTCAACTCGACTGCTGTAGTGCTACCAAGGACTTCTACCAAGTGCTACCTTAGATTAATTATAGAGGGATTATGAGTGCTACCAACTTAGCGCTTTCGGTGCCAGATCTGACGCTTTTTTTGGCTTGGAGCGCGTTTTAGCACCTCACGCTAAATCTGGCGCGTTTTCGAATAAGTATTACAGGACCACAAAACAGTACGCAGTTGTATTTTTTACTTTGATTATTTATTGTCTAGATATCTAGTAACGCACCAAAAGCGCCCAAAAAAATAGAGTATAACTGTTACACTCTAACCCCGCCCGCGCCCATTAGTGACGCCACAGACACCGCGCGGAAAACACCTAGTATTATTCTCTGTTTCGCGGCGAAAATATGACGTACTGTGTTATCAATCTGTGCCGCAACTACAAGAGACGTTTGAAAACACCTAAAACGATTTCTTATCACAGGTAAGTACATTTCAAACAACTATTATCTTGTATAATTAGAGAAAATCAGTGATAGAACTATCGCTATACATACTACTGTGATATCTGTGTCATTAGTTGCCAGCTTTCAAATTGAATATTACCCAAATTTTGTTCACATATTTTGTACCATTTTTTATAAGAAGATTAGGAGGTGAAATATTTATATTTTTTCTTTATATTTTTAGGGTTCCGTGAGAAATCCTTATCCTTGTATATTTGTATTTTTTTTAGTACACTACATTGTATGTAGTTGTGTATGTATGCCCTGAACCAATGTGTCCCTGTGCCTAAGGTGGTGGCGTATACTCGCAGAATACGTTTCTTTTTAATTATTAACCGACTTCAAAACAAGGAGGTTATCAGTTCTTCTGAAATATTTTTTATGGGTGTTTTACGCGAATACTCCGCTATTGATGAACCGATTAAATTTTTTTTTACTAGTGTTTCAAGGTTGGTCCCATATAATAATATATTTTTTTCATTTGGATCAGAATTTTTTGATAAAAATAACAATAATCCAACAAATTAAAGATAAAGTTAAGGCAAACCAATTTTACTTTTTTTATTCTTAATTTCCAAAATTACTAGTCCTATTTTGATGCGGTCTTCTGTGATGGGTTGAAGTTTGATTGGTGCACGCTTGGTGCGCTATTACCATGAAACTAAAAAAAATAACATAAGCCACGATGTTAAATCGAAACGCAATTTATTTAAAAAACAAATACAAAGAGAAGGTCATTAAAGTTCACCAAATATTAATTTGGTAAACTTTGATGACCTTTGCTAAGTACTAGTTTCTCTTTTGTGTGGATACAGATACCGATGTAGCTAAATCTTAATAGACAAAATAGAATCTTTGCAGTTAGTAATCGCAATAAGTAAATGTAAATTTAATTGTCCTTATAACAAATGCATAGCTATACGAAAACCTAAATACCGTGGTTTCATAATATTTGTGTCGTCAGTTTTGTATAAATACTCGTATGTACCTGCTACATGAAAATAAATAATTTGTAAAAAAAAATGTATTTAAATAAATTGTAACAAAATATGTTTTATTTTTAACGTTATATTATAACCCTATAACCAGTATACCTAAATCTACTTATAAGTTACTACGAAAGTTTACGGAACCCTTCATGCGCGAGTCTGTCTCGCACTTGGCCGGTTATTCAAATTATTTCACATCACAGCATATTTGTCAACTTTGTGGAAATTATTTAAAAGCTATCAACATTACGCACACAAACATGGGACTCGGGGCGCTTGTAATTACAGTGTAAGGCAATTCATCTGTGTGCGTGAACACTCCTACATGCGTGCCTAGCCTGGCCACCTATTCTTATTACCGTTGCAGCGCTACACTCCATCTTGACAATAATTTATCTAAGATTTTTTACAAACAAAAACACTGAAATGCTCCTATAATGTATCGTAGCAACAAAATGTTTTCAGTACCATTCTCTAGCGTTGACATGAAGTGTCTGTGTTACTTGGAAGAGTTATTGTACCATGTACAGTACAGTACTGTACCTTGTGGATATGGCTCAATTGTCCTTTGAGGCTAAGTCTATTTTCAGCATTGAACTATTAAAAATGGCCGTTACAGGGCACCTTTTCTAACATAGTTATAATTTCCAAGCGATTAATTTTTGAGACGTTACCGTAGAATGGGGCTATTTGGTCCGATTTTCGATAGGAAACTGGATAAATCTCTATTTTAATAATCATTGGTTATAACGAATATTTTTTTTTGGATTTAATGCATCTCTGGCCATAAGCCAACACAGTTCATAATTAGGTATGCTTTGTAGAATCACAATTATATTTTTTTTTTGTGTGGTGTTCCAAATAATACTTGAATGGGGTTATTTGGTACGGTCTAGCAATCTTTATACATTTTGGTCGATTTAGAAGCATTGAACCAATTTAGATGTACTGGCGATATTTGGAACAGTTTAGGGTTGTACACACATCATTTTTTTTCGGTCAAAAACAAAAAAAATATCAGGAAAATGAAAAAAACTTCTTTTTTAACTAACATTTAGCTTTAATCAGTCGAACTTATAATTAATCATATCTTTTATCTAGTTTTGGCAAATATAGAAGGGAATAATGGTTTCCAAACTACTTTAGTAATTTCACTTAAAAATAAACGTGATTTTCATCACATATTAAAACGAATTCTTTTTGATATGTTTTTTGTTGAAGTTCAACTTTTTTCACAATTGAAATGAATGGCACCACGTCATGGTCAATTTTCTTAGGCATAATAAACTTTAATTCCGGCTTCCTTACAGTTTTGTAAAACTGAATTCCAAACTGTTGTCCTTTTACATCATCTACAATGCCTACATAATACTTCCAGGATTTACGAGACCATTAGGTACTGGTCTCGTAAATACATTGTAAGTACCACAGTGTAAGTACCATACTCATTGTCATTCACACAGTATGGTACTATGATCATCAGGCTCAGGAGCCGGAGTTTCTTTCATTAAATAGATGTGCGATGGCCCTGCCATTTCTAAGTCATGTAGTAGTCAATGTAGGGTGTCCGGCAGTATCTTGTGTCGTATTTTTCATCCGGTATCGCCGTGACACAGTACTCTTAGGTACATTATATTTCTTCGCCGCCATTCCTACAGAAAGGGTGCGCTCCTGCACTTCTTTAATAGCATTTTCTAAGTCTTCGCTACTATACGACTGATACGGTAAAAATTGTTTTCCATTTCTTGAATTTCGGTAAGTTCTTTTAGAATTGCGTACCATAGTGATCAGTATGCATTTGAATATATCTCTGCAAAAGAAAATACCGTTAGATCAATCCAAAACACTTTAATTTATTTATTACGTACAACCCTATTACCAAAAAAACAACACGGGGTTATTTGAGACGGAGTTCCAAAAAGCCCCATATGATGTACCAAATAGCCCCGTTTGAGAAAGTTGTGTAAACAACATGTTAAATAAACTCGAAGGGCAATGTAAATGCATGATCCATAATCACGATTATATGCACAAATAAACATAAGAACTTATTTTACACTCACTTGACAAATACGACCAGACGAGATAAAAGTTGGACGACTACCGGGAGCTTCAAAAATTAGGTTTCCAAAACAAACAACAATAACTTGTGATAGTGCACCGCTATAACCTCAAAATGTTTTGACCATAGATTAAACACAAACCAAAGTGTTGATAGAAATTAAAATAAAAAAGCTACAGTATCTTTGGTAGCATTTTGAAAGACCCAAAACTTAAAATTATTTAATACCAAATAGCCCCGTGAATTCCAAATAACCCCATTCTACGGTATATAAAATTTGAATCTGGCTACACTATTGGGATGTGTTTGTGTCGTTTACAATATACTACGAAAAATATTAGAATGTGTTCATCATTTGCTTAGTGTGCATTAATACGAACACAAATTATTTTTCGTTTGTGTGTTGATGGTTTCAATGTGTAACTTCCTCACTCCCCGCAAGCTGACAGAATGTAGTGAATGTGAATCGTTGTACATTTCAATTCCTGAAGATAATAGACCATGCTGTGCTATGATTGTGGTTAAAATTAAGTAAAATTTTTGTTTTTGTTCTTTGACACCAAAAATTCCATTCATCATTTTCGATTAACAATTATATTTAATAAAAGTCACTGTGCAGTGTATTTATAAACTTCCGGACCACGTTATGGGAAGAATTGTCATCCTGTTATGACTGATCCTTTGAGCGTTTTTTTGTTGTCGTACCATTTAGCGCTTCTGGCGCGTTTTTGACGTGCTGATAGCGTATTTTTCCCAAAAGGAGTTGGCAGCACTGCTGCCCTGATGCGCTCGAGTTTATCGTCCTAGCAAATAAATTAAAATGGAAAAATGAAATCAAAGAGAATATAATATACTACGAATGAAAAAATAAAATACGTTGCTCTGTGTAAAATTCCCATATAAT
The DNA here is from genome assembly GCA_949316475.1 of Hypomecis punctinalis. Taxonomy (NCBI): domain Eukaryota; kingdom Metazoa; phylum Arthropoda; class Insecta; order Lepidoptera; family Geometridae; genus Hypomecis; species Hypomecis punctinalis. The sequence continues at coordinate 9,255,137 of OX438818.1, read as the reverse complement.
TGCAATATTTGGGTTTAGGGATCTTGATCGAAAAAGCACTTAGCAAAGATGAACGTTATCCGGGTGAGGTTATATTGTAAAATAATCAGTACTATTTCGTGGATTTTAAAAATAAAGTATCGTAATAAACATGTTTTTATTTACAGAATATTTTTCGTGCTACCCCAGCCGTACGTAGTACGTTAAAAACAAACTATGCTGCATTAAGACCTCTTTCAGCTGATATGTCACCATTCTCAAAACCTTCCGAAAATGTACCCGCTCAAGGGCCCATTGAACTGGACAAATTGTACAAAAAGGTGGAGCTAGAAATGAGGGGCATTGACCCCGCAGTCCTGCTGAGTTATTCCTGGTTTTGTGTGGCTGCCGCTTCTCACTTGGGTATTGAAGTCACTAAAAGGTTAGTGTCAATATAATCAGAAACTTGTTTATTTTTTTTTAATTTTCAAGAGGGTAAAAATCCCGTTTATAATGCTAGATTTTCTACTTGAGTAACTTGTAAGTAATATATATAATATATTTGCATTTTAACTATAGTTACTGAACACTGTCAAATGATGTTCAAATTGTATGTCAACTGAGAACAACTAACTCCTCAGCTGTACCCAAACTCCAGCTGCTAGTAATTACTAATACTTAGTGTAAAGCATAACCATTGTCATACATTATTGCTGTTAAATAACTTCTAAAATAAATATTAGTTATTAGATCATATTTTGCCCTCCATCATTCAGGTAGGCCTATGGTAAAGGCAGCGCCACACAAGTTTGCGGATGTGACGTTAGCTACAACTGCACAACAGCTAATCAACGTGCGACTTTAATAACGCTTCGGTCAGTATTGGATATTGTGCAGCTTGTAACTAACTTCACATCCGCCAGCTCGTGTGACGCAGCCTATAGCAGTGGACTATTAAAAAGCTAGTATAGTATGGTCCAAATAATTTCTATTCATGTTCATAACCTTTCCTATTGCAGCAATTTGTACATCATAAGAGTTCTATTCTATTTTTAATCCATGAAACGACGGAGGCACTTAAGTACCTACGTATATATATATATATATATACTATAAGTCCTCAAGAATATACATTATTTTTAATGGAGTAGAATGAAATGTATATATTTTTTTTTATTGAAAGGGGTACTTACCCTGAAATTGATCCCATGTACTGTACTGTATCAGCCTTTTTAATAGTCCACTACAGGATGTAGGCCTTCCCATGAAGGGTGGTTGGGCCATATCCACCACGCTGGCCCAGTGTGGCTTGGTGGATTCACATATGCCATCAAACTACTACACTTATTATTACTACTGACATATGCAGGTTGTCTCACAATGTTTTCCTTCACTGAAAAGCTAGTGGTGTTAAATTCCGTACATTCATTGGTACGGGACTGGGATTTGAACCTACGACCTCACGATTGTAAGGCAGGTCGCACTACTAGACCACATTGTACATTTTATCAAAATTGGTTAGTTTCTGTAAAATCAACAGTAAATTAAAAATGTGAATAATTAAAGGGATCTGCTCGAATGTTATATGTAAATTGCAACAAATTTGGAAGTTGGTTGTCTTTTTTTGGCTTCTTCTTCTTCGTGTCGATGATTGAAATAATGTTTAATTGAGAATTTATGGGTTTATAAGGTCTTTTCCCAGTGCCTTGCCACTGCTACTCCGCGAGGGGAGGTATCGTAAAGATCCATCTTTTTTTGGCGAAAATTATTTATTAGCTTTCATTGTAGTTTTATACTCATCCATCCGGGTTTTGCTAGTGTGGATTTGGATTTGTTTAGTGTAGAGGGCGTCCGGGGAGCGTTCGGGCGGGGTTTCATTTGTAGTCCGAGATTTCACTTGTAGTCCGGGTTCCGATTCACAAAATTCACTGTACACCCCGCCCCCTGTCAGTTTTTTCCACGGCTAAAAAATACAAATATGTTAAGAATATGTTGACATGTCCGGGTTCTGGTCTCTAAAATCCGGGGTTTTTGCTGTGACTTGTCCTGGTTGCCTAATTTCCGAGATGGCAACCTTACTCATGCTAAACAATAACAAATATTTCTTCCAGTTGGGCGCTAAGAAAAGCTGAAAAAGAGAGACTGACTCTTCTAAAAAGTGTTCACATTTACAAAAAGCATCGAGTTCAATATGAAGTCCGTACATACTTCCGTTTCATCCACCTCCAAAGACTTACAGGGTCTACGTGTGATACATACTTGGAATACATAGAAAGGAACCTCCCTGAAGGATGTGCATTAAAAGTCACAAAGATAGAGTGTCAAAAAGTGCCTGAACATCTCACCCCTCCTAGTGAAGCATAGGGTAATTTATTACAGTTCTTTCCTGCCGACCACCTCCTGAGACCACCTGGGTGAACTATAGAAAGTTTTTTTTTAATGAGATTTATAGCTAAATTACACAAAATAGGTTCAGGAATATCTTTTAAAAGTCAAATGTTACACTGTCAATTTGTCATCCATCACCAAATTTCTCGTCACCAATGTCAAGTTAGGGACTTTCAAGTTTTATCTGAGAGGTGAGCTATTGTAAAAAAAAACTTTCCACTGTTCTCCCAGGTGGTCTCAGGAGGTGGATGGTAGGTAAGAACTGATTTATTAATAGTTTAGTTGTAGAAATAAAAGTGTTCCGTTATATCTTGTTGTGTCTTTATTTTTATAGCGACCATCATAAACAATATAGCTAAAATTTTATACTTATAACAACATTTAAAATTTGAATTTATACATAGTTCTGTGTCAAAGTTAACACTTTTATAACCCATATCCACCATTGCGCCGGCCATTTTTGTCATTATTGTAAATTCTACAAAAAAGCGACTATAATAGAAATGCATTAAGTTCTTTTTGCATATGTTAGAGTAACATAATATATTTTAATTATTAAAAACAAAAAAAAATATTATTATAAACCACGAGACTAATCGCGCACTAAAATTACGAGATAAATAAATACCTCATCTTCCCGACGTTTCAGCCAAGTTGCATCGACCGTGGTCACTCGGCCGAAACGTCGGGATGAGGAGGTATTTATTTATCTCGTAATTTTAGTGCGCGAGTAGTCCCGTAGTTTATAATAATAATGTGTTCAAATCGCGATAGTTTAAAAAACAAACAATATTCATGTCTTATTTGTTTAAAAAATTTTAATCAAAAAGGCACCTTAATGCAATAAATAAATACTTTTCTACGTAATCGCGCACTTCGTAAGGGAACGCCGCTCAGCCGCGGTCCGTGGATCGCCGAGTCTCCTCTCCCCCGCCCCCGTTTTTTTGTAAATGAATCGCCTATGTTTGTATAGCTAAATAATACAGTTACACATTGAAATAAACGCAAATCATGGCACAGCATCGTAATTTTAATGAAAATTCTAGGAAATTGAAACTCGGAATCGAAACTCAGAAAAAAAAATTTTGATAGAAAATCATGTGATCGGCTGGCAAAGTGTTAAGATACATATATTATACGCACAAAGTAATCTTTTTGAGTTCTCAGAAGTTAGGCACGAGTCGCGCACTTTGCAGGTAGAACCCGAAATCGGAAATATGGGTTCTGTGGAACCTCTTGCTCAACTTCAGAGACCTCGAAAAAATTTACGTAAACAGTACCTACTAAAGTAATTGTTTTATAATAATCATAAATTATCATTATATAATACCTTTAGTAGCCAATTACAGCAAAAATATTCTATCTACATATAATTATGGGCACATAGGGTAAGGCAGTGGACAGTTTATCCAAAGATAATTTTAAGTGTTTGCTACAGGCTTATTATAATAATTTAGGTATATCTACATACACAATTGGAAGTCTAACTTACTTATTATACTATTTAAATAAGCCTGTATGATAATACTGTTATTTAATACCTACTACAAAAGTACAAAATGAATTGTTCTGATTTTCAATTATGGGCCGCGCCACACAAGTTTGCGGATGTGAAGTTAGTCACAAGCTGTGCAATAGCCAATCAACGTGCGGCTTTATCTGAGCTTCAGTCAGGGTTGGATATTGAGTAGCTTGAAGCTAACTTCACATCCGCACTAACATAGGACCCTGAGGGTTAAGTGGGAGATTTTCGCTCGAGCTCGATCGCGTTAACGTTTGATGTGATTTGTATGGAAATGGCACAGCGCCATCTTGAGTCACGCACAGAAAACTGAATAGCTAAGTGTGAGTATTTTTTACGGTAATGTAATGAACGCCAAACCGATTGAACACGAGCGCGGCAACGTCTGTGATTGGCTAATTCAAGCGTGTGTGTCAATGTGCTCGCGTGTGAGCACGGCGCGCTCGGTCAATGCGACGTAAAAGTAATTCGATTTGATTTGCAAAACTCCCACTTGGCACTCTGGACATTTTTGTTAAGCGCTCCTGGCGGAAACGAGGAAAAACTAACCAAAATGTATGGAGCCACACGCGAAAGCGAAAGTTTAAGTAAACTAGGTACGCAAAACCTGGACTAAGGGCTTTAGTATGAAACCAAATTAACGTAAATTACTTAACTCCCACCTTAAAAAAAATTACGCTCGTTTGGCCTAATTATTACTTAGTTTGTTAAAAAAATAGGTAAATGCAAGTATTTGAGGTTGAGGTCTTATTGGCTAAGCAAGCTGATGTCGTTTTCCATCCTGCAACCGACTCATTCATTTAGTTAGCACGATACTCACCTAATGATTAATAGGATAAAACGATTTAAAACGTGAACTTCAACAGCACCACACCACGCTTAGCCTACGTTTGCTGAACGCCCACCAAACTAGTCCGGCTTTCAGAGCCCATAGTCCATCCCCCCGACCGCCTAAGCAATAGCAATCGTTTATGACTTCATTTTAGTCATAAATTTGGCACCGCCTATGTGACGTTAGCCATCAAAGTTGTTCATTCAACGATTGCTTTCGCAATTCGCACAAAGCAATTGATGGCTAACGTCACATAGGCGGTGCCAAATGACTAAAATGAAGTCATAAACGATTGCTATTGCTTAGGCGGTCGGGGGGCAGGTTTTGCGTAGGTACCTACGTTCGCGTGGGTACGTTCGCGTGAGGCTCTATACATTTTGGTTAGTTTACCTAGTTCTTAACTTCTTCTAGTTAAGTTCACTCAGGATTGTCCTATCCGCAGCTTGTAGTTAACGTTACAGCCGCCAAATTGGATGATTCGGTCTATACCTAAGTATATTGTAACACTCTAAATATTCGCGTTATCACGCGACTAGGTCGTCTTATTCTAAATACTCTTGTCCTTATGCTATCGTACTGTACCAGCCTTTTTATTAGGCCACTGCAGAACGTAGGACTACCCACGAAGAGTGATTGGGCCATATCCACCACGCTGGCCCAGTGCAGGTTGGTGAATTCACATACGCCATCGAATTTCTTCTACGGACGTATGCAGGTTGCCTCACGATGTTTGAAAGTTCAGTGGTGTAAAATCTATCATAAAATCTATCTACACTATAATATGGTGTACCTAATAGCTATCACTCAGTCCTTGTCATTTGGCATCAGTATCTCTTTGGCAGCGAGGTACTTTGGCACTTGTTCTAGTCGTACTGATGGTTCTTGCACACAGTGACGATGAAGAGCAGAGCGAAGCACAGCTCTAGCGCGTGGAACATGAGCATCACGGCGCACCAGATGTATTCCAGCCGGAGGATGTAGGTCTGGTAGATTAGGAAGTAGCACACGCCGACGGCAGACGGTATTGTAAGCAGGATTGAGAAGAAGACTGGGATTTCTGGAAGGCGGAATTTTTAATTAGCACTGAGCAGGTAGATCATTTTTAGGGTTCCGTACCCAAATGGTAAAAACGGGACCCTATTACTAACTAACTACGTCTACTGGTCTACGGTTGAAATGATGATGATTAGCTACAATGATCTATAGTTTTGGAATCGTCTTTCACTTTAATCTTAGGTCTGATTGTGCCTATAGATTATTTTGTTGAGAAAGATAGAGCAGGCTGTAGAAAATGGGGCACAAAACCTAGTTAGGTGTTATCAAGGTGTTATAAGTAGGTATAAAGTACATAAACAGTAACAAAGCAGTAGAATATCCATACTTACTTTTGCTCGCCAGATTGCCTCTCCTCCCCAAAAAGATGCGAATAACTTCAACAAGGCACAATAACCCGAAAATCCCTGCTTCAGTCATCAAGGCGTTTTCGGGGTATGAAACATTTATCGCCTTCAGAATTCCCATAGCAACTTCACACACGAAGAACATGCCTAAATAAAAGCTATTCAGGTAAAGCAATATTTCGTACGCTAAACTTGAGTTTACGTTTGTTACTTTCGACATTTTTAGTCGTTTTTGGTTTGTTTACAATTTTGTTGCTGCGGCGATGGTTGGGGGAACTGAGGTGTGCGGGGTACGTCGGGAAACTGGATACGGAAATGAAAGAAGGATCAATAAAATTGTACCTACGGTTTGCGTGCGCACTTTTTATTTGTCTTTGTAGAGTCCTGCCTGTTATTATGATTAGCATTGAATTAATATATATAGAATTTTAAAATATTGAAGAAAGCTTTACCTATTTGACTATTTTTGTGTTTGTATTCTATTTTATGCGAAGACTTCTTGTATAAGTAAAAAAATCTTCTTCTTTTGTTTGGCGTCGCATTATTGTGCATTTGCCAGTGTCAAGTATTAAGTTTTCATAATTTTTGATATTTTATCAAAATAGTCACTGTCGTAGTCACGTCCTAATCCAATAAAGTCGCGGTCAAGTCCAAACGTAGTCCAAGTCATACCTCAGTAAAGCAGTGGAGACTTTACTAGATTCGTCTATGGAGTTTTGGTAACAACACGGAACGACATGATTCGTCACATTATATCACTTGCCTACACTCACGCACGTAAATCAGCTCATAATCAAGGAAATGCCACAATTTTTCACTAATTATCACTGATAAAAACACAAGTTTAACAAAATAATACAATAAGGCGACATGACTTTTCCGCGTTGCCGCCAAAAAACCTAAAAATATCTTAAAAGTACCTCGCAACCACAGCTCGCAACCATTTCAACAAATCGCTAGATGACCAATAGATGGCAGTAGACGTTACTATTTCTCAAACCATAAAGTTTGTTTCAAATGAGGTTTCAAAACCATACACCTACTTAGGTTTCATTTATATTCCTATTAATTCGGTTCAAACACACAGGTGTATGTATACTAAATTCTCCTTGATCCATTGAAGTCGTCCGTCTCCGTCGTGCACATTACACGCTGCCTAGTGACAATGGTAATGGTAGTAGATACCTTTCTATGTACATATGTATGTTATGTACCTATCTACATTTTTGGATATTTATAGCTTTACTTTATTCATTTATGTTTACACCACCGTTGTCAATTACATGTTTCCACAGTAGAGGTTGTCTGGAAGAAATCGCTTTTAGCGATAAGACCGCCTTTTGTACTATTCTTCTGTCGTTATTACCTACTTCTTCTGTTGTGTTTTACTACTTGTGGTGTCAATAAAGTGTTCTTGTATTGTATTAGAATAGAATAGAAAACGCTTTATTGTTTACACAATTTACAATATAACAATAAAAGAATACAATATAATTAAAATAGTGCGACAACCGGCGGCCTTATCGCTTAGAGCGATTTCTTCCAGGCAAGGTATTGTGTTTTACCTATACAGCGTTATTTCTAATCAATTAGCATCCTTTTAAGGGCTTATTCTGTACATCAAAACTAACAACTTTTGTTCTGCGACTTTTGACAAAACTCAAAAAAAAAAATAAGTATATAAAAAAACCAGCTGTTCCATGCATTTTGTCGCGGGTGAACAATATTTTTCTATGGAACTACATTTTTTATAGGTTTGACAAAAGTTGTTAGTTCTGATGTACAGAATAAGCCCCTAAGAGGATGCTAACTGATTAGGAATAACCCTGTAGGTCTTGGAGAAATGACAAGCTGTAGCATTAAGTACTTTGGTTAGGTACCTACTTAATGAGCTGTAGGTATACTTTGCCATAACGAAATATTACTTGGTGCGCATCCTAGACCGCAGGTATATGTACTTATACTCGTAAAGTAGGTATTTAATTACGTACATAGTTATATACGCCATCGAATTTCTCCTACGGGCCAATGCAATTTACCTTACAGAATGTTACAATAAATAATGCAACAAAATAACAAGATGGCATGCTGTTAGAACGTTAGAAGCACTAAGGTACCAGGTGGTTACGGTCCATAAAACAGAAAGTGGTTAATCAGGAAGAGGACGGCTGGATAAGGAAAATGAAGCTACGCAATACTGTGTTTGTACCATTGACATAATAAGCCCGATTACAGAGGCGCCATCGTAATTATATTAGCTATCTATATATATAAAAATGAAACCCGTTTTCCGTTGTCACGACATAACATGAAAACGGCTTGACCGATTTGGCTTATTTTTTTTTTGTAGTTTTCTAATACTCTGTACAAGGTTCTTACGGAAAGCGAAACGAAGTTCGCCGGGTCCGCTAGTACTCTATAAAATTTAACTTGATCTCTGCGACAGCTGTCAGAAAAATCACGCGTATGAAGTCCTGAATTTCTTAATAGTACAGACAGTACCTGTCAATGTCATACTTTATGGGCATGTCGATTAGTGATGGGCGACGAATGATCGTGACCACAGCGTTTTAGATAGAGTTTTAACTAAAATATAGCCCATAAGCCCGATACATAATAAGCCCGATTACAGAGGCGCCAGCGTAAACTTAATAGCAACGCGCAAACGTAAAAAGCGTTCTCTCTCTCTGTAGAATGCCTAAAGTGAACAAGATTATTTTTTGCAAAAAATAGCATGACCGACTTCACTCGTGTACAGAATTCGCGAATATTTCGCACGGATCGATGTAGCATTTTTCACATTATTGTTTATTTATCAAAAATGGCTCCGCCGATTTCGATAAAATTTAAATGGGACCAATATCAAAGTATACTCTTTTAAATAAAAAAAGAATTATTGAAATCGGACTACTACGAAAAAAGATATTCGTGGTTATACATAAAAAAAATATATTTATGCGTCGAATTGTATATCTCCTCCAGTGGTTCGACGGTCAAAAAGAAACAGAACTATGCTATTTGGCTAATACAATTACGATGGCGCCTCTGTAATCGGGCTTATTATGGCTATAGGTACTGGGAGATTGGCTATATATATTTGATTATGCATGTTTGAGGATAATTATATTTGAATGTCGAACCTATACTCTATAAAATTTGACTTTATCTCTGCGACAGTAGAAGAATGATATTTTTAGAGTTGGGATAGTGGTGGAAAAAATCGATTTTCAAACAATGTTGTAATGAAATCGAATGAGTAGTTGAAGGTGAGAAATTAGATTTCATTTATTTACTATTATTTAAGATCAAGTATGTACACATGTAAATAATGTTATGATATTAATTATATACTCATAATAATGTAATGATAGTATTTATCGACGTTTTTCACTATTATCGATGCTAATGTAACATATAATTGGGTTTAATTTAATTACACATGTAAAAAATGTTATGATATTAAAATATACAATAAAATGATTATAAATCAAGTTTTATTTAAAATATCTTCAGTATAAACGATCGATATTTAAATTAAAACTCTATCTAAAACGCTGTGGTCACGATCATTCGTCGCCCATCACTAATCGGCATGCCCATAAAGTATGACATTGACAGATACTGTCTGTACTATTAAGAAATTCAGGACTTCATAGGCGTGATTTTTCTGACAGCTGTCGCAGAGATCAAGTTAAATTTTATAGAGTACTAGCGGACCCGGCGAACTTCGTTTCGCTTTCCGTAAGAACCTGTACAGAGTATTAGAAAACTACAAAAAAAAATAAGCCAAATCGGTCAAGCCGTTTTCATGTTATATCGTGACAACGGAAAACGGGTTTCATTTTTATATATATAGATAGCTAATATAATTACGATGGCGCCTCTGTAATCGGGCTTATTATGGCTATAGGTACTGGGAGACTGGCTATATATTTGATTATGCATGTTTGAGGATAATTATATTTGAATGTCGAATAGGTACCTAGGTACTTATTTAACCCAGGCACGGTAATGATATCTAACAGTATTGTGACTCGGCCATGTCCTTGAATTATATAAATACAGGGTTACAGGCTAAGTCGACCTATTCCCGTTAAGCGTGTGTAGTTTACTACGTTTCTGACTGATTTGACTATGAAACTAAATCTCACAGTTTTCGAGATATTTGAATTCTAATACTTTTTATAAAAGGTTAATTTTACGAACAATATTGGGTAGTGAGGTCATAAAACATTATTTTACATGTAAAAATCAAATAAAAATATTAATACGACTTACACGTTTCAAAATATCTGAGCTCATAGCCGAAAATAGGGAATTTTATAAATACCATTTTATTTTTTTTTAATTTGGGATATTGTTATTCATAGTCAAATTAGTCAGAAACAAAGTAAACTACACACCCTTAACGGGAATAGGTCGACTTACCCTGTAACCCTGTATATATGTGTAGGTATTATCTACCTACAGCGCCACGTGGCCACTCAGAATATATGACGCGCTAGGGGGCAGCCCTAGCCTGTGTTTTAATTTCATCTACTTACTCTTTACCTATACTTGAGTTTCTTTGTCACGATTGTAAGGCGGCTGCACTATCTCTAGGCCACCACCTAGGCTTTTTGTAAATGTAGGTAAAGGTTATTAAAGTTTGGAATTTGTACCATCTCTACATTGCCTGCGTCATACTTACATCTATGACTTGCACTGTACCTATACCCGCTCAAGCACAGATTGAGGTAAGTTCAAGATTTGAACTTTTGCTTTCTCTACTTAGCACCTAGGTATAGGTACCTACCTAGGTTTATAGTCAGGTATAAGCTTAGCACAACTACCTTACTTCCCTAATTTTCCCAAAAATGACACATTGATGTAGTATTATTCACATTATTAGTCATTATTGTTGATTACCTAATCAAAAAATGATTGCCCAGCCTATTTTGATAAAATTTAAATAGAACCATTTTTAAAGTATGATCTACCAAACAAAAAACAGATGTACTTAAGTAAATAATTTATCAATCATCCAATGTTTTTCTATCAGTACGGATGTTTTTTTTTTAAATTTAAATAGGAATAACGTCGAAGTACCTACTCTTTCCAATAAAAAAAATCGAAATCGGGCTACCTACTTCGTAAAAAAATATACCCGTCGAATTGAGTGCCTCCTCCGTTTCGTCGTTCAAATAAAACCCCAAATGTACCTAAATTGTAACGCTTATAGTCGAAATGCTCTTATAAATTAGTTATGTCAGCTTATAAATTACAGGTTACCGTAGTGGACTAGGGGGAGCTGAATGAAAGTTAAGAAGTAAATGCAATGTTTGATTTATTCATAGAAAGGGTTCTAAGTTATATGCCTGAGGGGCGTAGGTAGTTCTAAAACGTTGTGAAATGGTTGCCTGAAGGGCTTAAAAACTAAGATCTTAAAATAAGTATCTGCCTGAGGGGCTTAAGGCTAAAATTACAAAGTAAATTACATAAAAGTATGGGCGCCAGGACTATAGGTCCATAGATACATAAGCTGATAGATGCCGGCTATCAGGGTAGAACAGGGTGTGAGTGCGGGTACCTACTTCGCTGATTTTGCAACCAATTTTAAATGCTCTGAGTTAGTTAATTAATTAAAACACGGTTACAAAATCTTAGGTCATGTAGGTATGAACAATATTAAAAATAAAGAAAAAAGTTATGAACTATATTTGTGGGTTCGTTCGTACCTACTTTTCACAGATTCGCAGAACATTACTTGTTATACCTACGCATTTTTCACGCAATCGTCTGTTGCATCAACAGTATAGAGATGTGAGTTAATTCCATTTTATCCTTTATGCCAATGGAATAAGGGCTGTGGCTATTATGCACTTATACCATACCCTGCTGAAACATGCACCGATCATCGAAAAACGAAAGTGAAGACATTTTGCACCGATCCAGTCGGTAGGAGAGTCATAATACCCATTTACTTTGCCGTAGTTTCTATACTAAGGGCTTTGATTATTTAATTGTCTAAATAATCTAAGACTAAGGGTTGCCTGGAAGAGATTTCTATAAGCAACAAGGCCGCCCTTTGTTGCACTATTTTATGTCGCTTGTTTTTTTTCCTTTCTGTGTATTTAATCTGAATTGTATTTTAGTGTTAACAATAAAGTGTTTATCTATCTATCTACTAAGTGTCACACAAATCGGCGGATGGGAAGTTATGCGTAGAAAGCTGCGCAAAAGCCGAAATATTGATATGCGCGGGACCTCTAGGTATATACCTTTTTTTTGACCCAGGAAAATCCTTTATGGATACCACCAAACCTGGGGAGGCCGGTGGTTATGTGGGAGTCTCCACCGCTAGTCGATGGCATACCCAGTTACCCACTAAAAACCAGGGATGTTTCCGCCACTGCGCCATGTGTCGGGGCTACTGGCACGCTTCCGCACTCCTCCGCGGCTCTAGGTATATACCTAGAGGTCATATAGTTGATATATTTTAGTTATAGAGAAAGACCACAGGTTTAAATAAAACTATAAAGAATAGTATTTATAAATATTATATACTAATTTAATAGATACTGGGTTAACTCTAATCAATTACCATCCTTGTAGGGGCTTATTCTGAACATCAAAACTAACAACTTTTGTTCTGCGACTTTTGTCAAAACTCAAAAAAAATTGGTGTTCCATAGAAAAAAATCGTTCACCCGCGACCAAATGTATGGAACAGCTAATTTTTTTTGAGTTTTGACAAAAGTCGCAGAACAAAAGTTGTTAGTTTTGATGTACAGAATAAGACCCTAAAAAAGATGCTAATTGATTAAAATATAAGCTCAAGATAGCCCAACGAGCTATGAAGAGGGCTATGCTCGGTGTCTCTCTGCGAGATCGAATAAGAAATGAGGAGATCCGCAGACGAACCAAAGTTACCGACGTAGCCCAGCGGATTAGCAAATTAAAGTGGCAGTGGGTAGGGAACTTAGTTCGAAGACCGGATGCCCGATGTGGCCCTAAAGTTCTCGAATTGAGACTGTGGACCAGCAAGCGCAGTGTAGAACGTCCACCGACTAGATGGACTGACGATACAATAAAGATCGCAGGAACGCGCTGGATGCTGGCCGCGCCCAACCGACTTTATTGGAAATTCTTGGGGGAGGCCTATGTCCAATAGTGGACGTGCTACGGCTGATAGATAGAAACATACTTATATAAAACAGATATTTACAAATCGTCACCTTTGTACCTCCCCTGACGTGTATCCTACTAATATTATAAACGCGAAAGTTTGTGAGGATGGATGGATGGACGGATGGATGGATGTATGGATGTTTGTTACTCTTTCACGCAAAAACTACAGAACAGATTGAAATGAAACTTTGCAATAATATAGCTTATATATCAGAATAACACATCCTACTAATATTATAAACGCGAAAGTTTGTGAGGATGGATGGATGGACGGATGGATGGATGTATGGATGTTTGTTACTCTTTCACGCAAAAACTACTGAACGGATTGAAATGAAACTTTGCAATAATATAGCTTATATATCAGAATAACACATAGGCTATAAATTATAATGATATATTGCGTATGCGGGCGAAGCCGCGGGTAAAAACTAGTACTCCATAAATACATACCTATACCTATTTCAAACCGTTTTATGGATTAAAACAACTTCCATCTGATACATTCCAGAGTTCTTTAAATAGGTTATTGGGCCCAATTTTAAAGGCGCCATCGTAAATTTAATAGCAAAGTAAAATAGTGTTCTCTCTATCAAATGCATAATAGTTAAAAAGAAACATGCTAATCTAAATTGCTATTGTAATTACGTTGGCGCCTCTAAAATTGGGCTTAATTGTCTACTACATTTACCAATCTATCTGCTTATTTAGAAGTTTCTAATACTTGAACTTGAGTTACTAGAAGTAGCATAAGCCCAACCGGTTTCCTTACTCTGTCCAGCCGCTCTCCCATTCCAATACACCTGAGTGAGAGTCGGAAGCCGCCTCGCGTACCGCAAGCTACCACAACACTTCCTCACTGAGTCGCCACCACACGTCTTCAATAAATCCATATTTTATTAAAAAATTCGAGCAAGAAATCTTGTCAAATTTTCAATATAATTTCACAAATAAGCCTTCACCTGAATCAAAACTCCTCATTTGAAGCAAAATGAGGCCCAAACCTGAGTTGACGTTTTCAAAGCTGGACGAAGAGACAGGGGGGCTACTGGATAGGATGTTTGAGAAGAAGGATTGTATGGTGGAGATCAACCCTGGACGAGTGATTCTGCCGGCGGACTACATGACTATAGGCCAGGATATATTGGACATGGAGGTGCGGGACAGTGATGTTTGGATGTGCTCTTATCCTAGAACTGGTGAGTCGTGATATTCAATTGCAATAATATTGTGTTTGTGAATAAATAGTAATGAATGATTTATTTGTCTGTATAACTAGGTGTAATTTAAGTTTTTTAAAGTTATTAAATTTAGTAAAGTACCTAAGTTTGCGTATCTATCCACATGTTCATTTAGAACACTGTCTTTTTGGCTGAACATGTAGTTTTGCCTATGAAGTGGATTCGGCATCAGTGCCCTGAGCGCCACACAAAATGAAAGATGGGAAGTTAGCCGCAGAGAGCTGCGCATACGCCAAAATATAGACGTTAGCGGGTGCTAGAGAGACGAGACGCCGGCGCACACCCGCCCGCCAACCTCGTGCCTCCCGCGCGCTCCCTACGCCCGAGCTCACTACTTCGCCATTTGTATAGGCATTGTGCACACATGCGCAATAATTAGCGAATCACGGCGAAGTGTCATCTGCGGCTAACTTCCCATCTTTCAATTTGTGTGGCGCTCAGTATATCTGCTCTACCCGCCTTTATTGTAGGTACATGAATTCCAACGAAATATTTAACACAGGAGCGAGATTTGAACCCCGACGATTCCAACCCAAGTGTTCTCTCACGCGGCTATATCATAAATTCATAATGTTTTCTGAGCACGATTAGCACCCATGACACTGTAAAGGTGGGCATACACGGTCAGTTCAACTGATCAGTTTTTCGCGTCACTCCAATTGGGGCTCATTCAGTAAATTATAAGGTGGGAATTGGTGGCTCCATGTATAAACCACTACCAGAAGCTGGGCACACATGATAAAATGATCGCATCAGTTCATCAAATATTTGCAGCGGGGTCCTAATGTAGTCAACTATTGCCGATAGGTACTGCGATGGTTTGCATGTTTCTACCACTTCGATGATTAACTGAATCTTCAGTAACACACGTAATTTCAATTTTTTATAAAAAAATATCTGAACCAAAGTTGTTTGGAATTTGATTTACTACAACTTTAATTCACATAAATTTTGTAGGATCGATATTTTTCGAATAAAACAGTGGTGCCATTATAAACAATATGGCACCACCATCTTATAAAAAAAATATCGAACCTAGAAAAATTTGATAGGAATCAAAGTTGTAGGAAATCAAATTTCGAACATTTCTGGTTTCCAAAATTTCTCATGAAAAATTGAAATAACACAAGTTATGAAAGAAGCAAAATAGCACCACTGCCTTATTAAAAAAAATATCGATCCTGGAAAAAGTTGATGAGAATCTAAGTTGTAGGAAATCAAATTTTAAACATTTTTGGTTGCGATAATAATTTGTTTCGTTGCGGTCTTCGTCACTCGCTCCGCACGCTCACCGCCGCTGCAGCACACCTCACCAGTTCTTACCAAGAAGAAGTAGGAGCACCTGTTTAGAAAAAAAAATCCTTTATAATCTGTGATTGAAGCCTGACCCCAGCGCGGTGTAAATATAGCCGTAGCGGCCCGAACAGTATATATAGGTTAAAGGGCTGGACGTGTGTGGGATTCTAAGTAAGTTATGCGGTTATTTAATAAATTAATTTTTCTTAATAATTTTTCTATAATTTCTCATGAAATATTGAAATCACACAAGTATGGAAGAAACAAAATGGAACCACTAACTTATTGAAAAAATATCGATCCTGAAAAATGTTGATAGGAACCAAAGTTATAGGAAATCAAATTTCAAACAACTTTGGTTCCGATAATTTCTCATGAAAAATTGAAATAACACAAGTTATCGAAGAAACATCATGGCACCACTGGCTTATTAAAAATATATCGATCCTAGAAAAAGTTGATGAGAATCAAAGTTGTAAGAAATCAAATTTCAAGCAACTTCGGCTTCGATAGTTTTTCATGAAAAATTGAAATAACACAAGTTATAGAAGAAACAAAATGGCACCACTGTCTTATTAAAAAAAATATCGATCCTGGAAAAAGTTGATGGGAATCAAAGTTATAGGAAATCAAATTTCAAACAACTTGGGTTCCGATAATTTCTCATGAAAAATTGAAATAACACAAGTTATCGAAGAAAAATCATGGCATCACCGGATTTATAAAAAATATCAATCCTAGAAAAAGTTGATAGGAATCAAAGTTGTGGAAAATCAAATTTCAAACAACTTTGGTTCCAATAATTTCTCATGAAAAATTGAATCGAAGAAATATCATGGCTCCACTGTCTTCAAATATGGAACCACCAATTCCCACCTTTTCATTAACTGAATGAGCTCCCAGTTGGAGTGACGCGAAAAACTGATCAATTTAACTGACCGTGTGTGCCCACCTTATAAGAGTGAGCGACTTCCACCCAGCTGTCAGTTAACAAAGGCTGTGGGTGATAATGGCGGTTTATTCTTAGAATAAGAACTAAAGTAATAGAAACCGTACTAAAATAAGAAAAGAAAATAAGAGATAAATACACCACTTTGTCCCATTTTAAATATGAAATTTAAAAGATGTTAGAAAAAGATGCACATACATTAAATTCCCAATTTTCCTACTTTTCGAAAAAATGTCGTTACACCAAAGCTTTGTTGCTGTTTGCTATAAATAATGGTTTTGCAGGATCCACCTGGGCACAGGAGATGGTTTGGCTGATCGGGCATAACTTGGATTACGAAGGCGCTAAATCGCTGCAACAGGTTAGTCTACCTACTAAGTAACTTGGTTAAATAAAAACATTAAAAACAACGCTTGGTAAATTATACCTACCTTTAGGCGTTACCATGATATCAGCATGTGAAGAGATAGAGCTCTAAGAGTGACAAATTTTAAAAGCTCACCTGGCTAGTAAAATTTCATATAGGCTCATTTTCACTAGGTATCACTATCATTACATTGTATAAAACAAAGTCGCTTCCCTGTCTGTGTGTCCCTATGTATGCTTATATCTTTAAAACTATTAGTGGTTTTTTTTAATAGATAGAGTGATTCAAGAGGAAGGTTTTTTTTATGTAAAATACACCTGTGCGAAGCCGGGACGGGTCGCTAGTTGATAGTAATTAATTAATGACAAGCCTGCGGGCGAATCAGGAAAATAAGTCGATTTAATGGCTAAATTAGTAGGTGCAGCAGATTCCATTTTTTTCAGCACTATTGTATCATTCTAAGTACTGTACTGTACCAGCCTTTTTAATAGTCTACTGCAGGACGTAGGCCTACCCACGAAGGGTAATTGGGCCATATCCACCACGCTGGCCCAGTGCGGGTTGGTGGATTCACATACGCCATCGAATTTCTTCTACGGACGTATGCAGGTTGCCTCACGATGTTTTCCTTCACCGAAAAGCCAATGATGTGAAATTCCGTACATAAGTTCCAAAGAAACTCATTGGTACGGGATCGGAATTTGAAACCACGACCTCACGATTGCAGGTCGGGAGTTACTACCACTAGACCACCACGGCTTTTTCATTCTAAGTACATATATGATATCTACCAATAGCTATACACATATTTACAAGAAATACCTATACCTTTACCTACTAGCACTACTTGCTAAAACAGAAAGTAGCGTTGCGCAATGGCAACGCCTTATTGGGTATCTTATGCGGATAATTTTATCCATCATTTACAGTCATGCATGTAATACAGCACTTCTGGTTGACTTCATTAAGACTCGCGTGAGAAATCATTATACCTACTGAATAAAACACCGGTTTTTCACTCACGTATGATATACGGCCGGGCCGCTGGGAACACGACCGGTTTCTGAGTAAATTAGTACTCCTTCATCAGGGAATACGCGCGTGCGCCAGTCGACGGGATCGGTCAGACGAACAGACGGACAACAAAGTGATCCTACAAGGGTTCCATTTTTTCCATTTGAGGTACGGAACCCAAAAAACGCATATTTCGACACTCCCAAAAATCAAAACCTACTTCCCGTTGACATAGAACTATGAAAGGTGACGTCCACAAGTGGTATATTATTCAGAGAAAAATCGAACCAAGATGGTATACACATCATATGAAAGCTTGTTTTATGGGCTTCTCAAAAATATTTAATTTAGATTTTTTCACCCCTCCATTTTTTTTAAATGCGAAGTATAATTTGTTTGAAAAATAATATTACAGCTTATTATTTTTTCTAGCTTAGCAATAATCGTTATCTCCTATCGTTCCTATCGCTCCTATCGTTATTTTACTTGCATTCGTAGCTGATTCTGCCACATTTATCTCTTAATTTGCTAAAATTAAAAATTATGACCTACCAGTGTGACCAGTTAATAGGTACAATGTGTCAAAAATACACTAAAAAAGTGTGTCTAATGGGTAAAAATGCTTTTATTTAACTATTTGGAGGATACTTAATCAGGGTTGATAGAGATAAACTACCTATTGAGCCAAATATATTTATTCGTCCTAATAAATTCAAAATTAATTTAAAAAAAATCGGAGGGCTTTTGTTTTTAACAGTCTTAGAAAAATATGAACTCTCTCGAAATGTAACCAGTGTTGTGGTTAGAATTTTTGATTTTTATTATACCAGCCTCCATACATTTTGTAGACATGTCCTTTGGCGAGAAGCATTGTCTTAGAGTACACATGTAGGAATAAATCTGAAAACTGTACATTTTTATTTGAATCACATAAAAATGGGGCCTAGATTCACAAAATATGGGTTCAAAATTCAAAGTGAGTAAATCGTATCATGTAAGGTATCATATAAAAGAGCTTCATTAGCACATGCTAAAACAGATTTTAGTTTTTTTTTTAATGTATGACGATAAAAGTGAAAAAAAAAACTTTTTTGTCGATGATTATGAGATTTTAACAACTTACTACCCAATTTTGTAAAATTTTCTGGATTTTTACGGAACCCTCGGTGTGCGAGCCTGACTCGCACTTGTACGGTTTTTTTTATTTGGTCTGAGCTTGTAACGAAGAATTGTTTTAAACAGAATTTTTAATTTTTTTCATCACATCTATTCGAAAAGGACTACTTGGGTTCGCCTTTAAGTGCGCCCAAAGGAGGTGTTTTCTGTAAGGAACTTTATAAGTGCGACAGAATAATCTTTGCCGCGCACTTTTTGAATTTGGAACAAATAAGTGCGACGGATCTTTGCCGCGCACTTTTTGAATTTGGAAGTAGTTGTAATGTTAGTGTTCAGCGCCAAGACAATTAATATTAGAATTTTACCTGAAATAAAATTACTTATTATGTACCTAACTTATTTGAAACCTATATAATGAGATATGACAGCGCTTCCGCTTGACTTTAGGTGCTATATTGACTCTCCCCGCCTAGTCAACTGATCGTTTTCTTCCGTTTGGCGCCAACTTGCAGCGAGGCTCGAGCACGTGGGGCGGTGGCTCGAACGATTCCTCAGTTAGGCTCATTCACCATGCAGCCCTCACCTAGGTTTCAAATAAGTTAGGTACATAATAAGTAATTTTATTTCAGGTAAAATTCTAATATTATGTAGCCTGTTACTTATTTGAAACCTATATAATGAGACTTGTCTATTTTCGCATGGTGGCGCTTGACTAGGACTTTTTTAACAAACAGCATAGATTAAGTTATACTTAATTAATCTATGCAAATAAGAATGCCAACTGTGATATCAGGTAAACATTTATTAACCTGCAGAATGTTTATTATAAATCAAGGTAGGTCTTAACAATTTTGTAATAAGTACCTATATTATTTTAGTTTTAAATAAGGGTAACACTGACCGTAATTAATCCAAAGACATAATAAATTATTTAGGTTCAGTCAATCATAACAATTTGTAGTTTCCAGACAATCATTGTATATAAATTAGAATAGTTAATTAATCTATGCAAACATGAATGCCAAGTGTGATGCACCTACACATGAGCATTTGTTAAACTGCAAAATGTTTATCAAAATTCAAGGTCAGTTTTAACAGTGATTCATTGTTTCAGTCTTAAAGAAGGATAATACTGACTATGTTCATTCCAGAAACATAATAAATTGTCTAGGTTAAATTAATCGTAACAATCTATACTTTTCAACTAATCCTCGTTATTTGAATCATAATAGTTAAATCAATAAATTAACAATATATTTACAACGGCGTGAAACTCTCCACTAGAGAGGGTACATTAGAGACTTGTGATCTTAAGGGCCGTCTATAAAACCGAACCAAAGTATTTGGGGTTTTCCAGTTTCCTCTAGCTAAAATGTCTTGTAGGGGCATTTCATTTACCCAATTTAACGATGCGACTGCTGACCTAATCGACCCAGGTGAGTCTTGAATTCCAGCATCTACCAAGACCGTTTTAATCCATCCCGCGATAATAGTTCGGCTAGCGGGCTTCGGGTCTCCTCTTGTGGTCACGAACAAAGACTGGGTTCCATTGGCTAGTAAACGACGCGTCTGTGATATGTCTATTAGCCGCTTAATCCAAAAGACAGGGTCAATGTTTGGGTTATCCCCGGATACTAATAGCCAACCAGATTGTTTATGACTGATTGAGTCTGTCTTCGATCCAAACAAAGGCCAGAATGTGATAGCCTTCTCTTCAATAATACATTTGTCTTTTTCCACAGATAAAAGTGTTAAATCATGTATGCGTCTGCCAGACGCCAACATAAGCAATGTAGCACAACGGCGCGACACATCAAATAAACTATCATTGACTGGTTCTGTACGCAGGAGCCAATCTACCACTAGTTGCGGATTCCAAATGGGTGGTTTAACTTTATTTGCCGAGGAATAACTGTTAGCTATGCCTTTCAACGCTTGTCGGACTAATATATGAGAACTCAGCTTAACCTCCAAATCTGGCTGGCAAAACGAAGAGACGACTGACTTGTGCAGCAGTATTGTTTTGTAACTTAATTTATGTTCTGTATGTAAATAAATTAGATATTTGGCTAAGCCAAATCCCCCTGGGTTTTTATTATCCACTCCCGAATTTTTGCACCACGCCAGCCAGCGTGTCCACGCTGGTTTATAAGTTTTTAAGGTGCTGGGGCGCCAGCTGGATTCGATGACATTAATCTCGGCCCGAGACCAGCTACCTAGGAGGTCGTCCCATCCCGACATTTCCATGCCTCTAATACAAGGACGTTTACTCGCGCTGGGGGGCCGTTGGTCCTCGGGTGGTCTATTAGATATGACTCCAGATTCTTTATCGTAAACGGCGGGCTCAATACTATTTTCTTTTGGTTTGCTCTCCAAAAAACGTTTTTCTATATGGGGCAAATCATGATGTACGTCCCCCGAGCTTGTTTCAACCATGCTAATACTTTGCACATCCAGGGTGGTGGTGGAAACACCCATGCCAGTTTGTAATCCCAAATTCGACTGAATGGGGCTTGGAAGATTGCCGGCTGGTTCTTTAGATCCTGAGTCACATACTAGGGATGCCACTCTGCTGTTGCCCTGTGTCTGGACAGCCCGTCCGCTATACCGTTGAGGGGGTCTGGTAGGTAGCTTATTGTCATTGTGTGTATGCTGTTGGACTGAATCAATCTGGTCTTGATCCGACATTCTTCTGCTATTTATATGTGTGTCAGTACTTTTTACAGTGCTAGGAGCGTAGGGCGTGCTTGACGTAGCGTTAGAGGCAAAATCTGTTTTTCTGGTAAGCTTAACCGGGTATCCCAAAGGGTCCCGAGGAATTTTATCTGCTGAGTCAGTTCTGTGGACGACTCCTTTTTGTTTATTACCCATGCCAGGGTGGTCATGAAGCTGGTAACCCGTTTTATAGTCCTCATAAGGCTTTGATGGTATTGATTTTCCAGAAGGGAGTCGTCCAAGCCATCCGTTTTCTTCACAGGGAACATGTTGGGGATGAATTCTGCCTTCGCAGGGCCCTTTTTGACTGCAGTATCTTCTAAAAACCGAGTAATTTAGGTGTGCAGGGTTGGTGTTGCTACAGGCCGGTACTGGTTTTTGTACTTGAGTCGAAGCGGTGGCTTCTTGACAAAGGGGATTTGGTAGCCCTCTATTATTTTCAAAATGTGGGTTGGAGCCACCATTGTTTCCCATAAGCGTCGAAAACGGCGCAATCGACTGCCTTGGGACGGCATGGTATAGTCATTGTTTTTGGTGATCTCGAGAATCGTTTCTTGATCTTGGATAGGATTTGTTCTTAGCGGAGGTATAGCCGCGTTTGCCGGCAATAGATTTGCCTTTTCCAGAAGCGGAAGCTTGCTGGAATTTGTTATGGTTATTTTTACGAAACGGCACCGCGGGGTCGGTTGACCGCCTTGGCGCGGCCTGGTTGCCCTCGGCAGGCAAATACGGCCTATTGTTGCCTTGCATAACCTGGCTACCCTCGGCAGGTAGATACGGTTTGCGAAAGACTCTCGATCCTCCTCCCAGCTTCGCCACCGCGTCACTGAATTCCTTCGGTTGAAACAGGTAATCTGCACTCGGCGGTATTCTTCGTAAGATCGTTTTATTGTATTTATCTCTTACGGCAGAGATAGCACTGTCCCTTCGATGTTCAATCACATTTGCACGTCTGCCGCAGACGACCTGCAGGATATCCTTGGAAATATTATTATACACACACGTGTTCGAGAATAGCTCCCTAACCTTATTTGAAATGGATGTTTTCTTCAATTCAGTACCAGCATGATCACTCCACTCTAATAACTCCTTCAGGGTAGTTTGTAACGCCTCTTTCTGCATCAATAGCATATTGGTTAGGGCACCAAAGGTCTGATCCAAGGATCTCAGATTATTAAACTTGGATTCAAAAGCCAACAGTTCATCATTCAAAGTCAGATTAGTAAAGCCCGGGGTAGTAAGATATTTTTTCTGCACGTCGGTATACCGAACATTATTCCATTGGTCACTATCAAAGTGTTGTACTTTACGCAAATAATTAAGCTTTGCCTCAGATGTGCGCTTGACCGATTCCGACGTAACCGTCTCCTCATCCCATTGAAAATCTACCGGTGGCGGTTTTATTAATCCAGAACAAACTGACGAATTATCATTTTCGAAAAGAATGGCGGCCTCATCTGACATGGTCTTGGATGTACCCGGAATCTCTCGAGAATTGTTGGTCAGCAGGTATTTAAGTTCACTAACCTGTTTTTGAAGGTAGTCTAACCTTTGCTCCGAAAAATCCGCCTCAGGGCAGGCACGTTTTACCGCGGGTGGCAGCAACGTTTCTTCATCGTCGCCATCGTCGTCAGAGCTGCTGTATAAGCGTCGAGGCCGCTTATAGTTGATCCTCCGAACTCCACTCGTTCCCGCCTCGGGAGAGTCTCGAACATTTCGCACTTCACCTCCGCTCATTTCTGAGCCGCAAGAACAATTTGTGCGATATAAAACAAAACTATTTTTTTTTTTTTTATAACGAACGACAACGTCGTTTGCACCAAGTAGTCACAACGAAAGTCAAATGCCAACTGAGGAATCGTTCGAGCCACCGCCCCACGTGCTCGAGCCTCGCTGCAAGTTGGCGCCAAACGGAAGAAAACGATCAGTTGACTAGGCGGGGAGAGTCAATATAGCACCTAAAGTCAAGCGGAAGCGCTGTCATATCTCATTATATAGGTTTCAAATAAGTAACAGGCTACATAATGAAAATAATTTAAATATAAGTTTTCATTTGTTTTGTTATTAGTAAAAAGTAGTTAAATGGTATCTAAATACCATTTAATTTCAATTTAGTTATTACTCTACGTTTTATTAAACAATAATATTATAGTAAAATATGAGGCGCATTTGTTTTCTCACAGAGGTGATGAAAAGTAGAGTGTACCACTCGGGCGCAAAATATATTTTTGGCTCGGGCGACGTACTTTGAATCCCTCGCTACGTTCAGGATTCTACTAAAGAATCCCTCACTTCGCTCTGGATTCAAAAAAGCGCCCTCGCCGTAAAAATATTATTTTGCTCCCATATGATACAATCTAATATTAACAGTTCTATGGATATCAGAAGTTAATTATTGTATATGTCAACTCGCAGATCCGCTGCCCCCTAGTAGAGCTGTCGTGCATCATGGTGGACGGACACGCGGAATGGCACGATGAGTCCGTAAAGGGAACATCGGTGGACCTCGTGAAGTACCGACTGCCCACCCCACGGTACATCCGTAGCCATCTGCCGTGGGACTTGTTACCTTTGGAGATCCAGCGCGATGATGGATCGGCTAAGTCTAAGGTATGGACGCAAGTTGCTATCGTCACTGTTACGTTAGTTGTCCGTGTTTTTTTTTCGTAAAGATTTGCATTTGACTACATACTGCCTGATGTTAAGCAGATATGCAGTCCAGGGTGTAGCTCGCTTACCTAGATGATACTAATTTACTTTGTACTTTAGCAGGAAGACAGACCCAGGCAAAGCGTTCCACATTCTGGCTGTTCGTATGAGGAATAAGGATTCAAACGATTAAACGTGCTTATCTGGTAGTAAGATATAGGTACTCGTATCTACTACTACCTGCTTGGTAGGGTACGATTTGTGCCCGTGATACTTCTAATATTGCAGTGACATATTTTCAGGGTTTTTAGCCTCATTCTCTCGTAATTAACGTTGATTTAAAAAAAATACGCGAAATGCCGATGAAGAAAAATGTAGCGCCTGTGAGAAAAGATGATAAAATACTACTGATTAGGCATTAGCTACTTGTTGTGAACAAAATAGTATTGTGTCATTATAATTTTTCTGTTATCATTTTGGACATTTCTAATCATTTTCATCATGTTTTTTGGAAATGAAAATAAGTAGCCTGATAAAACTATAAGGTCCACTTGTCATTTCTCAATGATAAGGTCCTTCCGAGTTGACCTTGATACTGTACTGTATCAGCCTTTTTAATAGTCCTCTGCAGGACGTAGGCCTACCCACGAAGAGTGTTTGGGCCATATCCACCACGCTGGCCCAGTGCGGGTTGGTGGATTCACATACGCCATCGAATTTTCCTTCACCGAAAAGCCAGCGGTGTTAAATTCCATATATAAATTCCAAAGAACTCATTGGTACGGGGCCGGGATTTGAACCCACGACCTCACGATTGTAAGGCGGGTGTCACTACCACTAGACCTCCACGGCTTGATGACTAAAGTGTTGCAAATACCTATTATGAATTTGAATATCCTTTCTTTTTGTGTGTTATACCTATTGGCTAATTTCTTCAGGTTATCTACACGTCCCGCAACCCTAAAGACATGGTTGTTTCGTATTATCACTACTGCATGCTGGTGCATGGCCTCAAGGGAACTTTCGAAGAATTCTGCGACATTTTCATGAGGGACCGCGCGCCTTTTGGCCCAGTATGGAACCACATACTTGGTGAGTTGTTTAATTTTGCACACTGATTAGTTTGTCTTCAAAACTTATGCAATAACTCGTAATAGAAGTGAAAGCTTAAAATTTTATTGTTACTAAAAAAAACTCTATTTTTAGCCGACCACAAAAAAGGAGGTTCTCAATTCGACTACGTTTTATTTCTTTGTAATATGTTACGCGATTACTCCGCCAATCACCAACTGATTATTTATTTGTTAGGTAAATCATACTTTACTTCATTAAAACTAGCGTGAGGATTCATTATTAAAATCCATATACGCGCGCCCCCGACAATAAAGTATGATTTATTTTTATTATACGCCCGCGTGATACGCGGGCGTCCTTTGTCGGGGGCGCGCGTATTCCCTGAAGAAGGAGTACTAACTACTCTGAAACCGGTCGGACGCATAGCGGCTCGACCGGTCGATAAATTTTAATAAATCATACTTTAGTGGTGATCCCATTTAAACATTGATATCGGTTGTCATTTTTGGAAAATTAACAATTTTGTGATAATTACTACAGCGATGATACATTCGTGCGAACTATTCGAATTCTATACACGGGTGATGTCAGTTACTATGCCATTTTTGGCGAAAAATATGTATGTCTTCAAAACTCAGATTAAGAATAAGTAGTACCTATTTGTATCTGTGCCGGCCTTTTTGATAATCCATTGCTGACCCATCGCTGGTCAGGCGTGGTTGAGATTAGTCCGAGATAGGAAACAATGGCACATAAGAGAGCAGGTCTACACCCAGCAGCGAGTCGAAACAGGCTTATGATGATGATGATATCTGCTGAACGTAAGTCTACCCACGAAAAGTGATTGGGCTATATCCACCAGGTTAGTCCAGTGGGTTCACATGTATCAGCCATCGAATTTCCTCAGCGGATGTATACAGGCTCCTTCACGTTGTCATCCGTCACATAAAAGTCAGTGATGTACATAAGTTCTAAAGAACTCATTAGTACGGAACCGGAATTTGAGCTCACATCGACCTCACGATTGTGGGACAGGTGTTACTTTCAGTAGACCACCACGGATTCCCAAGAATATTATGCATTCATGAAATACTTCTATTCGCTCTCTCCCTATTTCTCTCTTTGAATAGAAAAGTCTTCCATGAGAGTAAAGTCCTAGTTATTATAATATTAACTTTTCCAGGATTTTGGAATAGGCGTCATGACCCGAATCTTCTCTTCATAAAATTTGAAGAAATGAAGCACGATCTACCCACAGTAGTGCGTAGGACCGCAAAATTTCTGAACAAAACCATTAGTGATGAGCAAGTTGACAAACTATGCGACCATCTCTCTTTCAACAACATGAAAACTAACAGAGCCGTTAACTTAGAAGCTATTCTAGAGAAGTCTTACGGTAAGAGTTACCTTGAAGGTACGGATTTGAGATTCATAAGAAAAGGAGAGATCGGAGATTGGAAGAACTATATGTCCGATGATTTGTCGCGTAGGTTCGATGATTGGGCTGACCAGCATTTGAAAGGAACTGAGTTAAGCTTTGAGTAAAGTTGACGGTAAATTAAGCAAATTTGATTAATTTATGTCTGTTACGATCGTAAGTATTATTTTTAAGAATCTATAGGGACTGTGTAAATTAAAATTGAATAAGGATTCTATTTTAGAAATAATAGTTGAATAGTTACCATTGTATGTCGTAAAGTTTCTTTAAGGCTAATTTTACACTTTTAACAAAAGGAAATGAAAATAATAGATAACGAACGTGTAACTTGATGTAGTCTTTATTAAAGTGAATTCAAAATTGGCAATAAAGATTCGATTTTTTCATAGAAGCGTACAATCATAAATCATCCAAATAAATATTTATTACATGATTGTATAAATGATTTGTATACTTACTTTGATAATATTTAATTCGCAATAACGAATGTCTCTTATGAACATAGAATTTAAGTACTTAATAATACGACACAAAATACTTAATACATTTTAATCTCAAAACGACTAGATAAAATATAACGTGTCTTAATTGACTCACAACACTGAACTACGATGTGAATATTCTTATTTTTAAATAAACACGTAATTTAAGTATCAACTATAATACCTGAGTTTTTTTATCTATATTACCTACCTTCTTACATGTAATTGATCAAAATTCACTAAGAAGGCGTCCGTAAATTACGTAAGACATTTTCCTGGTTTTAGCCCTCCTAGCTCCTTTAAACTAACTAACTAATCTCACGTCAGATTTTTAACTATGTATTCGAACTTCGCAAAGCTGTCGATGTTTGTTGAATTACACGATAATTTCTGAAAAACTCCTGTACCCTCAGGTGTGATTGAGTGAGATTCATGTCAACACCCTCCCCTCCTAAGCGTCTCACGTCATTTATGGACACCCTCTAACTAGAACAATTAGTGCCTCTCACATTGATAAAAAGCTTAGTCTAAGTTTTGGATTAAGTATCTTTTTTTTTGTGTTAAACACTGTCACTACAAAAAATATCTCTGGATCAATTTATAAAGCTTTACTTAGTAACAGCTTTATTACATCTACGCAGTTGTCTATTACAAAAAATATTTTCATAACAAAAATATCTTTTTCGAACTTCGACAATTTTAATGAAAGCTAATTAATTATGTACTAGATTAGACTTAGAAGAAATCACTGTTATACAGCGTCAAAACATTTTGATATAATTTTATAATGATTTATATTTATCTATTGTCATCCTTGTAAAGCTCATTTTGAGATTTAATTGGTATCTATCTTTGGAATCACTTTTTGGGATGTCAAGTTTCTGAGATCTAGGAACTTACTAAAATTGCTAAATGTAATACAAATAATATCAACAATAATACTGTTCAACGAAAATATTAATTTACCTTTGGACTAGAGATTAATTGTACGTGTGAAGAGAGAGAGTTGCTGAGAGTATTGCTAAGCTATAACAAAACCTTAAAAATATCAAAACCTGAGTTGGGTTGAAAGTTAAGTACCCGTTCTAACAAATATTCCATCAAAATAACTATGTCATATTATGTTCAACAAATATCATCCAACCTTTATTCAACCATAAAACTCTCTCAAACATTTCATCCTCTGAACGTGATCTTAAGACTAGCCCTTATGACGTAATTAAGCTAAATTAGAAAACAACCCGAGCTATTAGATTTATGCCTAACATGTGGGTTTCCAAATGCACCACAACATTGATGGTGATTGACATTCTTTGTATGAAGGTGACCGTGAGGCTGTACATTGCTCGATACTTGATGATTTTTCTCCTTCATCGAATCGTTGCTGAATTGTTTACGGTTAGAATAGATCTTGTATCCAGGAGCTATTTTTGCTTTAAATCTTCCAACTTTTCCTGGCTTAGTTTGTCTTTCGGATTCTTCGACAGTTTCTGTTTCAGTCGTACAGACGTGCGCTGCTTGATGTTCCGTATGAGCGTCCTGAAACTCCGTGTCTGTTTCTGAAATGAGAACAGAAATGATTGATAAACTTATTAGGTACCACACTTCCTGTAAATATAAACCTTGGAAGTAGTGTAAATATAAGTTACTCTGTTTTGTTTCTTTGATTTTTGTCAGGCATGTTTCCAGATAAAACTTAACAAGGCATAAATAGTACGAGTAGTTGGTTGAATCAATTTTAAATTTATATTACACAACAAAGATATAATTATCTGCTTTAACTTGAGGTATTTATACTTTTTACAAGGTTAAGTACTTAGTTTTGCATAGTATTCTAAATCAAATTATTTACGCATCGTACTACTTAGATGATATCTTTATCTCATCTAATGAGATGGTAGATTTTATTTACATGATGAAACATGTAGGTATACATACATATAATTATTATTATTAACTACCTTATAATTCTGAACACTACATAATATACATGTAGCATAGACCATTCATAGATGAAGATAAATATAGAAAAGGAAAATATAAGATGCCATCGCAAATGAGTGTCACCACGACTACATACACGGCCATCGTTACTTTTCATGAAATGAAAATACTGCACGAAGTAATTTCTAGTGAGTGCTTTTTTTCTTTTAGCTGCGGTGGTTGTGGTGATAGGCTCGTTTGGGATCAGCTTGAATAAGTACCGATTTCATCAGTGCTGTTCCGTGGTGCGATGGAGGAGGTGGTGTCGGGTCGGAGAGTGGAGCACGAGCCGCCGACGGAGCCGACGGCCGCGGGTGCGGAGTGCGTGGGGGACATGCGGCCTTTCCACTGTTCAATACCATTGAACGAAATACGTTATTAGGTACAGTAGAAGTAGTAGTGTCAGTTACTAACATAAGTGTTAGAATAGAGAAAAGTCATTGCTTTGCATCTTTGCCATACTAACCTTGTATCTTCATAAGATACAAGATTATCTGCTCACTCTGTTCTAAACCGAGAGGAGGTGATTAACATCATCATTGTAAATAACTTCTACCTTAGACCAACTCAAAATTCAAGAGAAAATACAGCTGTTCCATAGAAAACTGGAACTTGGAATCTTGGATCTCGAATTCTAGGTTGGCCATTTAGAAAATGTTATTTATAATTATGGTCTGAAATACTTCCTTTCAGCTTAGTACACCAGTTCTTGATAAGCCTGTATAGTATAAGCCGAATTAAACTTCTTGGCGGCTGTGAAGTTACTTAGAAGCTGCACAAAACTCAATCCTGGCTGAAGCTCTCTTAACAGTTGCTCGAGGATTGGATTTCTTGTAGCTTGTAGTTAACTTCACAGCCAAGAAGTTCGGTTCGGCCATGTAAGAATAGATAGTAGTAGAACTAATGTCAGTTATTAAGATGAGTACTAGAATAATCAGTAGCTATTCATTTACATCTTTACCATAATTTACCTACTTAGATAATAGGCATAATTATGAAGGCGCCATCGTAATTATCATAGCTAATTGGCATATTTTATGTTTCTTTTTCACTTTAGGCATTCGATAGAAAGAATACGTTTTACGTTGCTATTAAATTTATGATGGTGCCTTCATAATTTGGCCTATAGTCATAGCATAATTTTAAAATGGAAGACACCCTGAAGTCACAGGCAATCGCATCAAAATACCTTTGACGAAAGTCAAAAAACGGTTTGTAAAGAACAGCTGATATATTTGATTTAAAAGTGGTTTATAAGTTTAATAACTATAATTAAATACATTTATGTACCTATCTCTAAACATGGCAAGATTGTAACAGCTGGATAGAATGATGAAAATATAACAGAAACTATTAACACGATGATATGCAGGGTTATTTCTAATTAGCATCCTTTCAGGGGATTATTCAGTACATCATAATTAACAACTTTTGTTCTGCGACTTTTGTCAAAAATCAAAAAATATATTTGTTGTTCCATAGAGAAATATCATTCACTCGCGACAAATTGCATGAAACAGCTGATTTTTCTTTTGAGTTTTGACAAAAGTCGCAGACTACAAGTTATTAGTTTTGATGCACAGAATAAGCCCCATATTGAAAACAGATAGGTTAGATAAATCCTTGAACTAGTAAGGGCAGTATCGTACTAAGAAGTAGAGTATATCTAAGAAGACTTACAGTTTCAACGAAAGTGCTCTGGTCACGGTCCTTAACTGCGGGCGCGGTACCGACTCTGCAAGGGGACGTCGAACTGTAACTTGAACGTTTGACACTTCAGTATACTGATAACCCTTGACACTTTAACACCAAAAACATTTTGAAGAACGAAGATTGAAATATATGAATTGTGCAAAGACTGGAAGTAGTGCAAAGACTGCAGATTTGTGAAAAGTTTACAATAGTGTACAAAAAGGAAAAGTAGAAGTTAGTTTTTAGTCAAGAGTTATCAAACTAATAGATAATGAAATAGAAATATTAGTTTTTAAGCAAGAAAAAAACTCAAGATGTATAGATGAAATAGATTGTAAGAATTAGGATATAGAATTAGAATTAGGACAGTGAAAATGCGTGACTATATAGTAAGTAAAAGTTGAGAGTTGTAAAGCACGAAACTTTTATGATAGTTACCAAAAAGAAGAATTGAGGCTGTCAACAGTACGCGGTGGGTCTGAAGATTCAGCATCGTTGTACACTGCAGCTGTGCTCGTTGAGTTTGATCTTGATTCTGTAATATTTTAGGAATATTTAGAAATCGACTAATTCAATGAATTCGAGGTCTTAGCAATATAATCGATATTTTAGACCGTCTATAAACAAGTGCTGATAAAGAAGATTCAGAGCAACCGAGAATGCATAACGATAGGTTGATAACATTAAACGACTAATAAGCTGCAAATGCGTGGAAAAGCCCTGGTGGTTTACTGTGCCGGGTTCAAATCCCGGTTTCATACCAATGATACCCTTATTTGGAATTTATGTATGACATTTTACACCACTGACTTATCGGTGAAAAAAAACATACATCCATAGAGAAGTGTTGGCGTATGCGCGCTCAACAATCCGCACTGAGACAGCGTGGTGGGTATGGCCCAACCATGAATTGCATTGTGTAATTGGCAAAAAACGTAAGGGAATGCCAATAAAGGTTGAATTATGCCCAGTATTTTCAAGGGCATTTAGGGTTATCAAAAACAGATGATTATTATGACCGTACGCACCTCGTTCCGGGCAAGCTCTATTGGGTGAGTTGGCGATACTCCTCCTCGCCACGTCCTGGAACGTCACGGGAGAGTACATCCTCCTGTCTTCCACTGGTGACGTCACCGACGGTGCCGCGGAGTTCAACTGGGGAAACAAGTTGATTATTTTTACTAGATATCATCATTAGCATCACTATCTTTAACACACCAACTACAACAACAGAGCAGTGTTGAACCAAAGCAAATGTTGCAGACTGCAGAGTCATGGAGCTGTATAGCTGGCTCATGTGTAGACGCTGTACGGAGGATATGAATAAAAGTGAACCCTATGCGGTACGCTAAGTATAGCCCTAAGCATGATACACCGCATACCTCCACTAAACATTCTGGGTTAAGCCCATCTTGTAATTTAACATCACAATTCTGCGGCTATTAAAAATTAAAACCTAGCAAGAATATTACCTCTCCTATGATAAACGGTGTTTGCGGATAACGCGTCTATGGCACATATTATGTTTATTATAGATGGAGCAATACACTTGCTAGCTTTTGATTTTGGACAGCCGAATTTTGCTAACTTAACATAGAGTATCAGAACGAACAATCCGAATTAGGATTATCTACACAGTTTCAAAATGCTTTGTTCCAGTCACTGAGCTGTACACATGAGACATGTCGTCCTATATTACTATAACCTCAACCAATTAAAATCAAACGATATTGTAAAAAAATAAATCACACTTCAGGAATACCCTCAAAACGAAAACAACAGCGCTATTTTCGTTTCAAGTCATTACCGGACAAACCTGAGAGGTCCGCGAAGCCACCGCCATTGTGCAGACCAAGGAAGTAGGCGCTGAATTCACTAAGCTGAGGACTGCGTTTGGTATGAGTTCTTTATTGTTCACGTGTTCTTTATTGATCACATGTTCCTTGTTGTTCACATGTTCTTTATTGTTCATTTGCTGGGCCGAGTGTTCAGCGATGCTGTCTCGTACATCGGCTGCTCTTTCCCACTCTAACTCGGTGTAGGGGGGCGATAGTTGGAGGGAGATGACTTTAGTTAGAGACGGTCGGGACTCGCGACCTTCTAGCCAATAGGTCTTCATTGCACCTGGAAATATACATTAGTGATATTATGCCGTCATGCCGTGAATCTTTTAATGTGACCTTTGCCTCCCTGACTAAAATATAAGATTTTTATGGGAAATTAATAAACGTAATGAAATTTTAATTTATAATATATTGTCATTTTACTGAATTTTAAATATTTTCCGTGTAATCCAGGCCTGCCTATACTGGTGTAGTTTCTTGGCCCCCAAAACTTTTGGCGCATGGTATTTAAGCGTTAAAATAGCTGTAGGACGTCAATTGCTGGACATAGGCCCTTTATATAGATTTTCAATAAAGTCGGTTGGAAGCGGCCTGCATCCAGCGCGTTCCTTATCTTAATAGTTACTTATATTATAGATTTCAGTCGGGATTCACCTTTTAGCGTAACATCAGAATAAAACAAAAAATGCCAAGTCGATGCATGAGATCCACGGCAGTGCGTGGTTGTAAATACTATCCAAGAATATTCATCCGAAGACTTCCAGTGCCAGCCGTTGTTGCATTTTATTGCATTTGGAGTTTCCAAACTACAAGACGCTATAATTCGACCGCTTAACTCAGTCTCAGTCCCCCTTTGTCGTTTACCCCGCACCCATGTACCGCTCAGGCGAGGACTAAGTTAAGCGATCGGATTTTAGAATTTTTTGCTCTAGAATAATCTTTCGTTCATTCTCTTCAGAGGTAAGTATATTCTTCTTACCTTTCCCTTTGACCTGTATCTCTCCCCTCTCCTGCACCATGTAAGAAGCCGAAAGTAGTTCCTGTCTTGTCTCCATCCGAGACGACGTGTTTAACTATTCACGGAGACTTGGAACAAACAGTACCCGTAGTCTCGGAACAAACAGTGCAGTGGAATCTCTTCAGATGGAAGACGCTAAAATTACTTGGCTTAAATAATATTTCCCGTGAGTAATTTCATAGGTCTTCTGTTCTTCTTACCTTTTCCTTTGACCTGTATCTCTCCTCTCTCCTGCACCATGTAAGAAGGCGAGAGCAGTTCCTGCGTGGTCTCCGATATGTGTATCCTCATAGCTTCGGAAGTGGATTCCATTCGAGACGCCGTGTTCACGGAGTCTCCAAACAGGCAGTACCGTGGCATCTTCAGGCCGACTATACCGGCCACTACTGCGCCGGAGTGGACGCCCACTCTGATTGACAAATGTGAACCTGGAATTAATAATGATAACAAAAATTATTATCAATTGAATTCACAGGCTTGGCCTAGTGCTTTATTAGGGA
This sequence comes from Hypomecis punctinalis, assembly GCA_949316475.1. NCBI lineage: Eukaryota > Metazoa > Arthropoda > Insecta > Lepidoptera > Geometridae > Hypomecis > Hypomecis punctinalis. Next base: position 9,220,489 of record OX438818.1, on the reverse strand, counting down.
TCATTGACTTGGCATTTTTTCTTTCTTACATTCTATATTGATATTGATATATGATCGAATAGGGAAAGGAGGCGGAGGAGTAGCAATGTACCTGAAGAGCCATATCCCATATAAAATTGTTCTTCAATCTCCCTCCAATTATAGCCGCTCGTTAGAATACATTTTCATTGAAATTAATTTGGGGCCCAAGCTTCTTCTCGGCGTTGCCTACAGTCATAATGACAAAATTAATTACTTTCCTGATCTAGAGAAGGCGCTAGAACTCCTACTACTAGACTACGACAAAATTGTTTTGATGGGTGACTTTAACACATGTTTAGTCAAAAACGATTCCCGTGCAAACAAACTTAAGACCCTTATCGAATCAGCTAATCTTAACTTAGTTCAATTGACGCCGACTCATCACTCTCGTACCGCGGACACCTTGCTAGACCTAATTATCACCTCAGACGAACGCTTATTTTCCACATATGGTCAGATTGAAGCTCCTGGCATCTCCCACCATGACTTAATTTATGCCTCAGTAAAAATTCGTACGCCAAAGCCTAAGCCTGTCGTCTTATATCAAAGGAATTTTGCTCGCATGAACTTAGATCAGTTAAATAAGGACGCCGCTGAATTTTTCTGGATGGAGATCTCTAACTTCGATTCTATAGACGGAAAGACCGAATTTCTTACTTCCTCAATTATAAAACTATTTGACCATCATGCTCCAATACACCCAGTAAAAATCAAACACACAGCATCTCCTTGGATATCAGATTCTATACGGCAGGCCATGGCTAGAAGAAATCGAGCTTTTTGTCGCTACAAGGGCGACAGATCTGAGGCCAAATGGGCAGAATACAAAAGACTACGCAACAGATGCAATCAGCTATGTCGTAATGCTAGACGGAATTTCATATCCGATCAAATTAAGTCAGCCACTCCAAGCGGAATCTGGAAATTCTTGAGATCATTAGGTATAGGCAAGCACAAGCCTCTCGATTCGAAAATTCCTCTTGACTTAAATGATCTCAACAAGCATTTTACCTCATGCATCAGTTTAGATCCCTCCGTCAAGCTTCAAACTCTGAAAGAAATCAACGATCTTCCCCTACCTAACCCAACCTCATTCGACTTCTCCCCCGTCAGTCAAGACCTTATTCATAAAGTAATTATCAGTATCAAATCCAAAGCTGTGGGTAGTGATGACATAGGTCGCGTCATGGTTATACACATTTTAAAACATATTCTTCCAGCGCTGACTCACTTGATAAATTTCTCTCTTTCTTCTGGCATTTTCCCGGATATGTGGCGTAAGGCCCATGTGCTCCCACTTCCTAAAGTCTCTAATGCTCTTTTACCTAATCATTTTCGCCCCATCTCCATACTGCCATTTCTTTCTAAGGTTATGGAAGCTGTCGTGCATAAGCAGGTCACAGAGTTCCTGACGAATGAAAACCTGTTTGATTCGCGGCAGTCTGGTTTTAGATCGGGGCATAGTACCACCACTGCCTTGCTCAAGGTCACTGAAGATATAAGAGACGCCATGGAAAACGGCCAAGTGACAATCCTTGTCCTCATCGATTTCAGCAACGCTTTCAATGCTGTAGACCATGACCTCTTATTAGCAGTTCTATGCCATCTGAATTTTTCTACCATTCCGAGTGACTGGTTCTCTTCTTTCCTGAAGGGACGTCGGCAGGCGATTCGTACCGATCAAACTAATTTATCAGACTGGTGTGAACTCGTGGCAGGGGTCCCTCAGGGTTGCATTTCCTCTCCTGTACTTTTTTCATCGTTTATGATTATGCTTTCATCACATCTTTCGTGTCAGTACCATTTCTATGCGGACGATCTTCAGTTGTATCAGCATTCAAGTTTAGAAGATTTGGATATGGCAATTTCTACTCTTAACAATAATCTTTCTAAATTGCAATCGTGGTCTCAGCGTTTTGGGATCCAAGTAAACCCGGATAAATGCCAGGCAATCATCATCGGAAGTTCCCGTCGTCTCTCCAACGTAAATCTTACTAGTCTGCCTCCACTTCAATACAATGGCTGCGATATTCCTTTATCTAGTACGGTTAAAGATCTTGGGGTGATCATAGATTCGAATCTTAACTGGCGATCTCAAATCAAAGAAGTTTCTCGCAAATTCTATGCTTCCCTTCATTCCATAATTCGTTTTAAGAATTTTCTTCCCATCGACACTAAAATATCGTTGGTAAATTCCTTCTTACTACCAATCATTGACTACGCGGATATCTGCTACCTCGACATTACCGAGGAACTCCTTAATAAACTCGAACGTCTTTTAAATACCTGCATTCGTTTTATATTTAATCTCAGAAAATTTGACCATATTTCGGAATATCGCAAAAAATTGAATTGGCTTACGATCCGCGACAGGAGAAATGCTAGGATACTCGGACTGCTATACTCCATCTTAAACGACGCTAAATCACCGCCCTATCTTAAAAACTTTTTTACGTTCATGGCTGCAGATGTTGTCACTAGGCCCCCGAGATCCTGCAATGTCCTTCTTCTCAGCACCCCGAGGCACAGTACGTCATTTGTACACGACTCTTTCCGCGTTGAAGCCGTGCGCCTTTGGAACAAGCTTCCAGCCATTGTTCGTCAAGCGCCTTCGAAGGCTGTCTTTAAGCGCCTTGTACGGGAGCATTATTTAAAGTTGTCCAAAATCTCGAACACATAGGATAAGCTATTTTTATCTTTTACTAGTTATCATCTTATTATTTAACATAATAGTTTATGTATTTTATTTATTTTAAAATTGTATCATTATTTAGTATATATATATTTTTTTTTTTATATAGTTTTATAGTTTTGATCTGTGTTGATTGTAGTTAATTTATCTCTTTGTCTATTTATTCATGCCTACTTCCCTATGTCTTCTACCTGTAGGTTGACTGGCAGAAAATGCTATTTAGCGTTAAGTCCTCCTTTTGTACAAATGGTGTGCAATAAAGTGTTAAATAAATAAATAAATATATTGATGTTAGGCATGAATGGAGCCTAAGCCAACATTGAAAGGCTCCTTTTACAATTTTAAAATATAAAACAGCAGCAGGTATAAAAAGGAGAGCGTTGTAGACAAAGTATGGCTCACAAAAAGACTTGAAATATTGGAATTGGGCTGTTGTGGTGAAATTTTAAATGTTTCGTAAAATTGGACAATAGAATGAGGTTTGGCACCGGTTTTAAATGCCCCATTTCAAAATTTCGTAGCGGAAGGTGACTTGCCGTCCATTAAGGCTTATTATTGTTATTGGTATAACATGGTAATTAAGTAGTACTATTACTACTTAATTACTGAGCTGAAAATAGCTCAACGTGATACGAATTACGAATAGGACTATGCTTGGAATCTCATAGCGTGGTCGAGTCAGGAATGGGAAGATTTGTAAAAAACAAAATCACTGATCCTACAGATAGGCCGGCTGATTAGCAAGTTGAAATAGCAGCGGGCAGGGCACATAGCACGCAGAATGGGTGGACGATGGAGCCGTGGAATTATCGAATAGAGACCCTGCACCGGCAATCACAGCGTAACAAAGACAGCAGGAACGTACTGGATGCAAGGCGCTTCTAATTGACTTTATTTTAAATTAACCTCAAATCTCTGGGTATAACAGTGGCCATCAGTTGAAATGAGAAAAAGTGCCAAATTCCGAAAGAATAAAAATGACAAGAAATCAAAGTGATCAAAGGGAGTTTTCCAGCCAGAAGGAGAATGGTAGAGGTGTGATAAGAATTATTTTAAAAGACACAGTAAGAGTTTTTAGCTGTTATGTTCCAGTAATATTGCACAACAATAGTCTGGGAACTCTTCTTATGAATAATTCTATCGGTACCTGTGCTGGGATCCTTAAGGTCCGTAATAGCATCGACCATGTCCAAAGCCATGTCACACACTTTCTCTGCGTGGTTGTCTTCTTTCTCTGGAGCTCCCGACACCACCATGTACGCGTCACCTATTGTTTCAACCTGGAAATATACACTTATTTATTTATTTATTTCATTTCCTCATCATACTTACAGCAACGCCAAAGCGCATGACGAGTTATTGGGTATTTTACAATAATCATCATCATCAATCATCATCAGGATTACATTAGTAATTTTTTTCGAGTTTGTGTAAGCAATGTGGTCCTCTAAACCCTGGTGTATTTATTGTGAGTGTCACAATTTAAGACATCTAAATTAGTCTTTAATTTTACATGTATATTTGACCCATCTAGAGCCCGAAATATAAAAAATTCAATGAAATATAAAGTGTACAATGTACCTACGTTATAAATGCATGATAATCATACTTAATGATATAAATCCGAAAAGTTTGTTGGTTTGTTCCTCTTTCACGCAGCAACGGAGCAACGGATTGACTTGATTTTTGGCATGGATATAGTTCAAGGGCCGGAAAGTGACGCTACTTTTTATCCCGAAAAAAACAAGGGTTCCTGTGGGATAGCACAAAAGTCAAATTCCACGCGGGCGGAGCCGCAGGAAAAAGCTAGTACATTGATAAATCTGTTCTGATTCGTCTAATTGTGTGAAAAACACGACTTTTCTCAGTAAATGTATCGTTTAGCATAGAGACTACTTAACTGAATAGCCGTGAGCTATGCTATTTATACAAGCTTTTATTTAACTTGTAATGCATTGTATTGTACGTATGTAAGTTCGGGTGTAATCTTGCAAGGACCAACTTCCCGGTTTCCGACTGAGCAGAAATTTGCACGCATAGGTATGTTTATCACGTGACAATGCATATGGCACCATTGAGCTGATTTGATGATGGAGTGGGAAGGTGGCCATAGTAACTCATGTACTAAATAAAATAGACCCGTCGTGCATGTTTGGGCTCGTTTTACTTGTTTTGGCTAGCACTCTGCTGCTTCATGCTAACCAGGATCTCAAAAGCTTATATAAGTTATTACAAAAATATAACTTGATTATTATATTTTTATAATAATTTATTTTCTTGAAAATATCGAAGATACCTACATACCTTATAGACCCGGTTTCTTTCAGTAAGCGTATCGAAGATGGAGTACATGGCGTTGAGCATGGAGACGACCTCCATGGGGGTGATGCGGCTGCAGATCTCCGTGAACGTCACCACGTCAGAGAACAGGATCGACACGCTGTTGAACATCTGGAACACAAGAGTGAGCAAGTGTTAGAATCACTGTATGAATAATAAATACGAGTACTTGTCGAGTCAAAAGCAATAAGACGTGGTCCGATCCAAATCACTACATAGTATATAACAAAGTCGCTTCCCTGTCTGTCTGTCTGTCCGGGGCGGCTCGCTACTCTAAAATAAAACAAGAAATAAATAACATTAGGTATATATAATGAAAATATATTGCACCGAAATATTACCGCATTCAAATTCGAGTACTGACCGTGCCGAACGTGTTTGGGTTAGGTGTGTCAACGATATAAGATTTAGTCCAATTTGAGGATAAGTTTTTAGGCATATTTAGTACCTACCTAAGTATTAGGACTAGTTTGATTTTCCAAATTAGTTTTAAGCAAGTAAATTAATACTAAAAAATATTTTAAGAAGTCAAAATACCATTATCTATTCTTAGAAACTAATTAAATTGAGGTGAAATTCTTTTTTTGCTGGGTATATTGATACATTTTTTAAACTATGTATATTTATTTTTAGTAAATACTATTCACTAAATAGCCACCGACTGTTCTTACTCTGATGCAAAGGATGCGGAAAGAAACTGATGAATTCTGGCGAATCTAATCGGGATAATCGGATAATTTAATCGAATAAATGCATTGTCATCGGTCTTTTATAGGTGTGTAAAATCGAAAGAAAATCTGGTCGCTCAAAGTAGGGCAAAATCGAGCTCAAAGGCGTTAATTACAAGCAAACATACAGATGAAACTAAAAACGCATGTAAAAAAAGTAAAGGTGACGTCCACAAGTGGTACCTATATTATTCAGAGAAAAATCAAACCAAGATAATATATGCATCATTAGAAAGCTTGTTTTATGGGCTTCTCAAAAATATTTAATTCAAATTTTTTCATCATTCCATTTGTTTTTAAAGGTGAAAAATAAATTGTAGTAAAAGTCTAGTTTAACAATAATCGTTATTTTACTTGTGTTTGTAGCTGATTCTTCCACATTAATCTCTTAATTTGCTAAAAAATATAACCTAATAGTGTGACCAGTTAGTAGGTGGGTCATTCTTTTGGACAAGGTTTTCAAGCGGCTTTACTTAAAAATAATAGAAATAATAAAGTCAGCGAGCCAGTTTTTTTTCGAGCAAAGCTTAAAATCTCTCTGAACTGGGATACTGATTATTATTCAATTATCTTTATAAATAAATATAGTAAAAAAAATGAAATATAAATATTCTTCCACATTAATCTCTTAATTTGCTAAAAAATATAACCTAATGGTGTGACCAGTTAGTAGTACGATAAGGCAAAAAAAACACTTAACAAGTGTGTCTAATTGGTAAAAATGCTTATAAGAAACAATTTGGAGGTAACTTAATCAGGGTTGCTAGAGATAAATAAACTACCTTTTGAGGGCTCTTTTTTGTTTTTACTTTATGTAATAGACTCAGAAAAATATGGATTTTATCGAAACGTAACAAGTGTTGTGGTTACATTTTTTGATTATTATTATACCAGCCTCCATACATTTTGTGGATGTGTACTTTCGCGCGCTGACCGAGAGCATCGGCTCTAAGTCGAAATTGATTACGAGTCTTTAGGTATTATCTATTTCGCGGCTCAAGGCAACTCGCCTGAGTACACAGAGGATCGTGTCCCGACCCCAGCAGATGAGATGATCGATCAATTACTGCTCCGTTTACTTTTGTACGAGATTTATTGAGGCTTTAGTTCGGTGAAACTGTTGAGTCAGGTAAGTATTAATTTAACGCTTTGTCAAACAGAAGTGAATAGAGAACTTGGAGATCAAAATCTCTCTTGCATATTTATTTTATTTATAGATTTTAAGCGTCATTGTTTATCCTCGGCAACCAATACTTACCTTGTTTTTAAACTTTCGCGATTTAAACACATTATTATTATTTACTACGGGACTAATCGCGCACTAAAATTACGAGATAAATATATGGTGTATATAAGGTGGGTTGCAGCTGCGGTAGTTCCTACATAGGACAAACGAAGCGTACTATTGCTGAAAGGATTAAAGAACATATCGCGGCAGTCAAAAACCGCCAGATACAGAAGTCTGCTATAGCTGAGCATTTGCTTGACGGAGGTACTGGTCATTGGAAGGAAGAGCAATAAGGAAGAGCCTAGGTCCCACGACACAGGTCACCCTAGTGTGGGAACTAGTGCACAACTTGTTTTTGTAAATTTTTATGGAACAATAAACGTTTTATTATTATTATTATATTATTATTATTATTGGATCGAGCTCCACGACCCAAAAGTCCTCTCTAGGAATCGACACTATTTTTTCAAGAATAGTTCGTGAAGCGGTGGAAATAAAAAAACATAAGAATTTCAACCGGGAAGATGGATTTGTAGATCGCGTAGTGTAGATGGACATTGTTAGATACCGTCAGTGTTGTGTGTCGTAGTGACAATTTTTCAAGTTCAAATTGAATTGGCGGTACCAGCTGTTTCACTTTCCAGTCTACCCGTGACCACGGTCGATGCAACTCGGCCGAAACGTCGGGATGAGGAGGTTTTTTTTTTTTTTTTTTTTTTTCAGATAGGTTCGCGTTTGACTACATTAGGTATTTATTTATCTTGTAATTTTAGTGCGCGATTAGTTCCGTAGTATATAATAACAATACTTACCTTTTTATGGATTACCGAACGCCATCTAATATAGGCCGAATCATACAACTTGGCGGCTGTGATGTTAGCTACAAGCTGCAGATAACCCATTCCTCGCGCAGAAGAGTAAGCTTCAGTCAGGATTGGGCTATCAGCAGCTTGTGGCTAACATTACATTCGCCAAGTTGTGTAATTCAGTGTTTACCTGTGTCGCAGTCGCACAGGTAAGTAGGTACTGGCTGTCATGGTTGTTGCTTTGGAAACTAAAAATTTTGAAAATGTGAAGGATTGGCTTGTGTGTAAAGTTGCACAAAAATGTATTTCATTTAATTTTATTTAGTCTACGAGTATTTTAAAATACGATAGAAATATTGAGACCCTTCTTCCTTATAGATTTCCGCTGCAGTGACCATTTATTGTCATAGTTGCTAACTTTACGGTTAGTGCTTAGACATCAGTGTCCGTGTTGGACATTTTCCCACGAGTATGCACTCTAGCTTTTTAGAGTGCTGAGGTATCGATATCCTGGACTATAGGAAAGGTAGTATATAGATTTATCTGCTTTCCCTATACTAAGCCAAACGGGGCTAATTAAGATAATCATTATGAACAAGTTTTATTATTTAATCGGGAATTAGAGAAAAAAATCTACTGTTCCATAAAAAATCAACTCGGAAATGGACAAAATGTATAATAGCTAACTACTAAACAGCTGTTTTTTTCTTGTATTCCGGTTTGGCTCCATCGTAAAAGTTGTTCATATCGATGGTCTAAATCACCACTTTTCGGCTTGATACATCAATGCTGGATAACCCTGTACATGGAATAGCAATTTTTTCTCGAATTCCGATTTGGCCTCATACCAAAAGTTGTTCATAACTATGTTCAAAATCACCCTCTTACAGTTTAGTGCAGGGTAAGCAGATAGCCCCGTATAAAAGGGCTGCATAGGCAGCGTAATAAGGTTAGGAATATTTCTTCTTATTTTTCTACCTTACCTCACAAGTGTCAATAGGGTTCTCTCCATTCCGCAGCCTATCCGCCACCTGCTTTGGTATCATCTGGTACAGAAGCTCGTCGGTCCTCTTCATCTCCTCGTCCAGCTTTCTCATCGACTCCTCCAGCTTCTTACTCTTCTGCTGCTCCTGGTCGAGCGCCAGTTTCAACTCCACCGACTGCTGTGTACCGGCCAGCATGAGGTCTCTGGAGGTTAGGAGTTCTGGTTTCATTGACTTGTTTGGTTTGTGTACTAAGGCTGAAATTCTGGATAGTTTCCACCGAGCAAGGTAATCAATAAGTAATCAACAGTATAAAGCAAAACTGTTATTTTTGTGCTGGTCTGTGTATCAGCTTATATCTTCCAAACTAGACAACAGATTGCAATGCGGTTTTCACTATCTGGATCTGGACGATGGATGACCTCATTGAGACCGCAGGATCGTGCTGGATGCAAGCCTCTTCCAACCGGTCTTATTGGAGATCCATAGGGGAGGCCTATGTCCAGCAGTGGACGTCCAGTTGTTGAAACACAACGGGCTTATCTTGTTTAGTACAGAAGTTCCTATGGCCACCTTCCGACTCCACCATCAGATCAGCTCCACGGTACTCCACGGTACCATATTATTGCATTGTTACGCGATATTCATATGCGTGCAAAATTTCAGATCAATCGGAGAGCGGGAAATTGATCAAATTTAACTTGCAAGATTCCACTCGAACTTACATACATACATACATAGGTATAGTGCGTGCCACCAAAGTTTTGGATAATAGATATACAAACGCTTAAAAAACGTTTAATAGATATACAAATTCTGGAAAGTTAGTTTGTACACGACTGTAGGTCCCTGCGCAAGATCCCCTACCAATGACGCTTGTCAAGTCTCATCTTTGGTGGCACGACCTATACATCCTTTGCAAGCTTCGAGCAAATATCTATAGAGTAACAATTGTGCAAAAAAAGTGTCCGAGCCAAAACTCTGCCCAAGCTACGAAGTGGGCAGGCTTTTTAGTTAGTCGTAAGGCAATTGCAAGCCGACTACAACGCTGCGCGATGCCAAGTGCTCGGTTACAAGCACTGAAAAGCGCAGAAAACGGGTCATTGTGAATTAGGTATTTAATGTACTTAAATATCTAAGTTATACTCTATAAAATTTAACTTGATCTCTGCGACAGCTGTCAGAAAAATTACGCCTATGAAGTCTTGAATTTCTTAATAGTACAGACAGTACCTGTCAATGTCATACATTATGGACATGTCGATTAGTGATGGGCGACGAATGATCGTGACGACAGGGTTTTAGATAGAGTTTTAATTAAAATATCGATAGTTTATACTGATGATATTTTAAATAAAACTTGATTTATCATTAATTTGGTTGTATAATTTAATATCGTAACATTTTTTACATGTGTAATTAAATTAAACCCAATTATATGTTACATTAGCATCGATAATAGTGAAAAATGTCGATAAATACTATCGTTACATTATTATGAGTATATAATTAATATCATAACATTATTTACATGTGTACATACTTGATCTTAAATAATAGTAAGTAAATGAAATCCAATTTCTCACCTTCAACTACTCATTCGATTTCATTACAACATTGTTTGAAAATCGATTTTTTCCACCACTATCCCAACTCTAAAAATGTCAATCTTCTACTGTCGCAGAGATCAAGTTAAATTTTATAGAGTATAGTATGTATGACGGCGCTCGGATATTTTTTTACTACTTTCACTTAGGGACTGTTGCTCTGTAGATATCTGCTCGAAGTTTGCTAGTTAAATAAAAGCTTGTGAAAAATAAATAAGTTCGTATAGACAAAGTGATGAAGGATAGTAAGTCTGTTACCTGCTAAAGTCATGCATAGACAGGTCGTTGATGTAAAGGCCGGTGGAGACAAGAGCAGACAGGTCCGGCATCACAGGCGTGCCCAGGTACATCATCATGCGCCAGTTGTCCATGTAGATCATCTGGCCTGGACATACGGGCGAAAATTATATGAGGAAATCACGCAGTTCTTTCTAGATGTAGGTTATAATAACTACATCGCAGAGGTGACATTTTGTTTTACCTATTTGAATACTCGTATTAGCTGCTGTAGTTAATGAACTTCTCAGAAGTTTATTAGGGTAACCCTGAGCTCCATTACAAACAATAAAAGGTTACCTGTAAACACTAACATCCTCGCAGGACTAGATACTTACTAACATCATAAGCAAAGTTTGTTATATACGAGTACAGTCAGTACAAATCATCTAGTCCGATCTGAACACGACGCGTAGCAGAAGCAAAAAATGGGTATCAGCGGGGCCCCTCTAGCGGGGAACATGCCACGTGACCGCCCTTGACAAATCACGGCGTAAAGCGTATTTCAATAGTGTGCTTTCTTTCCCTGTGTGTCGTAGTCACGTTCACTAGCTCCACCCACTGAGTACAGTCGCGCGCGACATTTTTGTTATGAAAACTGTTTCGTGTTATTTTTTATTTTGTTGTTGTTTCTTGTTACTTTGACTTTTAACCATTAAAATAATATTCGTTATTATTTTTTTTGTTTTCATAACATAAGCGTGATTATTTTTAGGCTTAAGTTATAGTCAGGTTACCTATAGCACCATTCGATAGGAATCTAGATATAAAATGCACCTAATCCCAATAACCAAAATAAAAATTAAATTAATTTAATTCGTACATAATATTTTTACACTTGACTGTACCGACGCGGGCTGCCATGGTGCAACTTCAGATCGGACTAGATGTTTTGCGATTGTTATACCTAGATCTGACACACGATACTACATCGAAGTTATTGTAATGAAACTCTTTTTAAAATCATCATAACTCTACAGTGACATCATTTTTCTAAGTACGCTGCCTGATTAGGTTACACTGATAATTTGGTATAGGCCAATTCCTGTGGCCGACGCATACAACTTGGCGGCTGTAATGTTAGCTGAAATTGCTGCATACTGCGGTTAGCATTTGAAACAACAAAGAAGACAAGTCGAAGGGATAACATAATCCTAGCGCAGCTTTTAGTGAGCTTGGGCTATCCGCAGCTTACAGCTTATCATAGCCATTACAGCTTATCGTAGTCCTTTTGGGTACTCTAGGGTACAACTCCCTGGAGGTCCGAAGGTCACATGACCAATTGTTGACTATGTGCAAGATCCTCAGAGGTAAAATTGATAGTACAGAACTTGCCAGTGAATTGTGTCGTCTATATGGCCCTAATGATTACCGTCGTCTTAGGCACCGAAAATTATTTGCAACCTCCTTTAGTCGCACTGTAGCGCGTTCGAAGTCTCCAGTACCACGTACCCTTACAGCACTTAACGCCCTTCTGGACATCAACCCAAATTGTGACATATTTGCTGATGAATGGAAGGTGATACTGTCTGAATGTTTGAAGTTTTGTGAAAAGACTGTGTGAATGAGTTTTATTTATGGTGATTTATTTGACGTTACGCTACTTATTTCTGACAATTATGTGACATTAATCTTTTTTATTTTATTTTTAATTGTGCATGAAATGTTATTACTTTAAACTTACTTTTAACTAATGCATAGTAATTAGTGTAATTGGTTTAATGCCGTACTAATGAAATAAATAAATAAATAAATAGCCGTTAAGTTGTATGATTCGGCCTTTAAGTGACTTAACTTAAGTTAGTTTAAGTGACTTGATCTCAAAAATTTTGAACTAAAAATAAAATATTCAACTTAGCACAAATTGTGTCTTTTAGGGCCAAAGGGAATTAATTTCCAATGCTCTCAAGATGTAACTCAGGATTAGAGAAGTATTTTTTGTTACACTTTGAATTAAATGTGAGGTCAAAGCAACTTAAAGAAATCTTTGACTTTAGAAACACACAGGTACCAGGTAAACAGAATCTGTAAAGAGGTCTGAAATGGGAGAATAATCTAATCTTCAAGTTGCTTAATGTTCTCTCGATCTTGGGGAGACGAAATTCACTGAAATACCTTTTTACTTTACAACCCTTTACATCCCATAGGTCACAGCGAGGGTACTCCACAAACTATGACAAACTTTTCTTTATTTCCTAGTAACAATTTAACTATTTTAAGAAAACACGTAGCAGCAATGGTGTGTATAATACAAGGAAGTATTCGTAGATAGGTACGTCTACGTTGGTATTTGAGGAACGAATATTTTTCTCTACAAACATCACGTATTTCGTATTCAGTGCGGAAGCGTGGTCTACGTGGAGTATTTTAAGACCGGGCCATACATTGGCTATGTCGGCTAAAAAACAATGTGTTGCGCTCCGGGAGTGCCGGCAGAAGTGAAAACTTGTGCATTTTTTAATATTTTGGCATGGTTAGGGAATAATTTAGCACGAATTGCTTTATTTATCAGTATAAAAGTACCTACTATCATTTATGTGGTGAAATACAATATCTCAAACGCACACTCGCGCAAACGCCCCGCGCCGAAACTTAAACGAAACAGCCAGAGCAGACATACGTTTTAGCCTCTATCTACTCTCTCTCCGTCTTATGAATTTTCGATCAGGTCACGTGTCCTGACGTGAATTTAACATTTATTACCAATCCCAAAAATTGCACGCCGCAAAAAAGTTGTACCAAGATTGTAATTTTTGAAGTGAATTCGAAAATTACAATCGTGGTTCCACACAACATACCTATGGATAGATCTTGGATTGAAATTGCACAATCAATATCAGTTCAAGATCCATACAACCAAGATTATAATAGACCCAATTATGAAGGCGCCATCGTAAATTTAATAGTAACGTTAAAAGTGATTTCTCTATCGAATGCTTAACCAAAGTGAAAAAGAAACGGAAATATGCTAGTTAGCTATTATAGCTTGTGTGTGACCGATGTGTGGCCCCAGCTTTACGCGTTGACGAGATCCCGAAATGTATGCACGTCTCAAAATTATATGCGTGTAATATTTTGAGTTGATTTGCAAAGAAATGGAAAGTGTGATGTTACGCATTTATCTTTATGAATAGGCGCTGTACAAGGATCCTTGGATCATGTGTCTCTCTGGCAGTTGAAATTATTCTTGTGTCTTCGTGTTGATAGGGCTGTGTTTTTGGTTTAAAAAATATGCTAATTCGATATATTTTGGGTTTAGCAGATCGAGGAGTGATGACGAAAATTGTGCCATAAGCGTACGAACTCACTTTGTCTTTCCAATTTTTAACTAAAAAAAGTACTTAAGTAAATAGAGACTAACTCTACTTACTTAAATAGATACTAGCTGGAGATATAGTTCCAATTTTTTTATTAATATACTTTGATCTCTATTCTCATGTGCTTTAAAATACTGAAGCTTCGAAACTGCTACCATTGAAATGTTCATTATGTATTGTAGAATGATTGATTCATATCAAACGTGATTATTCGATTATTGTTTTCTACTACACTGATAAAAAAAACATACTAATTCCCATTTAGTTCACTAAGGTATCCTACTTTCGTTCTGCTCAGTCAGTGAAACGATACGTTCACGTTCTGCTTGGTTTGAGTCCTTATTCTTGTGGCTAAACCATTTTTATGGAGCATTCTTGTCTTTATAGATTTATGATGTTTTTAAACTTTCGCGATTTGAACACATTATTATTATATACTACGGGACTAATCGCGCACTAAAATTACAAAATAAATAAGTACCTCCTCATCCCGACGTTTCGGCCGAGTTACATCGACCGTGGTCACGGGTCTACCCGTATCCCGTAGGTATTTATTTATCTCGTAATTTTAGTGCGCGATTAGTCCCGTAGTATATAATAATAATTTATAGATTTACTATCTATCATTGGAAAATACCAAAAATGCCATTGGAAGCGTATTTGAATGCCCAATGGAACACATCCGCTCGCGCTGCCGCTTATCGCCCCGTTGAAGAATACGACGCAGCCTTATATCCATTCAACTATTTTATTTTCTTCTTGCGTAAGTGCTTCTATTAACAGCTATATAAATTCTATACTATAAGTGCATATTTAATATAAAAAGCAGTGGTGGCCTAGAGGTAGTGACACCCGCCTTACAATCGTGAGGTCGTGGGTTCAAATCCCGGTCCCGTACCAATAAGTTCTTTGGAATTTATGTACGGAATTTCACACCACTGGCTTTTCGGTGAAGGAAAACATCGTGAGGCAACCTGCATATGTCCGTAGAAGAAATTCGATTGCATATGTGAATCCATCAACCCGCACTGGGCCAGCGTGGTGGATATGGCCCAATCACCCTTCGTGGGTAGGCCTACGTCCTGCAGTGGACTATTCTGATACAGTAAGTGCATATTTTGTGCGTAACTAGAAAAGTGTCCATAATTTCGTCAATACGAGGTTGATCATCAGTTAATGCCGAAAGTAACCTTTTATATCATAATTATAATTTAGTGCTAGGCCTTTCAGTCTTTCATGAGGCCTTGTTACATCGACACGTGTTTCTAAGCTACCTTTGAGATGTAAATTAATAACATCGGGTAAGGGTCTTCCGTCGTACGCAAAACGCTTCTTGCGTGGAATCCCTGGAACCAAGAAGTTATTATTGTCTTTGTTTAAGATTTACGCAGTTCGTGCAATAATTAGCACCAAAGTATTTCGAGTCTTATCAAGGAGCTTAACATATACATACAATGTGTTTGTCTACCGGTGTCGGAGCCTTATGCGGTGACATATATGGCAAATTTTGAATAACTTTTACTGTGGGATCAACTCTTGAAAACAGCATTTCCATACTTTTTGTCGAAAGTCTAGAAAAAATTTTATGGATCAACAGTTTTTTTTTTACGTTTTCACAGTTGGTCCTATAGTAAAAGTAAAAATTCTACTAATCCTACTAATATTTAAACGCGAAAATTTGTGAGTATGTTTGTTACTCTTTGGCGCAAAAACTACTGAACGGAAAGAGATCAAACTTTGCAATAATAAATCAGAATAACACAGTCTATCCTACTAATATTATAAACGCGAAAGTTTGTGAGGATGGATAGATGGATGTTTGTTACTCTTTCACGCAAAAACTACTGAACGGATTGAGATGAAACTTTGCAGTAATATAGCTTATATATCAGAATAACGGGTAAAAACTAGTAGGGTAGGGCGGGGCTAGTTGAGCATAGGGGCAAGTTGGGCAATCGAAATATCTTGCAAACTATTCACCGTACGCATAGGCATCGTATGGTGGAAAGAAGGAGTCGCGGGAGGGGTAATCACCACGCGATCGCTAGTGGCGGCTGGACGAACGAGTATAGGGCCCGTGCGTTTTGTTTATTTTGTGACCAAAAAGTAAAAACGTAGTTTATCGCAAGTTTTCGTATGTATTAGTCAATTGTTATCTATTTTCAATCAGGTAAGTGTTAATATTCCAAAAAAATATTGTACTTTTGATATCTAGATAAGTTCTGCGTATAATTCTTACGATTTTTTTATAACCTCACTTTTGTTTTAAAATTCCGAGTTGGGGTTAGTTGAGCTATAGTTGCAATTAAGTTACAATGACCATTAAGTTCCAAAGATCTTATAATTTTTTTTTAAGATATAAGCTATATGGGTAATAATATAAACATTTAAGTCTTATTTTAAACAGAAAGACTGAATCTAATGCTGAAGTTAATCTTAAGATACGTTAAGTATTGTTTTTTTGATTCTAGTTTCGGTTATTCAAACAAAATTGCTTTAAGTTTTGTTGTTCTGTTACTAAAAGACTATAAATAAAGAGCTGATTGTCAAACACAAATTTAACTTCATCTCTAGCCAACATTGAACCCATGGTTTGGTTAGACATTCTTAGTGCTCAACTTGCCCCATAGCCTTGCTCAACTTATCTCACCTATGGGGTACATTGAGCATACTTGACTTTCTGTATTTAAACAGCGGTAGCTCTTAAATTCGACTTGTTACACAAAAATACTATGGACACTTTTGCTAAGGGATGAATTACTAATCCATCAAGCCGCATAACATCTCACTGAGACTTATTATTGAGGAGCTATATCCGCTCAAGTGAAAAATTGCTCAACTAGCCCCGCCCTACCCTACTTAATACTCGTATATAGATAGTAACTAAATAACACCCAGACACAGAGCAAACATTTATGTTCATCACATAAATATTTGCCCTGGTGGGGATCGAACCCACGCCTCTTTGATCCAGAAGTTAGGGTCACTAACCACTGAGCCACCGAGGCAGTCAACTGAGCCATCGAGGCAGTTTTATCAAGGAGCTTAACATGTACATACAATGTGTTTGTCTACCGGTGTCGGAGCCTTATGCAGTGACATATTTATGGAAAATTTTGAATAACTTTTACAGAGGAGTCAACTCTGAAAAGAGCTTTTCCATACATTTTGTCGAAAGTCTATAAAAATTGTATGGATAAACAGTTTTTTTTACGTTTCTTTGGTCCCATAGAAAAAGTAAACATTCTACCAATCCTACTATTGGTAAACGCGAAAGTTTGTGAGTATGTATGGATGTTTGTTACTCTTTGGCGCAAAAACTACTGAACGGATTGAGATCAAACTTTGCAATGATAAATCAGAATAACACAGGCCATATAACAGATAATATATCAGGTGAAACGAAGGTCAGCTAGTAGACTATAATTTATTAACATATTGCGTGAAACAAATCTCGTACCTATCCTATACTTGAGATAACGATCTATCTATAGGATTTGTTTATAGGTTTTAGGTGGTTAAATGATTACCACACCGAAAGTTTTTTCTGTGGTAAAATTCTATTGCGTATACGTTTCATTGATTTACAGCTATAAAGGTTTCAAAATAAATGCAAAATATTGAAATAAGTCTGCCTGAAAAATATGAATACTTAGGTAATAAACGATTCAAAAATTAAAGCAAAAAAGAATTATTATTCTGTACATCAAAACTAACTTTTGCTCTATGACTTTTGTCAAAACTAAAAAAAAAAATTGTTGTTCCATAGAAAAATATCGTTTACCAGCGACAAAATGTATGGAACAGCTGATTTTTTTTTTTGAGCTTTGATAAAAGTCGTAGAACAAAATTTGTTAGTTTTGATGTACAGAACAAGCCCCTAAAAGGATGCTAATTGATTAGAAATAACCCTGTATACACACATACATTGCAAGTTAAATAAAAGCTTTAAAAAAAAAATAACCACATTATGTCGAAATCTCTACCAAGTACTTACAAATCTTTTTAAGAATGTTTTTTAACGACAACTAAACTAAATTAATTATGGTGACGATTCGGCGACATTCGACTTGTTTTACACAGTTGGGTACACAACCCTACAAACCTGTATCCAGAGAGTTACACTAACTTACGAGCAAAACTTTAAACACTACGACTTAAATCTAACTTAATCTTAATTCAAGTTAGTAAGACACTAACTTAATTGCAACTTTTTGACGAGGGTATCGCCACGGGATTTTCAGGTGCAGAATTTTGGAAGACGCTAACTAATTAGAATCATTTAGGACTTTGAAAACTAGTCAACACTTAAATTACTTTACACAGGACTATCGCAATGTCTCGAGTTGCTCAAAGTTTTGTGAATTATGTATTCGTAAATCCTCATTAGAGTTAATTAAGGTTAGTATGAGATTATACATTGTTCTGTCCTAGGACAGCGATGATAAGCAAGATGCTAAGCAGTCTTGTATCGCTTCACAGCTTGTCGTATTTCATTGCTCATGCAAGCTATTACCATTGCATGAGCAAGGATTTTATAGCAAGCATAGTATAGCATAACGATATTTACAATTAATTATAATAATCAATTATGAAGCGGAAGAAATACTTCTTTTTAATGATCTGTTACACTCCACAGACACCTGGATATATCATGCTCTATATTACATGCATTTAGAGAATACAATCCCGGGAACCCGGGGCTTCCTGGGATACGAATTTTTGTAGTAATATCTAAAAAAAAACGTACCAAAATTACACAAATTAAAATAGACAACACAAAAAAAGTAATTTTGCAAGAAATTTAGAAGACAGCAACCAAAATCTATTTAGAATTTCGAAAATACAATCGCAGAAATATCAGAGCATCCAATATTTGACTTCCGATTCCAAGACTGCTTCATAGTTTATTGCCAACATAAGCAGCAGTTGAAAACGCTCGCTCAGGTTTTACGCTGGTTGGAGAAATAGACTTAGACTTACCTATACACATTGAAAAACATGCTCGGGATTATGTTCTCTGCATGCATTGCCTATTTCTATCTATCATCATCATCATCATATCAGCCATAGAACGTCCACTGCTGGACATAGGCCTCCCCTAATGATTTCCAATAAGACCGGTTGATAGCGGTTTGCATCCAGCGCGATCCTGCGGTCCTAATAAGGTCATCCGTCCACCTTGTGGGTGGACGTCCTACGCTGCGCTTGCCGGTACGTGGTCTCCACTCGAGAACTTTTCGACCCCATCGGTCATCAGTTCTCCGCGCTATGTGCCCTGCCCATTGCCACTTCAACTTGCCAATCCGCTGGGCTATGTCGGTAACCTTGGTTCTTCTACGGATCTCCTTATTCCTGATTCGATCTCGCAGAGAAACTCCGAGCATAGCCCTCTCCATGGCTCTTTGGGCTACTTGGAGCTTACTAATAAGGCCCATAGTGAGAGACCACTATTATTACCACTATATTTCTATCTATGATTGAACGTTATTTATTAATAATGTGACTTTTCTAAGTAAATATTGGTCGTCGTGTCTTGTCTGCGTCAAAAAATATAATAAACTAGTTTTTAAACAAACAAAGTTTCATCTCAATCCGTCCAGTAGTTTTTGCATGAAAGAGTAACAAACATCCATCCATCCATCCATCCTCACAAACTTTCGGTAGGATATTCAAGCAACGAAGTCTTTGGTAAGTGACAATATCATAGAGCTGTGTTTGCGATCTCAGACACAATCTTCTCTCTCTCAGTATAGTTATTTTCCATTGCTCAAATAAGTAGGTATACTTTCAAAAGATTTTTTTTTTGCATTTCTATCGCTTTGTATAGCATCGTGTTGTTGCTTTGCCGAGGTAGGACAAGGCTCTAATGGCGATAGGCCTCATCTAAATTACACTCACACCTAACTCAAATTTAACTTTACTTTGAAGTTAGGTGTCAAACTTTGCACAGAGTTTAATGATATTAAATGAAGCTAAACTTCGTTTAGAAGTACCCTGTCAGGAGCAAAGGGCTACTATATAATTCACGATCGTCTTTGGTCTTCAAGTCTGTTGAGTGAGCAAAACATGTGTACATTTATGTATGTCTACATATGGAGATGAAACATTTGTAGTTACTCATTTATTTAGTGGACTACTACAATAGCGCTCATATAGATAGACCTATAACTCTTTATCGTGTGCACTAATGCTATTATGGCACAAAGTAAATACTTATCTTAAATTAGTGCCACAAATAGCGTCTTCGAGCAAATATCTGTGGAGTCACAATCGTGCAAAGAAGTGTAGGTAACTCTGTCCAAGCTAAGGCGTATTAATTAATTTATTGATTTAACACTTTACTGCACACCATTTATACAAAAGGAGGACTTAACGCTAAATAGCATTATCTGCCAATCAAACTTGAGGTAGAAGACATTGGGAAGTAGGCGTAAGGTAGTATTATTATAATTATCTTCTTTGGCGTAAGTAAGCCGACTGCAAGGCAAGCCGACTAAAGCGCCGCGTGATGCCAAAGTGCTCGGTTACTCTGAACGTCGAGATTAGACAAAACGGGTCATGTAAATATCTAACTAAGTTTGTATGTATGGCGGCGCTCGGACATTGTTTTATTACTTTCACTTAGGGTCTGTGGCTCTGTAGATAGGTATTTGCTCGAAATATAGTGTATCTACTTAATTTGATTAGGAATTGAATTGAATTGATTAGGAATTTCTCAGCGATCATCAAAGTTTAGCAACGCTCGGCACGGTGAGTCTTCGCACGAGAAACCGCGGGTGGCATTTACAACTGAGCACTAGCGTGGGGCCGATGACACTTTAAATTATGGGTCTCGGTTGTTTTAACCGTTGCTCATATCAGAGGCTTTTAGGCAGTTTAGAAACTCTTACACCGGCCTATGTACTTTACTGTAATCCTTAGGTATATCGGGGCGAACCTGAAATCATTTTTAGGGTTCCGTACCTCAAAAGAAAAAAAACGGAACCCTTATAGGATCACTTTGTTGTCCGTCTGTCCGTCTGTCCGTCTGTCCGTCTGTCCGTCTGTCCGTCTGTCCGTCTGTCCGTCTGTCCGTCTGTCCGTCTGTCCGTCTGTCCGTCTGTCCGTCTGTCCGTCTGTCCGTCTGTCCGTCTGTCCGTCTGTCCGTCTGTCCGTCTGTCCGTCTGTCCGTCTGTCCGTCTGTCCGTCTGTCCGTCTGTCCGTCTGTCCGTCTGTCCGTCTGTCCGTCTGTCCGTCTGTCCGTCTGTCCGTCTGTCCGTCTGTCCGTCTGCCCGTCTGTCCGTCTGTCCGTCTGTCCGTCTGTCCGTCTGTCCGTCTGTCCGTCTGTCCGTCTGTCCGTCTGTCCGTCTGTGTGTATGTCAAGACTCTTTAACTCGGGAACGCGTAAAGATATCGAGTTGAAATTTAAACTTTATACGTATATTTATGATCTCTTACATTTGTGTAAAGGAAAAACTTCTCAGTTATCATATAAAGAAGTTAGAGCCGTTTATGTCGTAAAAAACCGCATATTTCGACACTCACAAAAATCAAAACCTACAGGGTACTTTCCGTTGACATACTCGTAGAACTATGAAATTTGGCAAAAAGCATTGTCTCAGAGTACACATATAGGAATAAATCTGAAAACTTTACATTTTTATTTAAATCACAAAAGATAGGGCTTCAAAATTCACAAAATATAGGTTTAAAATTCAAAGTGCGTAAATCGTATCATGTAAGGTATGATATAAAAGAGCTTCATTAGCACATGCTAAAGCCGGAAACATACTATCGGACGCGGCTGACGGACGCGACAGACAGCCGCGACTTAGCAATGTGCACAGTCTTAAGACATCCGGTGTGCCAGATCGCTCTCGGACGTCCGAACGCTCTCGGACGTCCGAAGGTGACGTCCGCGACTTATGTCCGATAGTGTCAGTGTCAGTAGCACGGCTCAGTGTACTTTCATAGTCTAGGTCGCGGCTGTCAGTCGCGTCCGTAAGCCGCGTCCGATAGTATGTTTCGAGCTTAAATCAGGTTTTTAATTATTTTAACAATATCCGATGAATAACGAGAAAAGTAAAAGAATAAAAAAAACTTTTGTCGATGATGATGATGAGTATAGAAATTTTAACAACGTACTTCCCAATTTTGTGAAAATTTCTGGATTTGTACGGAACCCTCGATGTGCGAGCCTGACTCGCACGTGTTCGGTTTTTCTGTATAAACTCAGAGAATGTACTTACGAGAAAAATCAAATAATTTCACGTTTGATGTCTCTTGCAGGAAAAAGTCGCAATTTCCTTATAAATCACGACCACTGTGAGACCTCCGATTGGATTGACTTGACATGGAATTCATTGAATATTGAATTAATATAGCTTGCATCTTGATTTGAGGAAAACCGCTTTGAAAAAATATGTTTTTTTGGCTACGCAGTCTACATACTACCTACTAAGTTTGGTATGCGTAACAATTACTTGTAATTCGGTATTGCAGGTATAGTACCTCTACAGTTTGATGTTATGGAAAAGCTGATTACTATAAATAATTTGACTTATTAAGTAGATCCGACTTCACCAACGCTTGTTTAAGTTAAACGTTTGATTACTGTATTAAAACAACGGTTAAACTCGGTTCTAGACATGTCGTAGGTCGATCCATCTACGAGGTGGGCAGATGATCTCATTAGGACCGCAGGATCACGCTAGAATATGCAAGTCGCTTCCAACCGGTCTTATTGGAGATCGATAGGGGAGGCCTACCTATGTCTAGCAGTGGTCGTCATGTGATGGCAGGCAGGCTGTAAAACTTATTACAAGCAATATTAAATAATCAAAGCACGTGTCTAACAAATCAAACCGCTTCAACCCAACCAAATGAAATTATAACCTTGTACGTGCTACAAACTATTCCAATAGCTGTAATTCTCCAGATTCCAGTAAACATGACATGCTCTGACGAGGGTCACTGGTCGACGGCGGTCGGGAGTTAATCGAACTTCGACGTTTCAACCCTTCCCTGTCTAGGCAGCGACGTTTGACTAATGTTGCGGAATTTCAAACGCCTTGCTTTAAATGAGATCTTTGTCTAGTAGTAGTCCACAACAGCACCAGTCACAGAACGTGATTTTTTTTTCTCTCTCAGCAGTTGAGTTGGTAGCCAATAGCTACACCAATTTATACAGCATTACATTTAGTGATGTTAGTGAAATACTTGCTACAAATGAGGCCGTTGTCTAGTACATAAGTAAAACTCCAATACGGTAAAAGTGATTATGATCGACTCAGAGCAAATAAAAAAATCAAGAGAGAATGTTGTGAACATACAAGTGAAGCCAACCAAAACTACGCCTCGCCGTGTACAGACAATTTACAAGGAAACTACGCCTTGACTTGACAGTCGAACTATGGCGGTGCAACAGCGACGCACTCACACATGTATAAAAAACCGGCTTCACTTGACTGTTCAACGACGTTCCCTCTTGATATTTTTATTTGCTCTGAGATGGTCGATAACAGAGTAGAAGTAATCTCTTCTTTCTTGGATATCCTAATTAAGTCTGTATGTATGAAGCTTACACGTGAAATACTTAATAAAAGTATACTTAGACTGAATCATGCAAGTCGATGGATGTGAAGTTAGCTACAAGGTGCACGAAACCCAATCAATGCGCAGCTTTATGCGAGCTTCAGTCAAGATTGGATATTGCGCAGCTTGTAGTTAATGAAATTATTTTTATCGTGCTTCACACACTAGGTGTATAGAAACTTTCTTTTTGTGATAAACATTTCAAAAACTGACGCGTTCGCAGGATTTGAACCTGCATCCTCTGGGACACCGGCCCAGATGCTTTGTCCAATTAAGCTATATCGCGCCCTGCGAATGCGCCGAATTAGTGAGTGTTTATCATTTTTACCAACTACTACATTGTTGGAAGCGCCATTTGTGAGAACTGCTTTAAACCAGTCAGTCACTTAATGTAAAATTATTAGAACTTCTTACCATTAACGAGAAATGACGCATTGCTTAATCAATGAAATTATTTTTATCGTGCTTCACACACTAGGTGTATAGAAACTTTCTTTTTGTGATAAACATTTCAAAAATTGACGCTTTCGCAGGATTTGAACCTGCATCCTCAATCGCAGGGCGCGATTTAGCTTAATTGGACAAAGCATCTGGGCCGGTGTCCCAGAGGATGCAGGTTCATATCCTGCGAACGCGTCAATTTTTGAAATGTTTATCACAAAAAGAAAGCTTGTAGTTAACTTCACATCCGCTGACTTGTGTGATTAGCACCAAAGTAGCAGTTATAAAACATGAACATTTCTTTCTTCTGTAGTAGCAGTGATGATGGTTAATAACAACAGTATTTTTAGTTAGTAGGTCGAAGTCCAATTTTTTATTAAGTCTTAATCCCCTAATTTCTTTTCCCTTGCTTATGCTTACCGAATAGTCTAATCTGTACAAAGGTAACACGTGAAATAACATTAGTAATAAAGCTTGTATTGCTCTTTTGGGGGGCAACTGCTGAAATGCAGTTGCAGTCGTCACATTTTGATCTGCAATGTAGGTAGGTAATACTGCCGCTGTCGTTTGGCACATTCTTAGAATATTCACTTTGAAATATCTTTGAGAAAGAAGCTTTGCTAGTCGCTCATGCATTTTCATTTTTACTATTTTTGAACATAACACCTATAGCCAGCGTTGCCAACTTTTCCAGCCGCTAAAACCGAACAAAAATTTGGTCAAGCTTGGTCAAAATCGAAAAAAATACAGGTCATTTTATAGTTGAACAATTGAATATCACCATCAATTCCACCTTCACCATTTCGAATTTTAGACTATTGCTTTCATCCTGCCAAATAATTATATTTCATGACACTAAGTGCACACGGAGCAATTATTATTCTTATAATACATGCATTCCATAAACGCATTTGAAGATGAAACCGCAAATATTGTCTACATTACAGTACTTTTCATAGAAGATATGGGGGCCTTAGTTTTCTTGAAATTTCAACGTACATTAAAACAGATTTCTTTGGATTTGTTTCCTGAATCCATTGGTCTGTGTTACTACTACTTGGCCCAGGTTCTACAGTTTTTTTGTTGTTTTTTTTATCTCCTGACCTACTGTAATAGCAACATTGCGTTCAAATTTTTTTCTGACCGGTTAAATTGCATCCGGTTGAAAGTAGCGACCTGACCTCAACAGTTCCTTCTAAAAACCGGACGGTTGGGAACCCTGCCTATAGCCCGGCATGAACGCCATTCTCCACACCGCCTCACACACATGCTTCATAGATGTTATTAATGCTTTTCTAAATGTAGTGATGGATAACAGAGCCCATATTAGTAGGTAATTCTTTTTTTTTTTCTTTTTTTAATTTATTTGTCCCGAATATAACATACATAGGTACAATTAAAAGTACTGCCAAACAGCGAAGCGGTTTGTAGGCAGGATAGCTCTCACATTAGGTACTTAACTTAGTATCTATGTACAAGCGGATAGAAATACATTCCCTTGTTATTATAGGTACATGTGGGCAATGTAATGTCATTGTCAGTTATCCATTAACATATTTTGTTTTTTATAATCTAAAGTTTGATACAAATGTTTGCTTTCTAAAATGTTAATCTTCATCGCTTAATTTATCCAACATCAGTTTCTTTAACATTTTTTTAAAGCCAAATTTTGTTTGAGATGATTTCTCGAAATTTTCCGGCAAGTTATTGCACAATCTAGGTATGATCCACTGCCTAGTACGCTTACCATAATAGTTTTTATATTTGTATTGCAATTCCAGCTGGGACTTTGTGTTGTTTGGGAATGTTGTCTTGAGTGAACTGTAGCAAGTACCTTTGAGTCGTAGGTTCTTCTCCGTTGAGACATCGCTTTCATCAGTCAGCCGGAGCAGCTCGTTCCGCTTGTCTGGAGCCTTCTCGTGCATGGCGGCTTCCACCGTCACCAGCTCGAATATGTTGTTCGTGCGGTTCAGGATCTGGTGGATAGCATAAATAGATGATGGTTATTTTCTTTCAGCTAAGTATCTACATTACAAAAGCTGTACATAGAGGCTTAGGTCGTGACTAAGCTCGTCTTTAATTACTTAGGTACTTAATAGGTCACATTGCAAGCCTAACAGCGCGGCTTTTATGACGGGTGAGAATTGATCAAACCTATGAAACAAAATCCTTAGTACAGTAGGTTAAGTTTACATTGTTAACAAAAACTATTATCATTTTCATTTAGCTCAATAAGTTTTTGTTAGTTCTTCTTTCTATCCGCCAGAGGCGCTGTACATAAATGTAGGAAGCAATACAAAAATTAGTAGATAAGTATTAGTAGTTTCGTTTACGAATAATCGCATACTTAGATTACTTAGTCACCCAGTAACAGCACTAACAGCATACGATGTTTCAGCAGGGCCGATATGACCCAACCGCACCTCATGGGTGGGTCTTAGTTTAAATGTGGGATCTATTAGAGGCAAATAATACTTATTTATATCATCAAATAAAATTTACAGCTAGACGAGAGAGGAAATTGAAACCTTATGCCACATTCAGCAATGATAAATTATACCTACGCGACGACAGCGTACCCATTTCTACATAATTCATAGTTTCCGATCGAACTGGCTCGCATTGCAGTTGCATCGCGCTCAGTTTCCGCGCGGAAATGGCGATCCATCGCTTGAATTATGCTCGGTCCAATAGTCTCAGGAACTTTTACTGTATAATTAGTTATAACTGAGTGAATAATAATCATTATACTGTTCGAGTCTTCATGAGTTGCATCATATAATATCGATGCATCATACACAGGTGTTGCATACTCTTTACGACTTTTCAAGAGAGGGGTTAGTCCAGGTTTATACGTAAATTGAAACTACAGCTGTTTCCGTATGGCTCTATACATTTTGTACAGCGCCCCTAGCGGAAACAAGGAAGACATAACCAAAATGTATGGAGCCACAGGCAAACGTGAAAGTTTTAGTGAACTACCCAAAACCTGGAGTCGCTCTGGCCACGGCATAGGCAGTGAATTTCCAACGGTCGGTCTTCGGATGGGTGACCACGGGTGGCATTTACAACTGAGCGCTGCCGTGGCTCGGATGACACGTTAAATCGTGGCCCCGGTTGTTTTAACCGCTTAGCCACGTCAGAGCCCTTCAGGAGGCTAAAATACTCTAACACCAGGGCTGCCCACCCGGCCTATACGGACTTAGTAAATTTCCTAATAGCCGTCGGTAGCACAGAACAGCGAACTACTTTAATCTCTTCTGTGGTCGGTAGTCTTCATGTTTCTTTACTTTACTTTAAAAAAAATGGTTTATGTTTTTCCGTGGCGTCATACTTTTTATCACAGCGCCAGCGCCCTTGGGAGAAACAAAGGCAAATTATTATTATATACTACGGGACTAATCGCGCACTAAAATTACGAGATGATGAGGTATTTATTTATATATAATAATAGTAAGAAGTAGTATACAGGCAGTCCTCGTACTTACGGCATGTTAGGTTCTCGAAATACGCGACGTAAATCGAAACGACGTAAGTCGAGACATATTTTTTTAATATGTTTACATGTAAAATCTTGATTGTCCGGTGTCCCTGAAATAATTAATCAAAATCTGCGGCATGTGCGGGATAATCCCCGCACGGCGACACCGCGCCCCGACGGCCCCACGGACATTGACCTCGCGACAAGTGAATTATCCTATGCCGGAAATCGAAACCAATGACGTATGTTTAAGGAATAGTGTCAAAACATTGTTCGACGTAACTTGAAACGACGTAAATCGAAACGACGTAAGTCGAGGACTGCCTGTATATAATAATGTGTTCAAATCGCGAAAGGCAAATTGACAAAACGGTGTTAAATGTAGATATGTTTGCCATATGAATTTAAAATATTCATTTAGTAAACAATCTCATATAGGCAGAATAAAACTTTTTGGCGCCTGTGAAGTTAACTTCAAGCTGCGTAGATTCCATCTCTTTGCGCATCTGACATACCAAACCCATTTGCTACTGCGCAGCTGCGCCTGCCGCCTCCAGACACCATGAAGTTTAATTCAAAGACCTCTGACACAGATTAAATAACAATTACTATTACTAGCTACGTAGGTAACCTCTGAAGCGAAAAAAGATTAGAGGGGAGGTACAACACAAACCGTCTGAAACTTGAAGGCGATGAGCGGCCGAACCAGGTCGAACCAGTTGGTGATCTTCTTGCCCACGAGATCAGGCAGGATCACCATCAGGGAGTTTCCTATGCTGCGCACCACCATGTCAGATCTGCAACCAAAGCGTATAGAAATTGAAATATTTATTATCTAAAAACATTATGCATAGGTGTTACGTTAGGTAGGAACGTGGAACGATTTACGAAAATACTTTATCAACATCGAAACAGTACCTATTATTATAATTATCTTCCTTGTTGATAGGTACTATACAAGGATGCAAAAAAAACGATAATTAAGATAATTATTATGATATTTTGCTATGGGGTCAACCAGCGTACCAGGAAATAATATTTATATCAGAGTGAAAATCAAACAGGGATATAAAATATTACTGCCACTAGATGGCGCTTACGGCAATCATTTCCTCCGAAGATTGACCTCAAACTGCTGTTACTAGAGTTCCTACGCTCAAGATAACTCTGTGCACGGTCAAAATTAGGAACTAATTCGATACTGGCAGGAGATTAAAATGCTACTAACATAACGTTCGTGGCGCCACCACTTGGGTGCAAAGTTACCTTGCGCGCCCACCAGTTAAGTGTAAATTGTATTGTATTTGTATTTATATCGTTGGTGTGAAGCAATAAAGTATTATTATTTATTTTATTTTAATTACTACAGTAGGCCAAGCATGCGACCACGAAAAGCCAAGATAAGATTTCATTTTAACGTGTGAAAAGGTTACATTGGTACATTTATACTTTGCCATAACTCTGTCTTGTTCTGACACGTCGAAAAAAATATTGCGTGGCGCGCATCCTAGCCCGATTTAGTACAAATAAATCAAGAAACCATTTTCTAAAGACAACCAGTACATTACCATCTGCATTTTAAATTCTCTGAAAATAAAGCGGACTTACCCAAAAACAATACAAAACGGGAATATCTCAAACAACACGGAGGCGCTAATCGGCAAATGTTTTTCTTCTCGCGTCATCGCCAAAGAAGCAAGAGTGAACGCTCTGTTATCAAAGGTCAACTGGAAGGTCACATGTACTGTGTCGAATAGCAGTTCTTCTCGTAGTAACTCTATTCGCATCTCTTTGTGGTAAAAATGGCGGGCTACCTGGAAGATGAGAACATTTTTTTATGGCAAATACGAAATGATTAAAATTATTTCGTAAAAGCGCCATCTAGTTTGAGCAATTTTAACTAAGAGTGCAGATGGTATTATTAGCAAAAACTGACACGTAATTTCGACACTCCACTCAACGGGGGCGTAGCTCAGATGGTAGAGCGCTCGCTTAGCATGCGAGAGGTACCGGGATCGATACCCGGCGCCTCCAAATTTTCTATTTTGTTTTTACTTTTTGGTCGGCATACTTTCTTTAGTTAGATCGATTGCGAGGAAAATCTATTTAATTAATTAAAACAGAATTAATTTACTAAAATTATAGTTACATTGCTAAACTATTAACAAACACAATATTACGATTTTCTAAGCGTGTTTTAGTTTTAGATATCTATAGTTTAGAAATTAATTTCAAAATCCTCCTCACCTCTCGTATTTGCCCCATAGCATAATAAACGAACCCCCGTCTCTTCGACCTATAATGCAGGGTCAGACCTTGTCGCGTCTCATTTTCACAGATAAAACTCGGCGCTCTCATTCTTGGGTAACTAAACTTCAAATACTCGTGTAAATTATCCAATCCGTTTAGGAAATCTCTCATATGCCTGCCGAGGACTGATAGAACTCTGTCGTAGCCATATTGTGACACGAATCCGACGAAATATACGCCCATTTGGTCCATGAATTCACGTTCTGTAATGCCCAGCACCTGAAATGAAACGCCTTTTAAAAACATTATAGCACATTTCTCACATTAAGTTGCTATTCTTTTTTTAGTAGTAGATTGATTTAACATAATTAATTTTATTTTCTTTGTTTTTCGTTCTTCTTCTTCTTTTTTATAAGTGACAGCTAAATAATTATAATATAATAAATATGTCAGAAAATAGAATTTGTTAATTATTTTTTGCCTTTAATTATTTATTAACGTAGGTACATAATTGTACAAAACTTTTAAAAATGGTTTGATATTATTAAGTTGGCAAAATATAATACCAAATTACAAATACATAATAATTATTAGAGGGAGTGGAGGCAAACCGAGTGCTAAATGTTAAAATTAAAATTAATCATAATTATTTAATTTATTTTTAATCATAATTATTTTACTTATAGTAGGTACTCATCCAATGTCCTTATTGAACAAAAGAGTGTTGAGAGATTTAATAAAAAATTAAAAGTTTGTTAAGGACTTGAAAGTCTAAAATAAATGAGTAAATCTAAATTAATAAAAATATAAATTAATAAATAAGAACCAGTTTAGTTTAAAAATAAGATCTGAAGTTTTTTTTTTAGTTTTATTGTAATAATAAAATTGTGTACTCAATAGGCCCAATTATGAAGGCGCCCATCGTAAATTTAATAGCAACGTAAAATGTGTTCTATCAAATGCCTAAAGTGAAAAAGAATTAGTAATATTCAAAATTGCTAATAAAACTACGATGGCGCCTCTATCATTAGGCCTAATCAAAGAAGATATAATAATACTACGTGGCCTAATGTAACACCATAAACAATGAATAATCTTAACATTATGTAGTCGGTCAAATAAAAACAAAGTACAATGTCGAATATGATTAATAATTTCGACGCTTCCTTCACCGGGGATGTAACTCAGTGGTAGAGTGTCTGCTTCGCATGCTGAAAGTCCTGGGTTCAAATCCCAGCATCTCCACACCAGCCCGATTTTTTTGTATAATTATGAAGATAATTTTGTACCGTCTTTCTTCTCAGATAAAGCTATTATAGTATTTTAGCATTTTATTGTATGATTAGATTTTCTCACTTTCAAAAATATATCCAGTTTAATGAAACATCCAATATAAATTAAATAGGTCAAGTGTGACTTTTATCGCTTAGTTTGTAAATAAGTAATTCTATTATTATTTTGATTTTATTTATAGCTCGGCATAATATTTCTTTTTGTCCTTGGCAAGGCGATTTTACCAAAATCAATTTTGATAAAATTAACAATAAAATGAAAGAACAAAGAACCAAGAATTAGCTTGAAACTAACCATTTACACTTCATATCAAAAAGAAAAAACAAATCAGTGGCCCATGAGGGGATCGAACCCGCGACCTTCGCGTTATTAGCACGACGCTCTAACCAACTGAGCTAATGGGCCGATGACACATTCGTTAAAATTAGTAAACGTATAATTTCATGTGAATTTTGTTCACGGGATGCTTTTGACTTTTCAACCGCTTTCAAAATAGGTGTTTTTTGGGTGTTTATGTCCTCGTGGCCAAACTGATATGACAGCTAGTATGACCACGAGGAAACACCCGTTTTTTTATATATACATATTGTATAGGTTTGCGTTTGACTACACACAAATATTCGGTCTAGGCACCATACCAGAGGGATAACGTGGTCGTTGGAGAAAAGAAAGAAAGAGATGCAATCTATAATATATAAGGCTTCCCTTAGTGACTGACTGACAGACAGCCTACAGCCCAAACCGCTAAAGATATAACGTTGAAATTTGGAATATAGGTACATTGTATGACGTAATGGAGCACTAAGGATAAAAATTTTGAAAAATCGACCTCTAACGGGGTGAAACGGGCTCTTTTCGTTTGTATGTAACTTTTTATTCCATGTACCGATTGACTTGAAACTTTGTATACTTGACTACATGCTTTTCAAACATAATAAAAGTTATGTCTTTTACTATTTTTCCGAATTTTTCTTATCTAAGGGGTCAAATAAGGTCCCAAAGTTGGTGAAAAAAGTATCAATAACATCAAACGAGCTGAATGGTTATGGATGAAATCTGGTACGAAGAAAGCACACAACATGTTTCATTACAGGAACTATAATTGTACCTTTAAATCTATAGGGTAGGGTTGTATTCGATCACTTAAATTATTTTATGGCGAAAAATACCAACTCTCAATTATTAAAAGTTGTAAGTAGTAGGTAATCATCATCTGTCTACGGTTATCACAGGCAGGGTCTTTCGCATGCAGATGTACCTTCTCATCATCACGAACTTGGTACTTTTATCAACAGGTTAGCTGCTGTATTCTGCCGTGAGTCAATGAAAAAAACCGGACAAGTGCGAGTCAGGCTCGAAAATCGAGGGCTCCGTACAAATCCAGAAAATTTCACAAAATTGGGAAGTAAGTTGTTAAAATCTCTATATTATAACCATCGACAAAAAAGGTTTTTTTTTTTCACTTTTCTCGTCATACATCGAAAATTACACAATATTAAAATAATTAAAAATCTGTTATAGCACAATGAACAATGAAGTTCTTTTATATGATACCTTACATGATACGATTTACTCACTTGAATTTTGAACCCCTATTTTGTGATATTTGATTTGGCCCTATTTTTTGTGAAGTAAATAAAAATGTACAGTTTTCAGATTTATTCCTATATGTGCACTCTGAGACAATGCTTCTCGCCAAATTTCATAGTTCTATGTCAACGGGAAGTACCCTGTAGGTTTTGATTTTTGTGAGTGTCAAAATACCTATGCGGTTTTTTACGACATTTACTTTTATATACGATAACTGAGAAGTTTTTCTTTTACACAACAGCAAGAGACCATAGATATACGTATATAGTTTAAATTTCAACTTGATATCTTTACGCGTTCCCGAGATAAAGAGTCTTTACATACACACAGACGGACAGATGGACAACAAAGTGATCCTAGAAGGGTTTAGTTATTTCTGTTTGAGGTACGGAACCCTAAAACAGCTGATTATTGTACCACTATTTTGCAGTTTGTCTCATGGTAAAAGTAAAGTAAAGTGCAAACATAACATAAATAAGCTGACGGCTCTAAGCTCTAAGAAATAGATAATAAGAGGAGTCCTCCGAGAACTCCCGGAGGGCTCAATCAGCGATCTGATCTCATCGGAAAACTCGAGCTTCCGCTGCGAGGGCAGAAAATAAACTTTTACGGCCTCCTTTCAATGATATCTACAGCATAAGAAGTAGGAACCTACTTCTAACCTACCTATTTAAGAAGTAAGTACCTACTTCTCATCATTAATCATTATAGCTAACCCGGTATAAACGTTGTTAACCGACAGAAAGGGGACCACCCCCTTTTTCGACACTTTTCCTCAAGTCGACACGTATTTCAATTTTTTTTGTATGACCAACGGATTTTTTTTAGAGTTATTGTACTTATGTTGTTTTTAAACTTTCGCGATTTAAACACATTATTATTATGTAACCACACTATTATTCTGACCGGTGTTATTGGAGATCCATAGGGGAAGCCTATGTCCAGCAGTGGACTGGTTAAGGCTGATGGATGGATGATTATTATGTACTATGAGACTAATCGCGCACTAAAATTACGAGATAAATAAATACCTCTAAACTAATAGATAAATAAACGTCGGGCTGATGAGGTATTTATTTATCTCGTAATTTTAGTGCGCTATTAGTCCCGTAGTACATTATAATATCTAATAATTGTACTTAGTCCGATTTTTTTTTATAGGAGAGGGTATACTTTGAACTTGGTTTCGGATAATGTTAATCGAAATTGCAAACTTTGATTTTTCGAATCGAATTGTGTACGTAGGTAGATTGCAATGATTGATCTATTTTTGGTGAAAAATTGGAGTACTATAGGTCATAAAAGAGACCTAAATGCTTGTTATTACATACATAGATCAGTCTATCCTCAACTATGCAAACCGCACCAAATATTCAATGAAATGCTGTGAAATGTCTTTCAAGGAAAAAGTATAGGTAAGTACATAATAGGCCCAATAAATAATATAAATATAGTTTAAACAACTCAAAAACACGCTTAATGCATTGTCATCGGTATTTGACAGGTGTGCAAAGTTTAAAGAAAATCTGATCGCTCAAAGTAGGTCACAAAGGGGTAGATTATAAGCAAGCAAGCAAGCAAACATACAGGTGAAACTAATAAAAGCGTGTTAAAAAGGCGCCAACGTTAATTTGATAGCAACGCAAAAAGTGTTCTCTCTATCGAATGCAGATAGTGACGGCCACGGTCCATTATTTTTCCATAATTTACGCTTATTTTGAGCCATGGTGCAAAATCAAATGGTCTTTATTGAGTACCACCACAAACGGGGACCAGTGTGGCCACAATTTCTCAACCTATCATCCTACCCTACCCCCCGCCGCGCGCCGCACGAAATTCCTACCTCTTTAACTCATACTATGTTGGTGTATACTCAATACTCATAGCACAGATTGAAACAAAACCAATAAAATATAGAAAATGTTTAAAACAAAGTAGGCAAAAAAAAATTCTCACACTCTGTTAGTTTTCCATACTTAACGCTTATTTTGAAGGTTCAAAATCTGGACCCACGGTGACATATCGTCTTTATTGAGCACCACCTTACACGTGGACCACGTACGTGCCCACAATTTCTCAACGTGTCAACTACCCTGCCCCCCGCGGCACCGCAATGAATGAGGTTACCAAAATACCTATTTCTTTAACCCACGGCAGATCGACGGACATCAAAGACCTATTAATATCTGGGTAAATAAGCTCCATCAATGCATCATCACCTCGTGAGAACTGGGTTTTATTTTCGGACTGATTGGATTTCGAATTAGAGATTTTAATGTGTAAATAGGATTTTAGAGTTGTCGGTCGTTTTGGTAATGAAATGATCAATTTAGAACTTCGTACCGCTAATGTAATGAAATTACAGGACAGTTACGCTGTTTTCTAAACGCGATTTAGATTTTTTTAAAGTTTCGATATTAATAGATAGTTAGTTATCCTGCTATTCTTGAAGGTGACTAATCCAAAAAACGATTATCCAAAATTATAATCAAAATTGGTGCAGCAATTCTCGGGTTATAAATGGTGTAACTAACTCAATTCTGTTGTATGTACCTAAGTGTAGGTATATTATAGATTTTATGATGTGATTGTTACATGCTGAAACTTTTAACACGTACCTACTTTATACTTATACAAAAGGTGGAGTTTCTTAAGTAAATTAAACGAAACAAACTATATAATTATAAAGTTATCAGAAAATCAGATCTCAAGTAGAGCTAGTTTAAGCCTCTAACTCTACACGCCCGAACTCTATAAGCGTACGCAACCAATGTTCGCAACTGGTTGCGTACGAGGACTTTTTCCTCCTCGTAGGCGACTAGTTGCAATGGAAGAATATTTTTTTCCGCATACGCAACCAACGACTTTTTTACACATTACATTACGTGTAATAGACTAGAATCGGTGGTTCGTTAATCCCTCATGGCACTACTAAATTTATGAATACGAAATAACAATTTGTAAGAATTTTTTTTCTATTTAAAAAAAAATGATTGTTGTCAAAGTTACAGTTGTCAAATTCTAGAATGTATGACAGGTGTCAGAGGGACAGCTATTAAACTCGAAAGTAGTTTGTCTCCGTCATTTAAGACCATTACTATCTTCACAAAAATGAGAGACCTTAGGTCTAACTGTTTATTCTAGATCATTACAGTCTCCACATAAGTGGGCGAGCTCAACTAGATCTACATTTCGGATAAAACTTCTCATCATCCGAAATGTAGATCTAGTTGAAATCTTCATTTTGTGAAGACTGTAATGATCTAGAATAAACAGTTACGGAGATATTTTTCTTTTCATTTTGACAGCTGTCCTCGGAAATGTAGATCTAGTTGAGCTCTCTCATTTTTGTGAAGACAGTAATGGCCTAAAACTACGGAGAAAAACTACTTTCGAGTTGACAGTTGTCCCTCTGACACCTGACATACATGCTAGAATATGACTGCTGTCACTTTGACATATGTCATTTAAAAAAAACAAATTGTCATTTAGTGTTCATAAATTCAGTAGTGCCATGAGGGATTGACAAACCACTGACTTTAGTCTATCGCACGTAGTGTAGTAATGTAAAAAAGTCATTGGTTGCGTATGCGGAAAAAAATCTTCCATGGCAACTAGTTGCCTACGAAGAGGAAAAACTCCTCGTACGCAACCAGTTGCGAACATTAGTTGAGTACGCGGCCGAAAACTTATAAACTAAGTAGGAGAAACTAAACACGTTAGTAAAATAAATAAATACATCACAACTTTCTAAGCATTGGACATACCTTTGTATGAAAACTGACGAAGTCGAGACGATTTTAGTACTAATATTTAGAGATAAATTTAGGTATATTTAGGAATAAATTAGAGGCCAGCGAACCTATTATCGGAGACTTCAGATTTTTTGATCTTATTCCTTATAATACGAGTATTAGTAAAGTTTTCAATCAGAAAAATAACTACTTATCTATAGTCAAGTTTAAGTACCTATTTGTCCCTTTCTAGTAGTGTCACATAGATAAAAGTTTTTCTTATCTTTTCTATTTATTCAAATGTCTAGTTTCGTAAAAAATGGCCAGTCCCAAGAGAGCTCGAACAATATCATATTATTCTGAATTCTGATGCTTATGATAAAGTTGTTTCTTGTCTCATATGTTTTTGTTCTTTGAAATATCTTTAGGCGGTCTTCGTCTGTAAGATTCATACGAGTATCTATTTGTTTGATTTATTTTTGTAAAAAAACTGCTGTTGGTGGTTGATAATAATATCAACCATCAACAACAGTCACCTTATTTATTTACTGTTCGATCAAACCCTTCCTAACTTCATGGGAAGAATTCTTGACTTAGTTGTTTCTAATGTGGACTGCTCCCTTCAGAGTCCGACTGACACGCTTTTAAAAGTTGACGTGTACCATCCTCCGTTCTATGTAATAATATCTCCTGATATAAAATTACCTTGCATGAAAAAGAAACCAACATTTAAACATAATTATAGAAAAGCTAATTACGACCAAATTAATGCTTACTTGGCTGATATTGATTGGCAAACTACACTAAATGATTTAAGTGCACTGGATGCAGTAGATACTTTTTATAACTATTTGTACAATATTATCAAAGTCCAAGTTCCCTTAATTAAAAACAGGTCAAACAATTTACCTATTTGGTTTACCCCTTACTTAATTAATTTATTTAAAAAAAAAAGTAATTTTTGGCTGAAATGGAAAACGTTTTTTTAACAACAACAGACAACTTGTCGGATTATGTGGAATTTTCACGTCTTCGCAGTATTTTTGATAAAGAATGTGACAAATGTTTTGCACAATATCGTAAATCAGTGGAAGATGGAATCCACACTAATATGAAATTTTTTTGGAGTTACATTTCTAACAAACAAAATAAGACAATGATCCCTTCTGAAGTCCATTTTAAAAATGTCTCCAGTGGAAATCCTAAAGACATATGTGACCTATTTTCTAATTTTTTTAAGTCAGTATACGAGGAATCTTCCTTTGATAAACATAATTGGAAACCACCTGATAACTTTCATGACAATTGTGACGTAATAACGGACATTTATATCAGTCCTGAAAAAGTTTTAACAGCTCTGAAATTACTAGACATCTCTAAAGGCGCAGGCCCTGATGGCATACCAGCCTTATTTTTTAAGCAGACGGCTGACCACTTGCATTTTCCACTTTACATTATATACAATAAATGTATCCGGGAGGGATGCTTCCCTGAAGTATGGAAGCAAGCCAATATTACACCAGTGTTTAAAAATGGCAAGAAAAACAATGTTGAAAATTACAGGCCTATATCGATCTTGCCTGTCTTGTCGAAGCTTTTTGAAAAACTTGTACACAATGAAATTTATCCACTTTTACATAAACTTTTCATAACTCAACAGCATGGTTTCATAAAAAAACGCTCTGCTGTAACTAACCTAACCATTTTTTTGGATCAGCTTTTTAAAGACATGGATAATGGGCACCAAACTGATACAATATATACTGATTTTCAAAAAGCATTTGACAAGGTAGACCACGAACTTCTCTTATTTAAGATTGCTTTCAACGGAATTCGGGGTAATCTCTTACGCTGGTTTGCCTCCTTTATCACAAACCGTACTCAAAAAGTTGTCATCAATGGATACTGCTCTGATTATATATGTGTTACGTCTGGAGTGCCTCAAGGCTCCATTCTAGGTCCTCTACTATTCATTCTATTCATTAACGACATTAGTACTTGTTTTAATTACTCTAATTTTCTACTCTACGCAGATGACCTGAAAATTTTCAGACGCATACAAAATATGAATGATTGTTTGCTTCTTCAATCAGACTTAGAGAGACTATCACAGTACTGTATCAAAAATAAACTACACCTAAGCTTATCAAAATGTCATAGTATCACCTTTAGTAAGAAGAAAAAGCTATCCCAGTTTACATATTCTCTTTGCAACAACCCTTTAACCAAGGTACAGCTTGTAAAAGATCTCGGGGTCACACTAGACTCTAAGCTGTGCCTTGATGTACACACAGATAATATAATTAAATCTGCACTTAAAATGTATGGTTTTGTAATGAGATGTGCTCAGAACTTCATAAAGCCCTCCACATATAATTATGACTTTATATACGTCTCTTGTCAGACCGCGTGTTGAGTATGCCACCCAAATATGGAACCCTTTTTATCACAAATACAGTGATATGATTGAAAAGGTACAAAATAAGTTCTTACGTTCTGTAAATTATAGATGTTGTCATTCTTATCTTGATTACGAATCTTTACTGAAGAAATATGAGATTATGTCCCTCGGCTCTCGTCGACTGTTGCTCGGTGCAATGTTTTTACATGGTATAATTAATTATAAATACGATTGCTGCGATCTCACCAACCAATTGTATTATATTTGTCCTAGAACGGTTACGCGTAGAGGCACACGTTCCTACCCACTTCTTAGTGTTGAATCTCTTGGAGTAAGAACCAACGCAGGTAAACGTGCGCCTCTGCACCGGTTGGTGGATTCGTACAATAGACATTTCGTAGATATAGATATTTTTGCTTTGTCTGAAACTAGATTTAAAAAAGCTGTATTAGGTAGCTTTACTTAAAATGATATACTTGGTTTATATTTGTTTAAATATGGTATAATTACTTTCAAAATTATTTCTGAAATATATTTATGTATGTACTTAGAAAACCATGCCAGCAAAGACACTTGCTATTTAGTAAATGGTGGATAATGTAGTTGGTGGCACATTTATTAATGTATTTGGTAAATTGTTTTCTTGTAATGTAAATTGTGCTATTGTTTGTTATCCCAAATAAATGAAATAAAATAAAATAAAAAAAAACCCTATTCTATGAAACACATCAGTATTTCAAAGAATAGGGTTTGATCGAACAGTTACCTATATGTAGAGTTAAGGAGATGATTGCAAACTTTGATTGTCGCTAAGCCTGTTAGCAGTGCGGCCAAAGATCCAAGCTGACCCGACACTTCACCGAAGATATACCGGACATCAGCCTGTACGAGATTAGAATGGCCCTGAATCAGTTTAAGAACAACAAGGCGCCGGATGATGACGGTATCACATCAGAGCTGCTGAGAGCGGGTGGAACACCGGTACTAAAAGTCCTCCAGAAGCTTTTCAACACCTTCGTCCTCGAGGGCATCACGCCAGAAGCATGGAACAGAAGCGTGGTGTTGTTGTTTTTCAAGAAAGGTGACAACACCTTATTGAAGAACTACAGACCCATCTCACTTCTGAGCCAAGTTTATAAGCTGTTTTCAAGGGTCTATGATGTGAGTTATGTATATACACAGGAAATTATTACCATTTGTTATTTAATCTATTATTATTTTTATTTGACATTGTAATTATTATATTGTATTATTTTGATTTAAGTATGAATTAACCTGACGTGCACATAGTATTTATGAAATAAATGATTATGATTATGAAATCAGTTTCTTGAAAATATTGTGTATCCATTGTGTACGTACCGTTTCTCTAATATCTTTCTCTCTCAATTTTCAATCAATCATCTTTATTTTAATCCGGAACACAGTAGGTATTGTAATGGAAACAAACAGTAGTTTCTCAAGCGAGATTTGCAAATCAGCGCTACCACTATACTCTATAAAATTTAACTTGATCTCTGCGACAGCTGTCAGAAAAATGACGCCTATGAAGTCCTGAATTATTTAATAGTAGAGACAGTACCTGTCAATGTCATACTTTATGGGCATGCCGATTAGTGATGGGCGACGAATGATCTTGACCACAGAGTTTTAGATAGAGTTTTAATTAAAATATCGATAGTTTATACTGACGATATTTTAAATAAAACTTAATTTATCATTAATTTTATTGTATATTTGAATATCATAACATTTTTTACATGTGTAATTAAATTAAACCCAATTATATGTTACATTAGCATCAATAATAGTGAAAAACGTCGATAAATACTATCGTTACATTATTACGAGTATTTAATTAATATCATAACATTATTTACATGTGTACATACTTGATCTTAAATAATAGTAAGTAAATAAGATCCAATTTCTCACCTTCAACTACTCATTCGATTTCATTACAACATTGTTTGAAAATCGACTTTTTCCACCACTATCTCAACTCTAAATATGTCAATATGTAACTGTCGCAGAGATCAAGTTAAATTTTATAGAGTATAAGAAACTAAACTACTGACATTCTGAGTAACTATAGGTAGTTTGATGAAAGTAGATCTGACGCATGTTGTTGAAGAAAGGTTGCTACATGCCACATTATGGTACCTAGATACTTCTTCACTTCTCCGCCGGGTTTTATAAAACGGTCCTACTTTTACAGAAACAAAATTATACACTCTTATATACAGACCTCTTGCGCTTTTTTAGCGAGCCGTGTGATGAG
This sequence comes from Hypomecis punctinalis, assembly GCA_949316475.1. NCBI lineage: Eukaryota > Metazoa > Arthropoda > Insecta > Lepidoptera > Geometridae > Hypomecis > Hypomecis punctinalis. The sequence goes on along the minus strand of OX438818.1, from coordinate 9,179,444 downwards.
ATTCTCCGGGTAGACCTGGTGCACAGAAAAGGAAGGCTGTTCCACGCCAGCTTGCCGCCGGATGTCCTCCCACCGCTCCTCGCCGTACGTCTGCCGGATGTACTCCGCCATATTCTCTAGCAGCAGCCCGTACATTGTGATATCTGGAAAAGAACGGTTTACTTGCTGGTGTTTATTTACTTTACTTAGTTTGGGGTCAGAGACCGTGTGTAAGATGCCCCCTAATATTTATGTATATAAATTTATATTAAATAGCTCATCGACATTGGCATATCAAAAGATTTTCTTTTTTAAAGTTCTGCTTACTTTTGTCCACCATAAAATATATAGGTAACTTCAAGTTTTTGGGCAAAAAAATGAAAAAAAAACAAATGAAAATATTTTTACTAACACAACCTAACAAGAGTTTTATAATGGAGTTTCCAGTTTTTCTTTTAAAGTTTATTTCAAGTTTAAAAAAGGTGACGTCCACAAGTGGTATATTATTCAGAGAAAAATCGAAACAAGATGACATAATATATGTGTAGATCGTTTGATAGCTTGATATATGGGCTTTTCAAAAATATTTAATTTTGATTTTTTTATCTCTCCATTTTTTTTTAAATGTGAAAAATAAATTGTCTGTAAAATAATAACACTGCTTTGTATTTTTTCTAGTTTAGCATTAATAAAGTGCTTCTGTCGTTATGTTACTTGCATTCGTAGCTGATTCTTCCATATTCATATCTTAATATGCTAAATTTAAAAATTATAACCTACCAGTATGACCAGTTAGTAGGTACAATGTGACAAAAAACACTTAAAAACTGTGTCTATTGGTAATAATGCTTCCATTTAACAATAATGGAGGTTACTTAACCAGGGTTGATAGAGATAAACTACCTATTGAGCCAAATATATTTATTTATCCTAATAGATTCAAAATTAATTTTAAAAAAACGGAGGGCTCCTTTTTGGTTTTAACTAATGTAATAGACTCAGAAAAATATGAACTTTCTCGAAATGTAACGAGTGTTGTGGTTAGAATTTTTGATAATTATTATACCAGCCTCCATACATTTTGTGGACATGTCCTTTATCCGTGCTCTCCCCTTCAGCTTCGCTTATGCTCAATGTATTTGCATTGCTATTTAACGTTTTACACTTTGTTTCAGCTAGAAATGGCCAAAACATTGAATTCTCATATTTTGTCGGAAGACAAAAATTAAATACGTAGATATGTACTAACACAAGAAATTGCTCAGTAACGATATTATTTGATGAACGTAATGTCTCATAATTCTTATTTCATTAGGCACGTAAGTATATGAAATTCACATTTCACGAGGCGTACGCCGAGCTCAGGAACCTTTTTTTTTATTTCGAATAGGTTTGCGTTTGACTACACACTGCCTGATGTTAAGCAGATGTGCGGTCTAGGGTGTAGCACACTTACCTAGAAGATACCTATTTACTCGGGATTTGAAGACACTCACGTTGTACTTTAACGGGAAGACAAAGCATTCCACATTCCGGCTGTTCGTATGAGGAATGAGGATTCGAAACGCTTGGTTCTAACGCGCGGAATGTCCACCATAAAAGGGTGACGTTTTGGTCGCGTCCGTCTAGCCGTACGATAGAAGAAAGGGGCAGGGGGGACCAGATTGTGCAACTCCTGGGCGCACTCTCCGAAGTGTATCCGGTAAAAGACCGACAAACACGCTACCTTGCGACGATGCTCAAGACTTTGCAGCTGCGTCTTAGTCAAGGTGTCGTTGTCAATCAGACTCCTGGCTCGTCTCTCAATCGACTCCAGAGCCTCCAGTTGATATTTGGCAGAGCCATCCCAAAGGTGAGAGCAGTATTCCATGCAAGACCTGACTTGTGCTTTATAAAGACTAAGCAGTTGCTCAGGTGTGAAATACCGTCTCACCTTAGAGAGAACACCAAGTTTTTTGGAGGCTAATTGGGCTTTGGACTCTATGTAAGAGCCAAAGTTAAGAGAAGATGAGAGTGAAACGCCTAATAGTTCCAAGCTGTCAGTTACCGGAACGGAGGCACCACGGAAAGCGGGAGACAATTGAAAGAGTCTCTTTTTGGCCGAAAACAGAAAGCCCTGAGTCTTTGTGGCATTAAACTTGACCAGGTTAGCATCACCCCAGTCGGATACCGCCTGCAGACTCAAGTTGAGCCGTTCAACCATAGCCTCTCTGTATAACTCGATCTGTGGCCCGCTGGTTCTTGCATCGGATGTGTAGCTCTCCACGACTGTACTGTCATCTGCGTACCCAAAGATCCCGGGCTTAAGCAGATCGTTGATATGCAGTAGGAAGAGTGTCGCAGAGAGCACAGACCCCTGAGGAACACCGGCATTGATAGCCATTTGGTCTGACGAGCAGCCATCAACGACAACTCGTATCGACCGATTCCTCAAGAAATCTGATATCCATGTGCAGAAATCAGCAGGCAGGCCGTAAGATGGAAGCTTGCCAATAAGGCTCTCGTGCCAGACCCTATCAAAAGCTTTGGAAATGTCCAAGGAGACAGCCAACGCCTCCCCGTGCTTCTCCATGACCTCACTCCAGATGTGTGTGGCGTACGCTAGAAGGTCCCCAGTAGACCGGTTTCAGCGAAAGCCGTACTGGCGGTCACTGAGTAAGTCATTCGCTTCCAGGTAGGCCAGGAGCCTGTTATTTAGAACACGTTCCATACTCTTACAGAGTATAGACGTGATCGAAATTGGCCTGTAGTTGGCAGGGTCGGCACGGCTGCCCTTCTTGGGTACAGGTTGCACGTTAGTAAGCTTCCAAGATTTGGGCACTTGACCTGTCTTCAGAGATAGGCGAAAGAGGCGAGTCAGCACAGGCGACAGCTCAGGCGCACAAGTCCTCAATACAATGGCCGGAATACCATCAGGGCCACTGGCTTTGTTCACATCTAGACTGCGGAGAACTTTGAGGACCTCCTTTTGCCGGATGTGTATTTCACTCATTACAGTGTCACAGTTTGGCAAAGTTGGAGGTCTCGCACTACCGGGGTCTAGACGCGAAGACTCAGCAAATTGAGATGCAAATAAATTTGCTTTCTCCACCGTGGTATGGGCCAGTGAACCATTGGGTTTCAGCAACGGAGGCAGTGAGGGGCGGCAGAAGTTCGCTTCAACCGATTTAGCTAGGGACCAGAATGCATTACTACCCGACCTGTTGCTCGATAATATCGTATTATGTCTCAAAACAACGGATTTCCTTATATTTCCTATTCCTAAGATCGTCAGATTTGTGACTTATTAATATATGCCATAAGCTAAGCCATCAGGCGTATCGAATAATAATGATTTTCTGTGAATTTCGTACGTTAATCATTGATTAGAAATATGGATTTGAAAAATTTAATACTAATGGAGCTAATATCTTTCCTCGAAAATTGATTTTTAAATACTTTAAAGTTCAGTCAAAGTTCACATCATACTCGTATTATTAACATAACAAACTTAACATAACTACTCACTGAAAGAATACAACTCTAGAAATACCTACAGCACTTCTATCACAAAAAGTTGTAAACCCGATAGATACATACTTATCAGACTGTTTTCCTCCTTCAACAGACAGACAGACAGACAAAACTCTTTATGTATAACCACATAACACAAATGTAAAACTATTTACACATTTAAGACTAAATATGATTATAAATATCGACTGCCTCGGTGGTTAGTGACCCTAACTTCTGGATCAAAGAGGCGTGGGTTCGATTCCCACCCTGGGCAAATATTTATGTGATGAACATAAGTGTTCGCTCTGTGTCTGGGTGTTATTTAGTTACTATCTATATAAGTATGTATTTAAAAATAAGTATATGTAGTATATCAGTCTCTGGCAGCCATATCACAAGCTTTGCTTAGTTTGGGGTCAGAGGTCGTGTGTAAGATGTCCCAAAAATATAAATATATATAATATATAAACTGGCGGCCTTATCACCCATGGCGATGTTTTCCAGGCAACCATATTGCCAACAATACTTTAGGTATTGTACTACTGTTAACGTACGTACAACTGCAACAATCTGAAGTCTCAATAAAATCACTACTTCTAATAAAATTCATCATTCATTTCATTTCACCATTCATTCCTTTATCGAATGAAAAAAATTATGACTTTTATGTGCCAAAAACCCTGTAGAAAGCCTGAGTAAATATATGTACCTAGTACCTACAATGCCTATATTTTTTTGGGGTATAAATATGCCCCAAAAATATTGCCCCGCATTTGTTCCAAAACCACGCTACTTCATATTAACAGCTATTACTCAATCTGTTGCCTAATCACGAGCTGAATAATCAAGGTCGAAATCGGATATCGGATCCATTAGCAATCCGACCGTATCTGTATCCCGATGATTACCTCCAAATCCCTGCTATGAATGCATGAACCCTCATCCGTCAGCCATAATATCTACCTACTTCATTAGTATATTTGGAAATAATTGATCGAGCGTAAGTGAGGTCTCAGAGTCTACTGGGACGAGCCGGCACTTGGGTGATCTTCATGAAAGGACAACTGATATGCTCCATACATTTTTGGATCAAGAAGTCAAATAGGCAGCCAGAGAAATATATGTTTATATAATGATTCTCTATGACTAGCTGAACATTTTTTACTATTACACCAAACCTCTATGTCTGATGCCTAAGATGCTACATCACTTTAAAAATTCAAGTTTTGCTAAAATAAATTATTTCCAGATTTTTAATTTGTATTCCAATATGAAAACTAACGACATATTCCAGCATAACTAAAGTCTCAAAACGTTTTCAGCTTGATTGGCAAGATATTTCATGTTAACATTCTGACATGCTTCATACATTTTAGATCAAAAAGTGAAATAGGCGGCCAAAGAAATCTCTGTTTAAATTATGATTTCTTATAACTATCTGAACATATTTTGAATATACACAATTGGTACCAAAATTATTTATTAGAAGGCCCGTGTCTAACAAAGACTCGTGTTAAACGTTTAATTATCACTTATGACCATGCGTTACCTAATTTATAAACAAACTTCTTTCATAAACTAATCATCAAAGATCAAACATAAAAGTACTGTGCTCATTTTGTTTCAATGGTTATTTCATATTCGTGAAACACGTGGAAGATTTTAGCAAAAATATATGCTAAAAGCCATCTCAATGTCTCTAGAGTACGTACAACCGAACGTAGGTAGAAACCATAGAAATCTAGAGAGAAGCCTTGTCTTACCCTTGTACATGTAGCAAATATCATACACCGTAAAATGCAATGCAGTGTTGTGTGTGCGCAATTGAATAAGCTATTTGCTGTGATTCGTATGATTCTTTTCTGTGTAGACTTAAACGACTTGTAAACTAAGTTTTAAATTTTCTGCATGTAAGCAGGTGTAACCATTTTATATTGTGCTAAAATTTTAAGCAATTCATTTACGATTACGTTATATATTCGTCAAATCTATGTTTTGAAAAAATATTTAGTGTATTTTCGCTATCTTGTTGTAGGCAAATAAGTTTAAGGGCATTAAGGACATTTATATAACAAAAAAAATACACACAATTACTTATATTACAATAATTATACATTTAAAAACTTAATTTTACAAAATAGATAAAATAATAATAAATATCACTTATTTTCACTACACTCTATTATATATTTTTTAAAATACTCTATTAATAATCCGTTAACAACAAAGAAATATATATATAAAAATTATAGAAAAATCTTTAAAATAATATGACAAAATATTGAAAACACTTCACTAATAAATAACACACTTATTCTCACTGCACTACACTCTGCTCAGAGACAACAGAACAGTGTTTTTTTTTGTTATATAAATGCCCTTAATCTTATTTGCCTACAACAAGATAGCGGAAATACACTAAATATTTATTCAAAACATAGATTTGAAGATGAACTTCCGCGAAGTAACGCCTGATTCAATAAACTATTATATATTCGTGTTAAATAATATTATTGTTAAGTAATGAAATCGCAACGACTCACTACCTACTGCCAAAATACGGGTTTATGTTAAGTTTGGTAGATGGGATTGAGTAAAACTATTATTAACTGTTCTAATAAATAATAACTTTGGATTTAACTTTTATATTATTTTTGGCATTAGACGCAGTTGTGATATTTAGCAACGTTAAGTAAAAATTGCGGAATCGAGACAACAAGTCCCGTCTTGCAAGATCTGTGTTAGAAACCTATGATCTCCTTTCAAAGGAGCAAAAGCCAATAAAACTTTTACCTTCAATGGGTAACTTTTATCGTTAATATATTGCCTTGGCTAAGGGTTCTTACGATACACATTGACACACGTTATATTGCTTTTTAGATATCGGGTGAACGATTATAAACATTGAACGGTTCAGCAATGTAATCATGGGTTTTAACATTACCCATTAAGAATTATCATTCTGTTATATTTTGGTAAAATTACGATGAACTTAAGAGAAGTGTTATGGATTTATAGGCCCAGAGTCCACTAAAGTGGATTGTAACGGAGAATGCTCAGGTCCACAGAGTGAAACGATACATGTTATACTCGTAGGTAGTTCGCGAGTTAAATGCTATATTTTGCTTACCGCGAAATGAAACGCAATCGTGAGCGGAACGGAGCAGTGTTTTATTATTTTGTTAGTTAATATGGTATTGTTATTATTATTTACTCGTATGCATTAGGTATAAGGACGTCTGCGCTCCGCTTTGGTATGGTGGTCTCTTCAAAGTATCTTGAACATATATTCATTTTCAACTGATAAAAAAATGAGGTTCAGAACCTCAAAAGGAAAAAACGAAACCCTTAAATTAAAGTAAAGTAATGTTTTGGCATTTTAACATCTCGTCATATTGGGCAAGTCATTTAAACTTAAAAAATCAAAGATACAATAAAATGGCTACATTATTTTTAAAATATTACATGATTGGCGAGAATTGACGTTATAAATAAATTAAATTAATAAAACAACGGATATAAAAATGGATTTGAAATTATACTAAAGTAATAATTATTATTACTCAAGAGAAGCGTTAATTGAGCCGTGGTGGTCAAGAGGTAGTGACACCCGCCTTACAATCGTGAGGTCATGGGTTCGAATCCTCGGTCCCGTACCAATGAGTTCTTTGGAATTTATGTACGGAATTTCACATCACTGGTTTTTCGGTGAAGGACCACCAACCCGCACTGGGCCAGCGTGGTGGATATGGCCCAATCACCCTTCGTGGGTAGTAGTACAGTACAGTACAGTACAATAATTATTATTTGTATGAAATATCAGTTTATGAGGATAATATTCAGTCTATTTCTAACCAAATTACATTTTTTGATTATTTTTACATTTTCGGAAAATAACTATTTTGTTTGCAGTGAATAATTTATTAAACTACCCCATTAATGTACACATCTTTATTACCTCGTATTATACTTAGTAAAACTAGCAGAGGTACAAAAATAACACTTTCTCGGAGAATAGAACACATAAAACTTTATACCTATCCGTTAACCGCCGAATGAAGGCACAAACAAAAGTCATATAAAAGTTTCTACGACTGAAATGGCTTGACGCGGGAAGGTCAAGTCTTCGTGGAATTAATCAGATGTAGTTTAAATGGTCAGCAATGATATTAAATTTTTATCTGTCCTTGTACAAGGTGCTGATTTGCAACGTACAAGGATTTTCTGAGGTGTACCTATACAGGGTTACTGTTAATTAATTAGCATCATTTTAGGGGCTTATTCTGTACATCAAAGCTAATAACTTTTGTTCTATGACTTTTGTCAAAAGTAACAGAAAACAAAACAGCTGTTCCATACATTTTGTCGAGGGTGAACGATATTTTCCCATAGCATTTTATTTTGAGATTTGATAAAAGTTGTTAGTTTTGGTGTACAGAATAAGCCCCTAAAAGTATGCTAATTGATTACCAGTAACCCTGTATATTCATAACATTTTTTTCCGTGGATCAACTCTGATATTGCAAAAATATTACCTGTTCTTTAGGTACATTTTGTCAAAAGTCAATTAACTTTTGTATGGAATACTTAGCTGACTTTTTAATTCATCTTAAAACCTTATTCAAGTAAGGCGTTATTTTGCTAACCATGAGTTGCTAACAGGCGTAGAATTACAGCAAACCATTCAAGACTGAATAAATATCTCTATCTTTTGTTGTGTTTATTCTACGTGCTTAAAGTATCATGGACCGGCAATCTAGTCTATTTTGTTTAGGAAAATTGTGAAAGTTCGATTCACCCTCTCCACGATTGATTTGTGATAGTTTCTAGCTCTGATTTGCTGCCTGATTACATTTGTTGATTGTAATCAGGCATGTATCGTTTTTGGGACGTCAATGTACATGCTAGAAGGCACTGGTGCGTTCCAACGGAGACCCCAGTGCCGTCTATAGAGCATAAAAGGCGGCTACCGAGGGGGTTTTAGTGGTTAAGTCCACATAACCCAGTTGCACCCCAAAGCAGCTGGGTATCTGTAAAAGACTTCCCCACCGTCAATAAAAAAAAGCCCTGATTTGCTGTTTCTTCCTGTTCTATAGATTTGATCTTGTTACTAAGAGACTTACCTATCACTTTTTTTTAGTAAGTTTTTGGTCCTGTTATGATCTTGTTTTGAGTGCTTTCCACACTAGATTTTATCTTTGCGATAAGCATTTCAAAAATTCCGAAGCGAACGCAGGATATGAACCTGCCCCTTGGATCACTAGTCCGACGCTCTAACCAACTGAGCCAGCCCGCCTCCTACGCAAGCGTCAAATTTTCGAAGTGCTTACATTACACCAACTTATAGCGTTGGTGGCGCCACCTGTGATACCCGTATTAGACAGGTTATCACTCAACTAGAAGTTATTAGAACTTCTAAAGTATGACGAGAGATGACGCACTGCTAAATCAATGTTATGATTTTGTTTTGAGTACTTTCCACACTAGATTTTATCTCAAAGAATCTTTACGATAAGCATTTCAAAAATCCGAAGCGAACGCAGGACGCGTTTTTGGTCCTGTAGCTTTTTTAAAAGCGTCTAAAAGCTATAGAAAGTCATAAAAATAGTAACGTATAGCTTTAGCTCGCAGCTTCGCCCGCGTGGTTTTTAATTTTTGTGCTATTCCTTGGGAATATTTTATTTTTCTGTAGTAAAAAGTAGTCTATGTCATATTCCATTTGGGGTCAGAGGCCGTGCGTGTGTAAGATGCCCCAAAATATTTATTTATTAAAACCAAAAAAATAGACAGAAGGATAGCGGTCCCACAAAGGTGTATTCAAGAGTAAAATTCCTATACAGCTAAAGAAAAAGCTTATGGACAATACAATTTTACCAACACTACTCTACGGTTGTCAAACATGGGCACTAGCTAAAAGGATAATTTACAAAATAGCGACATTTCAAAGAGCAAAGAGCAGCGTTCCATGCTATGGCTCACGTTAAAAGATAGAGTTAGAAATGTCGATATAAGGCAAGAGATTAAAATTATGAAGAAGAATAAATATATCTGCAAACTGAAATGGAAGTGGGCGGGACACCTCGCACGAGCTACAGACAACAGATGGAGCGCACGCATCGTCCACTGGTATCCTAGAGAGCGCGCGCCCAGTCAGCCGCCCCAGGAGACCCCCAGGCCCCGATGACGTCATCGAAGCGGCGGGCCCGACTTGGACTTGACTTGCCCAAGATCGATATTCATGGCACCGCATGGAGGAAGCCTTGTACGAAATTTGGGTGCCCAAATAGAATATTAAAATATTTAGGCTATTATTAATTTGTAATATAAATAAAGGCTATTTTATTTCATTTATTTATTTATTATTCCGATTTTAGAACTAAAAATCAAATAGATCCGTGGCTCTATTGCTGTGAAAGACGTTTGTTGCCAAAAGAGTAACAAACCAACAAACAAACTTTTTATTTATCTATTTATTTTCCTAAGCACAGTTTCATGTCAGGTAAGGAAAATCTTTTATGAAATTTTTCGTCATGAAAATGGCCAACAATATTATCACCTCAGGGCGAAGATTTAGGTAAAATGCTCAACCTAGACGTCTCGTCGCTATCCGAAAAATGTTAGGTAAATATTCATATGACTTCATTCATATTCATTGAGAAATACCGCAAAAGAGTGGTCTAACGCTTTACACGTGCCTTTGATGTGGGTGTAAGCCGTTTTGTCAAAGAAAATAAAACTGGCAGAATGCACATACATAATTGGTATTATATAATATTTAACGTATTTTTTGGAGCCCGCTATTTCGGCACCGTTGCATGAGCCAAGTTTACGGATAATCTAATAATCTAGGCAATCAATTAAAATGGCGGAAAAATGAAAAAAATAATTTTAATAGAACTTGGGGATCGTTTTTTGAACTTCGCATAGTTTGTTCGTATACGGAACTTAGACTTATTCCATAAACAACATAGACATTCTCCATACTATCTGTCGAAGTTGCGAGTCCTGCGTCGTTGGCGTACATATATTCCTAGGTGTTCGAAGTTCAAAAAACATACCCCTGAAATCATGAGACCTTAGTTCATCATAGTTATATATTCGACACACATTTTAATAGTCAACATAAATCTACATAATGGTAAAAACTTAACAAGAAAAACTTGCAACCTTAAAACAAACTCTGAGTTACCCCAGTAGACTATACATCGTTTTGAATTATCGTCATTAGGAAACAAATGTGACAATGTAGGTAGGTACTGCAGATACACATATAGTTAGATAATACGCTATAGAAGCTATACTAGCCAATACGTAGTATTATTATATCTTCTTTGCCAATACATACTTATCCGGTTATCAAGCTCTATCTACCACTATCTGACTTGAATCACGTACACACGGTCATTTCAAAAATAAAATAAGCGCACAACACACCATCAAACGGTCGTATCAGTCCCATTTAAGCGGGCTTGACGTAGATCTTGTTCAATCAAACAAATTAGGCGGCTTGAATGGCTCGATCGTTAGGATTCGCAATTATGTGACATCAATCATGATCTAGACTTTTGTTTGGCTTCACCAGTCGTTGGAGTTGGGTATAGAGCTATTTTGGGTTTGTTTTGACGCGTCTAATTTTTGGTAGACTGTAGACATTCACAAAACTATATTATCTACGCAGCAGATTCAAGTTTATTTGATTATTTCGAGTAGTTACTTCTTGCCACGGCTTATAAAGCTACGAAGTTAGTACCCACAGAACAGCAGAACAAGATATCTCTTCTGTGTTAGTACCCACTGCCAAGCAAAGCCAAGAAGTTAATGGGTAATTCCGTGCTGCTCTTGCGATGACCAATCTCCAGAAACTATGACAAAACTATTCAATTGGCAGAACTCGGGTGGGTAAACCCGGCACCGTACGAATTGAAAACCAAAACGCCAAGTCAATGCGTAGGAATACGTTCTTAAAATGTATGTTCGGACTACGGATACACAGCACTGGCTTTTCGGTGAAGGAAAATATCGTGCATCTGCATAGGTGCGAAATCATCGAAATTCGATGGCGTAAGTGAATCCACCAACTTGAACTAGGTCAGCGTGGTTGTTATGGCCCAATTCCCTTTGTGGTTAAACCTATGCTCTGTAGTGGCCACTGGCCAAGTATATAAAGTTATGCAATGGCCGGTACAGTACATACACTACTAGGTATGCGTCACGCATGAATATGAAATGTCAATACCACCCACACTACACTTTCAACTAAACTGTACTAGTTTATAAGTCTGTGTAACACTACTTTGAAATTTTAAATGCGATAGTGTGCTTGTTGCTGGTTTAATACTCTTTTAAACAGCAACAGAGCAACGAATTGACTCGATTTTTGGCATGGGGTACACATAGTTCAAAGGTCGAAAAGAGACATAGGGTACTGTTTATTCCGAATAAAAGGTTCCTACCCTCGCAAGCAAAAGCTAGTTAAGTATCTTATTATTTACTAATCATTTGATATTGAAATGATTTCCTCTTTTAACCTCTTCTGATTAAAGTATCATGAAAAAAAAACATCTTTCTATTTCAATAAAAGATTCCCTCCAAGGATTCCCTTTTAATCTATTTTGGTAACTCGTCGAATTTCCGGGTGTATACAAGAGCCCTTTATAAAGTTTATAAGTTCAAGGGTAATAGCTGCTATAATTGTGGTTGGTTATTAATCTTTCTCAGATACAGTGCTACACAAAAGAGATGAAATGAATTATTCGGGAACTAAATTATCACTTTTGCTAGAACCACAATCTGAGCTGTCACTTATTGTTAACATCCTAGCATTTTTCTCGTATTACGTTATTTTGTGGATTTTGAACAGGAAAACAGTATCAAAAAATAATGCAAAATATGCTAACAAAGCGATGGTGGCGACCTCATTTATTTTCAAGTCTTTTTTTATGTTGCACTGTATTAGGGCCGTCAATTTTATTATTAGCTTTTAGAAATTTGAGTTATGAAACGATAGATATTGTAAGATCAGATTAATAATAAATGGAATAGATCAGATTCATTTCCGAGTCTTTTAACCAACTTCCAAAATGGAGGAGGTTCTATGTTCGTTTGTATGTTTTTAACGCGCTTTTATTAGTTTCACCTGTATGTTTGCTTGCTTGCTTGTAACCAACCCCTGCGCGCTCGATTTTGACCTACTTTGAGCGATAAGATTTTCTTTAAACTTTGCTCACCTATCAAAGACCGATGACAATGTATTTATAAAAAAAAAATTGATTGTTCCTAAGCGTGTTTTTTTAGTTTTTTAAACAATATTTATATTATTTTTTGTTTATGTTCATCGAAAACTTCGCCAATAGTGATCCGAATCAAAAAGTTATTTTTTAGTTCAAAAGAGTATACTACCGAAGTCTCATTAAAATTTTAGGGAAATCGGCTGAGCCGTTTTTGAAAAATCAACAATAATGTAAACAATTCGAGCGATATATTCGAACTTTGTAGACGATGGAAAGCGGTTTTGCCATTTTTGATGATAAATAATTATCACTACATAGTATAAAACAAAGTCGCTTCCCGCAGTCTCTCTGTCCCGCCTATGTATGCTTATATCTTTAAAACTACAGAACGGATTTTGATGCGGTTTTTTTTAATAGATAGAATGATTCAAGAGGAAGGTTTATATGTATAATACACCAGAGCGAAGCCGGGCGGGTTGCTAGTAAATTATAAAAAGATGCAGTGCTGTAAGTCTGTGATGACTAGTGATGATTTGTGGTTCCAAAACGTCTTCTTTTACCTACGTAGTCTCTTTATTCTTCTTTCTTTTTTTCTCTTTGACTTCCTCGGTGGCTCAGTGGTTAGTGACCCTAACTTCTGGGTCAAAGAGGCGTGGGTTCGATTCCCACCCAGGGCAAATATTTATATGATGAACATAATTGTTTGCTCTGTGTCTGGGTGTTATTTAGTAACTATCTATATAAGTATGTATTTAAAAGTGGGTAAGTATAAGTAGTATATCAGTCTCTGGCAGCCATATCACAAGCTTTGCTTAATTTGGGGTAAGAGACCGTGTGTAAGATGTCCCAAAAATTATTTAATATATAATATTTATTGATCCTTCTCAAATAGGCCTTACGTTCAAAAGTAGACTATTAAAGACTAATACGACGGTATTGACTACTAATAAGCGGCTCCTCTATACCCGCTGTACTATTGACTATTATTTTGACAACTCTCATCAATCACAAAAAGTTCAAACGCGGCGCTCTTCCATTCACTGCCAGGGCCGCAACTAGTCACCAACATCACCATTACCATTACTTATTAGCATTACCATCACACGACAATAGCCGAGCTAATTTTAGCCGACAATGCCTTATTGTGACCACCGTTCCTGCCGCCATTTTGGGAGCGGTTGAGCGATCTATGTCCGCTATGGCAGTCGTAAAATTTAATTCACTATTCTGTGTTTTCCGCGTGGTGTTATGATGGGTGCTTATGACACAGTGTGAGTCCATTGATGTTTCAATGATTGGAGTTGATTGAAAGCGCGATAGGAGGCTAGTTAGTAGTAGATAAAGGTTTATAGACGCAAGGTCTTGTGTGTTTTTCTTGGGTATGAAAACACATTAGGGATCGTAAGGGAAATATAGTCTTTTTAGGGTTCCGTACTTCAAAAGGAATAAACGGAACCCTTATAGGATCACTTTGTTGTCCGTCTGTCCGACTGTGTGTATGTCAAGACTCTTTATCTCGGGAGCGCGTAAAGATATCAAGTTGAAATTTAAACTGTATACGTATATCTATGGTCTCTTGCAGTTGTGTGAAAGAAAAACTTCTCAGTTATCGTTTAAAAAAGATATAGCCGTTTATGTCGTAAAAACCGCATATTTCGAGACTCACAAAAATCAAAACCTACAGGGTACTTCCCGTTGACATAGCATTGTCTCAGAGAATACGTATAGGAATAAATCTGAAAACTGTACATTTTTATTTGAATCACAAAAAAATAGGGCCTCAAAATTCACAAATATGGGTTCAAAATTCAAAGTGAGTAAATCGTTTCATGTAAGGTATCATATAAAATAACTTCATTACCACATTAGACAACCTACATTTACACTTTAGCGGGAAGACAGACTCAGGCAAAGCGTTCCACATTCTGGCAGTTCGTATTAGGAATGTTTTTTTTTATAGAACGACTTTAATCATCATCAACATCATAATTTCAGCAGTAGGACTGCTGATTTCGTTTTTGATTTTCAATAGGATCAATTGCAAGCGACTTTCCAGCATTATCCTAGAATGGTTTCTTTAACTTCTCTAAGTCTTACCTTCTTTGGTCATACGTTCTATGTGCCCGACCACTGTTATTTCAACTTGCTAATTAACCTGCAGTATGCTGAGTTTGAGTTTTGTCGTAAACATGACGCGCTCTTCGGCGAGTGCGTAAGCATGTCGAAGAGCGCGTCATGTTTACGACAAAACTCACACTCAGCATACAGGGGCGTGATTCTCTATCGACAAAACATAACGTAACGCGTTAAGTATTTTTTTTATTTCCTTGAAATTCATTTGGAGAACTGTTTGATAAATGTAAAATTACGTTAAAATAAATTATAAGCCGAGTTTAAGTTATGCTATTTGAAAAATAAGTAATTTTCATACTAATTTCTTAAAAATAAAGAGCACGTTAGAGCGCGTTACGTGCTTGTTTTCATACAGAATCTCCCACCAGGACTAAATGTCAGTTTACGATTTTATTATGACAAGTGTAAGTTCAAACAATAAAATATTATCTACATTACATTCGCATATTTATCCAAGCTAAATTCAAACTGGATTATTTTTCCTTACCCAACAGTATTTACAGATCGTATTAATTCAATGTTTCCATTGAAAAGCGATCAAAACACCAGCACATGTCACCCCGGGTATTAAATATTTGTCGTGCAGCCTTCACAAAGGGCTGAAGGAACCC